>JAJOZX010000702.1:1082500-1224383 GCA_023014485.1 Bathynomus jamesi | reverse complement strand
GGGGGGGGGGGGGGGGTTCATGCAAGGCCCGATAAGAAATCAAACGGTGCGTTCTTTGTATGGGAACAACATGTCATACCCTAAATACAAATTTCAAGCTATACCCACGACGTACCTCGTACCATTTAACAAAAGAATCTTAATGACGGATAAAAACTGCCCTTATACCCTAAACCCTAAAATGAGGGCCTTGCCCTTTGGGAGCACGATCCCTCGAGTGGGTATATTTTACAACTCCATTTCTCATTACTTATTCGGACTATAGTGGATTTAATTTTCCCAGAAGAGTTCCTTGTTCCATGCACGGTCTGTGTTTAACATATATATATATATATATAAATTTTCGTGTCTTGGCGATTAATGTAAGTACAATATATTATATATATATTGTACTTACATTAATCGCCAAGACACGAAATTTATATATATATATAGAAATTAAAAAAGGTTTACATCATTTTAACACAAGGTACGAGCAGCTCGAAGCATCATTGTCTAGTATATAGAGGGTGAACGTACAGATGTATTTCCGTATGTAGTTCAACACAAGTGGAAGCAACAATGGTTGTATTCATCATATTTAAACGGATGAATACATTCATTATATTATATTTATATTGCATTATATTTGCATTATATTGCGCATACTTCTTGTTTGATTGGGCTTCGTTGGCCTCGTCGCAGCAACACTTCCCGTTCGATCAGCAGGGGTTGGCTGGATGGGTGATTCTCCTTTGAGTTCAGATGATGTAGCGATTTGTAGATGGTTCGGAACCCACGTAAAGTGCAGGGCCTCTCAGTCACATGACCTTTCGCCGTTCAAGAAGGTCAAACAACTCTAAATGTTCTCCTCAGTCTAGTTTGATAGTCCAAGTATATATATATATATATATATATATATATATATATATATATATATATATATATATTATAATATATAAATGAAAATGAAGAGGTTTATTGGCAGACTATAGTCCATATGACAAATATTATTAATACAATGACAGTTCATATACTAAGGATAGCAATATATACAATTGATTAGAAATAATACTGCACCGTCGAAGTTAAGTGGAGCTACAGACAGACGTTTTCGTACCAAGAATTCCATAGCTTAGAGGATAAATGGCAGGACTCATGGATAGCTTGGATGATCGGGTTGGTTGATTTTTTTATTCTTTGCATTAGACTGTATTGAGCACGTCTTGTTACCTCCGGGAAGCTCGGGACATTGCGGGTACCAAACATTTGCTAAGCTGAGCATCTCGGAGGTAATTTATGTAAGAGTCTAAAAGACCTGTTGTACAGCAAATTTAGAGTTCTGCCAGAACCTTTTTTATAATTCACCCACAGTTGCTATCCATATATATTACTGCAGAAAGTACGAAAGAGAGTGTCTTTAGCTTCACCTGTACAGAATCGAACGTTCCTTATGGTCATATTCGCTTTAGCACACAGGCTTCGAGATTGCTTTCTTATATCCGAGTCATCACTCAAGGAGCTGGTAATAGTTTGCCCAAATACTTAAACTCTTGTACTTCCTCAATTACTTCACCATTCATTTTAAACCTTATATCAGCTGGCTGATTAAAGCTTTTAGGATGAAATTGCATAACCTTAGTTTTTGTAACATTAAAAAGAATATCATGTTTCTGCGAATACATTTCGCAGACTTTTAGTAGCCGATCCAGACCGTCAACAGAGGGACTTATTAACACCATATCATCGGCATAAACTAAGTTATTTATCCTTGTGTTATCTGTATAACATCCCACTGTTACCTCATAAAGTGAAGCAATTAATCCGTCGATATACACATTAAACAGCATTGGGGAGAGCAAGGAGTCTTGTCTCACCCTGCAAGAGGAGCCAAAACACTCGGATAGTACATTGCCCCACCTAACAGTGAAAGATTGGTGGGAATACCAAAATTTCAATATATTTAATATGTACATGGGAACCTTCCTGTCTTCTAATTTTGCAAATAAAATATTGTGATTCACTCTATCATATGCCTTACTTATATCTAGGAAACAGCTATAAATAGTTGAATTACTGTCACTGTATTTAGATATTGTTTCTTTAAGTACATAGATACACAGGTCAGTTGAGTGGGACCTTTTAAAGCCAAACTGATTAGATGTCCATAGGAAATCATTTAATCGGCGTAACAAGAGTTTTTCTAGTAGTTTCGAGAAGCAGGAAGCGACAGCAATAGGCCTGTAATTATTGCTGGACAGAATGTCTCCGTACTTATTTTTGACCAGGGGCAAGATATATACCCTCATGAACTCTGCAGGGATATAGCTATGAGCCAGCATGGCTGATAGGAGCAATGATATATGCAGACATACGCGTCATTTGCATATTTTAAGTGCTCATTCGATAAGTCATCTACCCCTGACGCAGAACCAGTCTTTAACTCTTTAATTAACCTCTTTACTTCAGAAAATGATATCAAATTATTTTCCCTTGTCCCTCCCACAATCGTTTCGCTGCAATATATCTTAAGAATATCCCTATTCACACTGTTAAGAATGTTAGAATAGTGGTTTTTCCACAGCTTTGCAATTTCATCCTCCCACGACACCCCATCGATTGTGGGAGGGAGGACATTTTTGACACCCGTTTGATTCTTAACACATTTCCAAAATTTGTTATTATCGTTATTTATGCGAGTTTCACAGGCTTTTGATGCTCGAATAGACTTTCTTGTTTACAGCGCCTTATGGCCGCCTTATACTGACCCCTACTTCTACACACTTCATGTATACTGGTCCTAATCTGGGTCTACCATGAAAGCACCACAATCATAGACGTCTTTCGATTCCCTCTTCAGGGAGGCAATAAAATCCTTCCATCCAGGAATAATCTTAGTATGATAGTTGTAAGATTTAATCAGGGGGCTTCCTGCTTCTTAACAGGGATATTATCTACTATAATACCTATCTATGAGTTTTACAGTGAGAATCATTTGAGCAAGGATTATTACAGGCAAGGTGCAAAATTTCTAAATTATTAAAGAGGTGACTTGTTCTGTCTTTGTATTCTATTCTCTGCTGCATCGTAACATTGGACCAATCGACGCGATTATTCTTACCTATTGAGTTCTTGTTAAGTCGTGTTGCGCATAAATTGGTAACGTTAATTAATATTTCTAATGGTCTATGATCAGAAAGAAGGAAATCATGCAGAATATGAACTCTAACAATTCGATCCTTTAGAGTTTAGATTATTACTAGCGAGACAATGATCAATCCACCTGGTAGTACCACTCATATCACTAACGTATGTAAAATTAGGTTGGACCCAATTCTACTTTAAAAGGGGACATATTGGTTAGTGGCGTTACCCGATAGTTTCAGCGCCCTCTGGTGGATGAAGAATTTAAAACGCATCAACCAACCAACTAATTATGTTTCTTCTTTTCATCATTATATACTCGTGTGTGTGTGTATATATATATATATACACAGGGTGTCCCATAAGTCCGGCATCATAGGAAAAATAATAAAAAAAGGCAAAACAAAAGCTTTTATTTACAGAACGTGCTCAATATGTATTGTTCCGTAGCCCATACACAAAATTTCATCCGCAGGTCGGGATCATCTTCGCTTAATTTCTGTAGGATCTGAAGTTTATATGGATGCCATTTGTGAACCTGAAGAATGCGATGGATGCTACTTTTTGACACTCCTGTCTCGGCGGACAATCGCCGAAGAGACTTATTGGGACTTCTGTTAAAATGAGCCAGGATAGCAGTCGCTGTATCATCGTCAGTGGACCTCCTTGAAGGTCCACTGCGTGGTTTATCTTCTATGGATCCTGTTTCCTTAAACTTTGCAACAAGTCTGCTAACACAACTCTGTGTTATTGGCTCGCGGTCTGGATGCAGTCTGTTAAATTCAGCAGCGGCCTCTCTTTGACTCCGATTTCCTATGAGTAGAATTATCTGGATTCGTTCTTCCTTGCTCACAGACATTATGGCCTGTAGAAAGAGAACAATATGAATTATGGTTTGTAGAAATAGAAAATATGAATTTCTCCTATGATGCCGGTCTTATGGGACACCCTATATATATATATATTATATATATATATTCGTCCGTTCGTTATGTCTTACTTTTAAAATTTATTTAATTAAATTTTTTATACAAATACTTTTTTTTTGTTAAAGAAAAGGAAAATGTTAAATTTTAATCGGGAACTTTAAAATATATTTAATAAATGAACAGGATTAGTCGCCCATAGATCCTCCGTTTTTGTTCCATCTAAATGAATATTATATATACAAAGTCACGAAAATTTTTCAAAACGTGACAGGCAATAACAGGTACAGTATTTAGAGACCTGAAACTTGTTTAATGGCTTCCGTGGTTGTAGAGTGAAATGAATTTTTATCGTCACTATTATTACATAATATACGTACCTTAATTAACTTTATCTTGTTAGCAGTGGTTATTTCATTTCACGCATTTCATGAGTGTGGCACTTTGGCACTATCCTTTCGAAGGACGAAGATGCCATGCCAAGAATTCACTCTTCTCTCATCAAATTAGTATCGCTGTTCAGGGGGTTATGTCAAGGCCATGATGTTATATACGCCGCTTTCCATATCAAATCAGCGAGGTTAAGCGACGATGGGTCTGTTTATTAATTGGACGGGCAGCACTCCTCTTCGTTCAGATGATGTAGTGACCCGTGGCTCGGATTCCATTTTACATTAGCTTGGTTACCAGTACGGCGGCAGAATTGACGCAGTAAACAACAACATTGTATCCGTACATGAGAGAAGTCCTTAAAAACAACTCGTATACCCAGTGTAATTACGTAGTAGCACTGTATACATAGGCATCGTGCTCACCCAACTCGAGTTTAACAACAGAAGGATGAATGGGTCTCTACTGAATTCCATAATACGATTAAATTTGTGTAGTATTTAAACTCCGAAATTATAAATCATTATATATATATATATATATATATATATATATATATATATCATGTTCGGTTGAAAGTATTTTCTAAATGTGTGGAAAATTTTATTACAACTTTCGGAAAAATTGCCCCGGAATATTATGTGAAGCGTGGAGAAGCATCTTTTGAAGTTTGTCTGTACATTGACGTTGGATTTCTCTTCATTATTTTCTCTCCCCCAAGATAACCTCATTCTGATTCAATAATATTGAGATCGGGACTTTGCGAAAGACCTCTCCATAATGTTCATCAAACCACTTTTCATTTCGCCTCGCAAGTACAGTCTGATTTTTAATGAAGAGCCCAGTAAAGCCTAATGCTTAAGGGCTAAATAAAATAAAATAAATAGTCCAGCTTCACAATTATTTGTCATTGTAAATTGTGAAAGTACTGTAATAATAATAATAACAATAATAAAGGTTTATTTAATTCAATACAGTTTGACTACATTATCTTATGTTTACGTTCATTATCACGCATCAGTATGTTGGAAAATGAACTCGTCTCCCATCTTCTTTCAGAAGAGGAATCGCACGATGAATTTCCAACTGCTTGTACCTTGCTGCGCCCGTTCTTCCACTTATTATTACTCGATCTCCTGCTCTTGTTGCGCGATGCAGCCCAAAACCTGAAGTTAAAACCTTTAAACGCGTCTCCTTATATATTTCTTATATATTTCTTCTTCTTCTTCTTCACCTGACATCCATTTCCTTTTTAACCTTTTTAAAATTAAGATTTAAAATTTCGAGACATCCGTCCACTGAACACGTTTCTCCTAGCCCTCAGGTTCATTCCTTATGATCGTCTGCTCGTACTTAATCAGCATTATTGCCTTCATGTATGTAAGGAAATGTTTCTTCAGTGCAACTAACCCTTTTAAGCCACTTCTCATTGACTTGAGAGAGATTCTTCATGATTTTTGAAGATTCTGCTAGTTATTGTATTAATAGTTAGAGAGGAGATCAGAAGCCGGCACACCGCTCAGGTCAACTAACGTGGTTTATTGCCCTTTAACTCCATATTATTATTATTATTAATTACCAGTACCAGTACCAGTACTCAACGAGCTACGAAAGACGGTGGCTGTTATGTTAATTTCTACATATCGATTTTCTTCTCTCATTTAGATGGCCTTTCAGTATACACCACTTATCCTGATCAAGTTTTTTTTTTTTTTACATGAGCACCTTTCTTGTCTCCTACGGAACCATTCTCTTTATGATCTCTTGACCTACACTCCTAAAAAATAAGAGAAAAGGCAAGTTTTGGATAATTTCACGTCGACTATAATTTTGCTTCTAATGAAATGTAATTTTTCAGTCAACCAACTGTTGAAATTCTATGAATTCAATTTACGAGTATTTTGTAAACAAACTAAGTATGAACATCATTTAGAATTAATAAAAGCTTGTTTGTTTTACGTGTCAGTATGTTTAGACTTTGTTAATTAACGTCATTTTTTTTATGTTTGATTTATAACGCTAGTTATATAGCAAAAAATTTAAACACCCAATTTTTTCCTTGAACTTGTGACCGAGGATTCGTAGTCCAATTACATAAAAAAATGTTGATTTTTTTTATTATTTTTTTTTTTTATCGTTAGAGTTAAAATGTCAAACCAGACTTGCATAGCGTGTCCTGTCTATACTTTCTTATAATCTTCCCATTCCCATATTATATATATATATATACAGTATATGTGTGTGTGTGTGTGTATTGTTGTTTTTTAAACATGCCCTTAAAAGGTTTGTATTTTTTTAAGTAAATGAAATATAATCGTGAAATTTTGACTGTATCTTCTCTTCACATGGGAAATTAGTCCCCTTGCGCAAAACATTCTCTATCTGACGTTCTCTCAGCTCATTAACTTAACAAAATTTTGCAGTACCCTGGACAGAGTACACTATCTTGAAATCTGAAAAATTTCTTGTTCAGGTAATGCTTTCATTTCTTCTCTTGCGTGTGGATTGTGCTTTAACACACTCTCTTTTAAGTAATCAACATGGATAAAAATCACAGTGGTTTAGGTCTGGTGATGTTGATGGCCATAATATTCCTTTATTATAAACCAAAGGAAATCTCTTTCGTCGAAAGTATCGCGCAAGTATCGTGAGCTGAGAGGGACATCACATAAAGCATGTCTTGTACTAGGGAACTAATTTCTTATACGTGTAGAAAAGGTACAGTAAAAATACTATGCTTTTATTTCAGTTATTAAAAAAAAAATACATACATTTTAAAGTGTCACGTGTTTAAAAAAATCACCCAATATCTACAGGGTGTACGAGAAACAATGCTTCAGAAATAAATAAAGTCATATTTTTCTTATTTTTCTTCTTATTAAATAATATTTGTACATATACGCGTGTGATTACAATAATTATAAAACTGTATAAATTTAGAAACATTTTCGCAAGATGACCATTGTTTTCGTCGCTACAGTGTGCATTCGACGCTCAAAATTAACAAGAGCATTAGGAAAGCTCTTCTGACTTCCTACTTTCCAACGTTACCCGAAGGTTTACACGATTTGTCTCGAGATTAGGCACCTTTTTCAACTATTTTCCACGTGTGTATGTGTGTGTATTTTCCATGTGTGTATCTCAATGGGTATCTTTCTCTTCTTCTGTCCAACGAGTATATAGATTTAGTTCACGTGACTTCTCCCACGCTCTAATTTAAGTTTTTAACCACAATATTTGTCTATTTTAAAGTTCATTTGTATTTCTTTCCAATTGACCAATTTCTCGATGGAAAGATAAGAAAATTACCAATATTCCAGTTCTGGTGTTTTTCAGGCTTTCAGCTAAAAACTCATTATTTGTATTCGTTCAATTAAAAATTCTTAATTAAAATCTGTCCAGTTATTATTTTTGCTTTATTAATTGTTGTTCTCACACTTCTTGTCTCCAATTTTGCATCGTCTTTGGTATAAATACTCCAAAATCCTTTGGCTTTCAGTTGTTTTGAGTTTTCTCCATTTGGGGTACAGTAATCAATACTTTTTAATTCCTCATTTTAACTATCTTAAGAGTTGAAACATTTCACTGCTAAACTTCTTATTGTTCTTTTCTGACCATCTGTTTGTTGGGGTTTTGCTTCATCCTCTCTCTCTCTCTCTCTCTCTCTCTCTCTCTCTCTCTCTCATATATATATATATATATATATATATATATATATATATATATATATAAGTAAATAAAGAGAAATGAAACATTATATAATATTTAGAGTATATATATATATATATATATATATATATATATATATATATATCTCAATTGATGCATTCATAGTTTAAGTGAAAGATGAAGTTAAACAGCTTTCCACGTACAGCAATATATATATATATATATATATATATATATATATATAATATATATCTATATATATATATATATATATATATATATATATATTATATATATATATATATATATATATATATATATATATATATGGGAATGAACTCAGAATGGTCCCCTGAGTTTTTTATGATACACACAGACCGTGCATGGAACAAGGAACTCTTCTGGGATAATTAAATCCACTATAGTCCGAATAAGTAATGGTAAATGACAAATACCATAGTTTTTCTTTTTCATGATGCTAGCCCGACGTGGGCAACGGGTCACTCGCACTCTTAAGAGGTCCCTGTTTGCTTTGCAGATAGCTGGTGAGGGAAGCTATATTTATGGGACCTCTTTGCGAGTGACCCGTTGCCCACGTCGGGCTAGCATCATGAAAAAGAAAAACTATGGTATTTGTCATTTACCATACTTATTCGGACTATAGTGGATTTAATTATCCCAGAAGAGTTCCTTGTTCCATGTACGGTCTGTGTGTATCATATATATATATATATATATATATATATATATATATATATATATATATATATATATATATATATATATATATATATATATATACAGTAAATACTCGATAAGTCGGACTATATAGGGCTCTAGCCAGTCCGACTCATTGAAAAGTCCGACTTATCGCGAATTACCTTAATTCCCCCCCCCCCCCTATTTACCCCTAAAGAGGCATAAATACTCTCTAACCTTTTAAGTTTGATTAGTGAAAGTCTAATACAATGTTCAAAATAAACAAATAAACTTTAAAAAAATAAAACTTTGTTTCACTTATCGTTGCCGGAATTATTTTGAGCGCGAAACACAAAAAATTTATTGTTTACCTTTTCGTACAATACAGTATTAAAAAAACACTTCACTTAGTAAAAGAAACAAAATAATAATGGCACTTGACATAGGAAATAAAACACTTCTCTCAGTAAAATAAACAAAAGAATAATAGCACTTGACAGAGGACAGAGTCCGACTCATCCCGAATTCCGACTCATCGAGTATTTACTGTATATAAGCACACCGGACAAAAAATTAGTCACCCCTAATAGCACCGATAGTAGGAAGTTCAAGGTCACACAGAGGGCGCTGATGTAGCATTGGTAAGTGACAAGTAGCGGTGACGTAGCACACAGGATCAGATCTGTTTCGTGAGGTGGTGAAGAACAAAGTGTGTGTTGGATATAGTCTGCAAAATGGGTCGTGAGGCAGACGTTACTCAGTGGCAAAAAGGAGCCATCGTGTTTGGCAGAGCCCACGGACACAAAATGTCTGAAGTAGCCCAATTTGTTGGTGTGTCAACGCGTACTGTCCAGCGAGTTTACAAAGAGTGGTGTAGTTCGCAATCAACTGACAATCGACGGCGTAACTGTGGCCGGAAAAACAATTCTCGACAATAGGGGCCGCCGCCATGTTTCTCGTCTAGTAACTGCAAATCGTTTCAAACCAGAGAACAATTGCTCCAAGAAACCAATGAGGTTCTCCAGCGACCAATTTCCGAACGGACATTGCGACGAGAACTGCATGCGATGAACATCTGGAGCAGGGTACCACGGAAGAGGCCGCTGTTAACAGCAAGTCACAAATTGGCACGTTATAAATGGGCTCAGAGGCAGAGCTGGGCAGTATTTAAATACATTTATTTAAATACGTATTTAAATACATTTGTGTATTTAGAACTGTATTTATAAATACATTGTTTTTCATGTATTTAAATATAGTATTTAAATACTTTAATGAGTATTTAAATACAATGTATTTAAATACTCAAAATATAAAAATGTAAATACTTTTACTGGTTTAATACACGTTCTGTACTAGCACAGTACGACGCGTCGACAGTGTAGTACAGCATGGTTCATGTTTCAACAGTTTGGGAAAACATCCTCTCATAAAAAGACTGTTCCTCCGCTATAACACGACATTACCATCTTCGGCACCGGTAGAGCGAATATTCTCATTCGCGGGAATCACTTTGACTCCCAAAAGAAACTCTCTTTCAAACAAAACTTTTGAAAGATTGGTTTTGATCCGCAGCAACCGTGAAATAAAGAGAATTCGTAAGGTGCCTTATGTTTATGTTTACGTCTTATGTTTACGTTTATGTCTCATCTACTCATTAATTGTTACTCATTTTGCAATGATATAATGAGTATAATATGTCACTGGTTGAACATCGTAAGTTCTAAGTTCTTTTGTTTTTGTTTTGTTCTAAAAAGGGAAATATATATCGGAAATTAGATTGTACTATTTCTTTATCCTTTATCAAGCATTATATATTGTTGTTACTCATGAATTAGTGAATGGATATGTTAAAATTTGTATGTATTTAAAATGTATTTACAAATGTATTTAAATACAATTGATGTATTTTGTATTTAGTATCTAAATACATTCGTAAAATGTATTTAGTATTTAGTATTTAAATACATTTCTCCCATGTATTTAGTATTTAGTATTTAAATACATTCAATGTATTTATTGCCCAGCTCTGCTCAGAGGCACAAAAACTGGACTGCGGCAGATTGGAAACGTGTAATTTGGTCCGATGAGTCCCGTTTTTGTTTGTTCTCCAATGATGGGAGGCGACGAGTACATCGCAGGTCCAATGAAGCCTTTAATCCTGAATGCGTCGAAGGTGTTGTTCAGGCTGGAAACAGAAAGTGAAGCGCAGGAATAGACACCCACGGACTCTGGCGGGACGGCTGATGAACGAGTGGCAGCAAATCGATGTTCAGTACATGCACAACCTCGTAGAGTCTCTGCCTCGCCGGATTCGTGCGGTTATCAAGGCCAGAGGCGCCGTCACACGTTATTAGGTACATTCTGAGAGGGGTGACTAATTTTTTGTCCGGTGTGCTTATATATATACTTCGTTAACGGCGTTGCGGTTCCGTACGTCGGTCTCTCTTCACACGAAGGTCAAGCTGGTGGCCCCGCCTCTAGGTCTGGCTTGGTGGAGGAGCGAGTTGCTTTCTTGCGCTTTCCACCGCACATAGCCAGGTACACCCGGCTCATCTGGTACCGTCCTGAGCCAGGTATCTAGTCTTCTCTTGAAGACTTCAACTTTGACCCCTGTAACGTTTCTTGTCCTTTGGAAGCTGATTAAAAAGTCTTGGCCCCCTCAAACCAAGCTATTTTCCTTCAGTGTTGAAGAGGTTCCTGGCACCAGATAATTTTAATGAAAGGCTGGTTATTACCTCAAGTGCTGGAAGTTAACACGTAAAATGCCTCTGGCCGCGAAATGGTACCCGTTTCCACGGTTAAATGCATAGTATGGTACTATGGTTTTATATATATATATATATATATATATATATATATATATATTAGTGATGTAGGTCACATCCGCATCCGCATAACATCCGCACATTTTCTCGCATCCGCATCCGCACCCGCATCCGCACTTTGGACTGCGGATGTCGTGCGGATGTGGACCGTTGAGATAAAATGTCATTAATAAGCGGAAATTATCAAATTCTACTATATTAATAGAACTAGTTCATTGTGCGCAAAAGTGATGCAAGCGACAAGACGAGAGGCTGTTCTTGTATGAAGTTACTCTCTTGCAACCTACTTAGATCCACGTTACAAAGCTAAGTTATTTTCACCTAGTACATTAGAACGAGTTAAATCATCACTTGGCAAAGCAGTTGAAGAGCTTCAATCTCTTGAATCTGTCGCTTCGCCACCCACCAAAAGAATAAAAGTTTCAGTGACAGAACCAACACCTTCAACAAGCAAATCTATCACAGAATCTGTCTCTCAGTTTCTTGAGTCAAGCAGCAATGACGAGACCTACGCGATGTCAAAAGATGTAGTAAAAATGATCGAGAGCTATCACCAAGAAAAACGCCTGGCTGCATGTGACAATCCTATTAGTTGGTGGAAAAATACGCAGAATATCTATCCATACTTGAGTAAACTTGCAAGGAAACATTTAGCCTGTCCTCCCAAACGTACCAAGCGAGAGATTATTTAGCAGTGCTGGATTAATATATGATGAAAAGAGAAACAGACTGGCAGCAGAAAAGGCAGAAAAATTAATGTTCCTTAAGCATAACCTTCCTATAATTAAGTCTGAACATTAAACGATGAACATCTTAGTTTACTTTATTTTAATTACTCATTTATAAATATGCCTAATAAAACTTTAAACTTAATATAAATAGTTATCAAGCTAATTAAAGATCTCTTTCTATAAGGGTGGAGGTTGGGGAAAGAGGTCGGTGGGGTGCATTTGAGTTGGGTTCACGTCCCGCATCCTGGTAACACAATTATGGTTTCTAATTGTGGCTGAAACTCAACAAAATATAACGAATTTATTTGCAGACGAATTCACTAATTGATTTCTATATTAGTTAGATGCTTGATATTATTTTATATGTTCAGAGAAAAGTACAGCAATTATTGTACAATTAATCAATTATACTACATTATAGCTACAGCTCTCTCTATATAATAACTTATTATATACGTTAAACACAACAAATCTCGAATATATCCTAAAAAATAACGAAAATGTAGACATCCGCATCCGCAGATGTTGAAATCAAACATCCTCAGCCGCATCCGCATTCGCGGATGTGAAAAAAATGACATCCACTACATCACTAATATATATATATATACAGGATGGCGCAAAAGTCGCGCATCATAGGAATTTTCAGTATTGATTATAATATATTATTTTTTCTTTTAGGTAGGGGATGACTATGAAATTAACAATAGACGAGAGGGTGAGCTTCGTTTTAATGCATGGAATACCAGGTAATACAAATCGATGAATCGGTACAGAATTTAAATTCTGTATCGATTCATTGATTTGTAGTACCTGGTATTCCATACATTAAAACCAAGCTCACCCTCTCGTTTCTTGCTATATATATATATATATATATATATATATATATATATATATATATATATATATATATATATATATATATATATATATATATACTGTACAGGGCTATTGAAAATGTTTCACCTGATTTCAAATGAGAATATTTTTTAATGTTACAAATACAGAGTGATTTGTGATACATCAACCAAAAGAAAAACTGTCCAAATTTTGTCTCTCACCTCATAAATGCTCTATGTGACTTCCCCTAGTTACACGAGTAACGTCGACACGATAGTCGAATTCCTCCCATACTCGCTCCAGCATGTCCGTTGTCACTGACTCTACGGCAGTAACAATGCGAGTTCGGAGCTCATCCAAAGATGTGGGCAACGGTGGCACGTACACAGTATCCTTAACGTACCCCCAAAGGAAGAAGTCGCACGGTGTAAGATCCGGCGACCTAGGGGCCCAGCTGTGGAGCACCAAGTCATGGGGCCCACTGCGACCAATCCAACGGACGCCATTTTCACACTGACTGTTTGTTGCTAGGCTAGGCCACGGCGTGACTTTGGAGCCCTCTCGCGGTGATCTTGTAAAACTTAGAGATTTCCTCTTTCATGTGGTGTATGCCCAGTTGATGCACGGTTGATAGGTACGGGAGTATTCTCAGTTGAAATCGGATGAAATATTTTGAATAGCCCTGTACACACATATATATATATATATATATATATATATACACACAGACAGTGCATGGAACAAGGAACTCTTCTGGGATAATTAAATCCACTATAGTCCGAATAAGTAATGGTAAATGACAAATACCATAGTTTTTCTTTTTCATGATGCTAGCCCGACGTGGGCAACGGGTCACTCGCAAAGAGGTCCCATAAATATAGCTTCCCTCACCAGCTATCTGCAAAGCAGACAGGATCCAGCTTTGGGACATGGATCTAGGGTTTAAAGCACCCATATATATATATTATATATATATATATATGAATAGAAACGACATAGGTATTAAGGAACGTTTCTGCACACGAGGAGGAGAGATAACGAATAAATGAAAAATGAGGCGCATATTCACGATTTGCGAGGGTGCCCTCTCAGGGCATTGGTTTCTGCCCTATGTGGGAGAATTTCGATTTGTGATTGATTGAGGTCCGTAGCATAATGGTAGCGCGTCCAACCGGCAATTGGAAGGCCCTGGGTTCGATTCCCGGGCGGTTCGCCTCATTTTTCATTTATTCGTTATCTCTCCTCCTCGTGTGCAGAAACGTTCCTTAATACCTATGTCGTTTCTATTCATTTATATACTGCGTGGTCATTGCAGTTATATATATATATATATATATATATAGTTAACCCTCGTCCAACGCGTGTTTGTCCAGCACGAATTTGCTTATACACGGAAAAATAAATTTGCCGAAAGCAGAAAATTTGATTATACACGGTCCGCCAAACACGCTCTAATACAGTAGTACTGTACGCGTGCCAATGCGCGCTCTAGTGTTTTCTCCTACACTCTCCAACACTCCCGCATCTCCTCCCTCTCGCGTCACCCCTCGCATCACCCTTTGTCTCAGTCCCGCTACCGCGTTAAGTTCAGTGAAGTTGTGTTGGATTGTTTTTGTCGTATTTTGCCGTTGTTTTGCTATTACCCTTAGACAGCAGTATAGCACCAAAGCGTAAAGCATCCGCCAGTGATAGTGAAGAGAAGAAAAGTCGTAAGGTTATGACATTAGCCGAAAAACTAAAGATTCTAGATAAGTTGCGTGGTGGTATGAGCATAACATCACTTGGCCGCGAGTATCACGTGAATGAGTCTACCATACACACCATCCGAAAGAGTGAAGAAAAGATACGTGTTATTTTCATTTAATATATTTTTATTTATCATGTGTAAATATCATTATGTTTATGATTTTATTGTGTTCTTATTTCATATACAATATAGGTAGGAAATTCATTCATGCGTGAATAAAAAATCTACGTATCTATGTAAGTATTAATGGGAGACTTTACACGGCAGCGTTCACGTATCCCCATTTATCCCATAAGGTATTAAGTTTGTCCAACGCGGATTTACCTAACGCGCCGTTCTCGAGGAACCTAACAACTCCCGCGTTGGATGAGGTTTACTGTATATATATATATAGACAAACATCCGCATGTGCTTTTCTCCTATTGTAAATATTCTATAGCATTTAATTCCTATTTACTTACTTACTTTTGTACAGAATAGCACAAATATTTTCCCACCAATTACGACTGAATTCCATGAAATTTTCCTCAAAATCTGACCTTGAAAAAAAGGAGAAAAGGAATAAAAACCTTCAAAAAACCTCCCCAACGAAGAAGAAGAAGAAGAAGAGACTCATTCGTAACAAACGTTCAAACACACTCCCCTCCCCCCATTTTTTTTCTCGGAGAAGGAGAGGGAATCCGGGGAGTAGCGCAGCCCCCAACAAACACATCAGGAAAAACGTTTTTGTTTTTGGAGTGAGAAGGTAGCGTTTAAAGGTGGTTGTAGATACTATGTACGTATATCCGTGTGTGTGCGTGTGCGTGTGTGTGTAAAGAACGCGCCATCATACAGAATTTTCCTCAAATTACATACCCACTACAGTTAATAATACTAATAATTATTATTATTATTAAAATGGAGTTTCGCTTAGATTTAAATAATTTGTCATGGCGCTTTGTCTGTTATTAACATTCTTGTACCGGTATTATTTTTCGAATAAGCGTTCTATCAGAGTATCATTTTATATTACCCTTTTATTTCAATATCTTTAATAACCAGGAAACGAGTTATTTTCTTCCTTACTGTACTGTGTGAGCCCAGTCAAGCCAGTACAATTTTATCAGAGGTTCAAAATAAGCGAATACATATCGAAATTAACGTATATTATTTTTTTAAATATACGTATTAAATTTTATTAATAATACTTATAGCTGTACCTGTCTATCTATTCGATGCGGAGAGAGGAGACAAAATAAATTAGGAAGAGTCATTATTTCGAACAAGAAAAAAAAAAATTTCATTACAGCTTTTAAAACTATTTCTTGTCTCATTGTCTGTCCTTGCCAACTTCAATTTTCAATGACGTCATCTGTGACTTAAAAAATAACTAATAAAACTAAAATGTAAACTAAAATTAGAGGAAGTCAATTATTACGGTTCATGACACAAGCGAATTTGCACCTTGAGGAATTCCAGTGACAAATTTATGAGTTTAATTAGTTTCCGTTTTAAAATTAAAAAAGAAAACAAGAAATCTCTATTTATATTTGGTTGAAATCTAATTTTTTTCCTTTTGTTTTGGTAAACTTCGTAATTTTTTACACTTATGAACAATAATATATTACGAGGCAGTTAACAGATGTTTCGAGTAAATGCTAATTTCAGGAAAGAAAACAGGATTTGAGACGCAAGTTCCTGAAATACCTAAAAACTCGCGTAATTATTATTATTTTACTTTAGTTTTCCTTCTGTACACACACACCACACGCATATTTTAAGGATCGAGTGTATGAAGCAATAAGTAGTTGAATGCAGTGTAACAACTTTTTTTCCTGTAGTTACGAAACTAATAGTTCAACCACCCGCAGTAATAAAATCCAGACAAGAAAGGGGCCGTTTGCCAAACGTCAGTGATTGACTTTGAAAAAGTCAGTATGGTAACACACACACACACACACACATACATATATATATATATATATATACAGGCCCGGATTTAGCTAAGGCGAACTAGGCGATCGCCTAGGGCCTCGCGCCGAAGGGGGCCTCGCTCAAGCCGTTTTGCGCGTTCTGTTCAAGTGATATTAATGATTTAGAACTCTATGAAGAACTTAAAGTACTTTGCAGGTTTATACCTGAGAAAACAGATCTCGGAAATGCCCTTGTTTATATAGTGCAAAAACAACTAAGTGAGATTTATCCTAATGTTTATGTTACACTTCGAATAGTATTAACCATCCCAGTTACTGTTGCTTCGGCTGAAAGAAGTTTCTCGCGTCTCAAACTTATTAAAACATATTTGCGTTCCACCATGTCTCAAGCGAGATTGCAATCATTAGCTATGTTATCAATAGAAAACGATATAACAAATTCATTAGATTATTCTCAATTAATTGAAGAGTTTAGCTCGAAGAAAAGTAGAAAAACATTGCTGTAATATTCAAGGAGCATCTGAACCAAATATTAAAGCATTAATATTTAGCCTGATACGTCGATCGCTCACTATTATAAAAAATGAAATGTCAACATCTCTTATACATCACATATGAAAAACGTTTGTATACTATGGAAAGTCATTACCTATAATATTATATAAATCTTAGAAATCATTGTCTTATATTTTCGATACAAATCTTGATTCATATTATAATTTATACTTATTTGTATGGTTTATTTATATTTCTTATACAATTTCCATGCGTGATTATTTTGGTTTGGTTTAATTTTTAAATGCTGGCATAGTTCTGTCTATGCGGGATTCTAATATTGCTGGTATAGTACCGATAATTAAGTCCATATTTTCATATATATAGACCTAGGGCCTCGCAATTTCTAGATCTGCCTAGGGCCTCGCAACTTCTAGATCCGGCCCTGTATATATATATATATATATATAAACAAACAACCACAGAGAAAAAGGAAAAAGAAACCCTGTGGTTGTTTGCTTATTAATAAGATCACGTGTTATTCTGTGATTTTACTGTATATACTGTATATATATATATATATAAACCTTTGGTTTGCTTCCGCCCGAATTGTTTATTCTCACGAAGGTCAAGCTTTTCACCCCACTTTAGACCTACAGTTTAACGTGGATTCCGAACCACGCCTTACCAGCAGCCCAGTCTTAACCACTAGGCCACCAGGGTACCTATTTAACTACGAACCAGAGAAATTACGCGGACCAGATACACTGAGTTAGGTGTTCCTATTTGATTAGTTAGTTATTTCGCACGTAATCAACTTCGGCCACTCACGATCTTTAAAACCAATTTCGACTTTGTTAAAAATACTGGTCTCCGCGAAACTCTCTCTCTCTCTCTCTCTCTCTCTCTCTCTCTCTCTCTCTCTCTCTCTCTCTCTCTCTCTCTCTCTCTCTCTCTCTCTCTCTCTCTATATATATATATATATATATATATGAAAATGAAAAGGTTTATTGGCAGACTATAGTCCATATGACAAATATTATTAATACGATGACAGTTCATATACTAAGGATAGAAATATATACAATTGAT
This sequence comes from Bathynomus jamesi, assembly GCA_023014485.1. Lineage (NCBI taxonomy): Eukaryota > Metazoa > Arthropoda > Malacostraca > Isopoda > Cirolanidae > Bathynomus > Bathynomus jamesi. Next base: position 1,205,927 of record JAJOZX010000702.1, on the reverse strand, counting down.
TAGAAATAATACTGTAATGTCGAAGTTAAGTGGAACTACAGACAGACGTTTTCGTACCAAGAATTCCATAACTTACCCAAACTTTTACCACCAAGGACCCCCAAATATTAATTCCGTACGGACATAGCCCCCCCACAAAAAACATTATGAATTCAGTTACAAACTATAGTATATTTCATAAACATAGATAGCTTTTAAATTAATGTAAAATTAAACATTCTACGCTCATTAAACCAGTTTAATAAACACTTACCGAATGTCTAGTGTGAAATGGAAATTTATTTTAATATAATGTTACTATTTTTCGAAAAGCTTAGAGACCCCCTGGAAGCTTCCTACAGACCCCTGGGGGTCTGTACAGACCACTTTGGGAATCCCTGAGTCTTAGAGGATAAATGGCAGGACTCATGGATAGCTTGGATGATCGGGTTGGTTGATTTTTTAAATTCTTTGCATTAGACTGTATTGAGCACGTCTTGTTACCTCCGGGAAGCTCGGGACATTACGGGTAGCAAACATTTGCGAAGCTGAGCATCTCGGGGGTAATTTATGTAAGAGTCTAAAAGACCTGTTGTACAGCAAATTTAGGGTTCTGCCAGAACCTTTTTTATAATTCACCCACAGTTGCTGTCCGTATATATTACTGCAGAAAGTACGAGAGTGTCTTTAGCTTCACTTGTACAGAATCGAAAGTTCCTTTTGGTCATATTCGCTTTAGCACACAGGCTTCGAGATTGTTTTCTTATATCCGAGTCATCACTCAAGGAGCTGGTAATAGTTTGACCCAAATACTTAATTAAGCTCTTGTACTTCCTCATTTACCTCACCATTCATTTTAAACCTTATATCAGCTGGCTGATTACAGCTTTTAGGATGAAATTGCATAACCTTAGTTTTTGTAACATTAAAAAGAATATCATGTTTCTGCGAATACTCTTCGCAGACTTTTAGTAGCCGATCCAGACCTTTAACAGAGGGACTTATTAACACCATATTATCGGCATAAACTAAGTTATTTATCCTTGTGTTATCTATACAACATCCTACTGTTGCCTTGTTAAGTGAAGCAATTAACCCGTCAATATATACATTAAACAGCATAGGGGAGAGCAAGGAGCCTTGTCTCACCCCGCAAGAGGAGCCAAAACACTCGGATAGTACATTGCCCCACCTAACAGTGAAAGATTGGAGGGAATACCAAAATTTCAATAAATTTAATATGTACATGGGAACCTTCCTGTTTTCTAGTTTTGCAAATAAAATATTGTGGTTCACCCTATCATATGCCTTACTTATATCTAGGAAACAGCTATAAATAATTGAATTACTGTCAATGTATTTAGATATTGTTTCTTTAAGTACATAGATACACAGGTCAGTTGAGTGGGACCTTTTAAAGCCAAACTGATTACGAGATGTCCATAGGAAATCATTTAATCGGAGTAACAAGAGTTTTTCTAGTAGTTTCGAGAAGCAGGAAGCGATATCAATAGGCCTGTAATTATTGCTGGACAGAATGTCTCCGTACTTATTTTTGACCAGGGTCAAGATATATACCCTCATGAACTCTGCAGGGATATAGCTATGAGCAAGCATGGCTGATAGGAGCAATGATATATGCAGACATACTACGTCATTTGCATATTTTAACTCTTTAGTTCAGAAAATGATATCAAAGTATTTTCCCCTGTCCCTCCCACAATCGTTTCGCTGCAATCTATCTTAAGATTATCCCTACTCACACTGTTAAGAATGTTAGAATAGTGGTTTTTCCACAGCTTTGCAATTTCATCCTCCCCCGACACCCCATCGATTGTTGGAGGGAGGACATTTTTGACACCCGTTGATTCTTAACAAATTCCCAAAATTTGTTATTATCGTTATTTATGCGAGCTTCACAGGCTTTTCATGCTCGAATAGACTCTTCTTCTTGTTTACATCGCCTTATGGCCGCCTTATACTGACCCCGACTCCTACACATATTCATGTATACTGGTCCTAATCTGGGTCTACCATGAAAGCACCACAAATCATAGGCGTCTTTCGATTCCCTCTTTAGGGGGGCAATAAAATCACTCCATCCAGGAATAATCTTAGTATAATAGTTGTAAGATTTAATCAGGGGGCTTCCTGCTTCTCTTAAGAGGGATATATATATATATATATATATATATATATATATATATATATATATATATATATATATATATATATATATATATATATATATATAAAAGTTATATATATATATATACACAGTACCGTGCAAAAGTATGAGTCCACTGTCAATCTGATAACTATTAGATAATGTCGTATGAAAATTGGTTTTGATACTAAAATACACATTAACTAGAACCTTCGGTTCATATTAACGTATAACTAAGTTATTACTTAACTCAGTAGGTCTCAGATGTCCAATACTTGTGTTCCAAAGCAAATTTTCTTCTCTTCTCTTTATTTCCATTCCTTAAAAGTGGCTTTTTTGCTGCAACACATCCTTTAAGACCTACTGAGTTAAGCTTCCTTCGCACAGTAGAGGGATCAACTGAGACACTTGATGATAGACTTCGTGTATGCTCGACCGGAGCCTTGAAGGAACAAATTTTCAATTTTTCTCAAATTTTCAATCTGTTGAACACTACCTCTCCTCCTCTAAACCACATCTTCTTTTCCTCGCTGAAACTCAGTATCTGAGACGACTAACAGCAGTCCCTTTTCTGTACCCTCTTACTTTCTCTATACTCAATTTCATTACAAAGGTCGATGTTGCGTATATGTACGCAATCGTTGCAGGAAAAGATCCCCGGAGGAAAATATCCCCCCGAGGAAAAAATCCCCTAGGAAAAAATTCCCCTGGAAAATATCCCCCGAGGAATAAATCCCCCATTAGTCATGTAACATATAAAAAAATTATCTAGAAATGACAGGTTAGATTAGGTTAAGTTAGGTTAGGTTAGGTTTGGGCTTTTATAAGGTGCATTCAAAAGGAGCAAGCTATACAACAAGTTTATGCTACTCAAGCTATGGCTGGTCATCCTTCTCATACGCAAAGAAAAAAATACAAGAGTGCAGTAGCTCGTATTAAAAGTATCGTAGATGATGTTGATAACCGATCCATTATAGATTATCTGAAAGGGGGATTTTTTCCGAGTGGGATTTTTTCCTCGGGGGAATATTTTCCTCCGGGGGATCTTTTCCTGCAGGCGTACGCAATGACCTAACTTGGTCTCGTATTCCCGAACTCGAATCTTCCGAATTCTATACCCTCTGGCTACGGCTTGCATTCCAATCTCAAACTAAATACTGTACATCTGCGCTGTTTACCTTTCTCCTAATTCAAGTGACTCTCCAAAATTCCTTGACTACCTCATTTTTAAAGTGGAATACATTCTCTCTCGCTCTCCCTTTGCTGAAATATCCATTTTAGGAGATTTCAATGTTCACCACCACTCAGGTGAACTAGCTTACAACTTTCCTATCCTAAATGTCCTATAGCAGATTGTACAGCACCCTACTCGTATCCCTGATCGCCTTGGAGACAGGCCCAACATTCTGGATATATTTCTTACCTCTCATCCTTCTTCTTACTCTGTCAAACTTTTGTTGAGCTCTTCTAACCACAATCTTATATCTGTTTCCTGTCCTATCACTTCAATTCGGCCTGTGGATCCTCCCAACAGGAAGCGCCTTTGGCACCTTAGTGCCGCTGGTTTGGAGGCCCTTAGGCAGTATTTCTCTAATTTCCCATGGAATGATTACTGCTTCCGTGGCCGGGGCCCTTCCGAGTGTGCTGAGCGAATCACGGAGGTGATTCTCCCGGCCATGGAGGCGTACGTTCCATATTCTATTCCTACCACTAATGCAAAAAACCTTGTTCTACTGCTATCTGCAACAGAGAGGAGTCTTTCAGAAGATACCATCGCCATCCAACTCCTGACTCTCACTCAGCTTATATTTCTGGCCGGAATCGTGCAAAATCTGTTCTTCAACTCACCAAAAATTTCTTCATCCGTCAAACATGTGAAAACCTATCCAATTCTATGATAAGTCTTCTCGCTCTTTCTGGCATCTAGCTAAGAACCTCTTCAGCAACTTTACTTTCTCTTCGTTCGCACCTCTTTTTCATTCTGAAGGCTCAGTTGCCGTCACTTCTGACAAAGCTGAACGCTTCGCTCAAACTTTTGCTTCCAACTCAATTATGGACGATTCCGGTGCTGTTCCTACATCTCCTCCTCCCTCTGACTTTGTCTGAAATTAGAATCTCTTCTAAAGATGTTCTTTCTGCGCTATCTGGGCTCAACTCTGGAAGGTGTACGGTCCTGATGGTGTTCCTCCTGTTGTTCTTAAGAACTGTGCTTCTGTGCTGACACCCTGTTAGGCAAACTCTTTCGTCTTTGTCTCTCATCTGGTACTTTTCCTTCCTGCTGGAAGTTCGCTTTCATTCGGCCTGTCCCAAAGAAGGGTGACCGCTCTCAACCCTCTAACTATCGTCCAATTGCCTTTCTAACGTTTTTGAATCTATCCTTAATAGGAAGCTTCTTAAACACCTCTCTTCTCACAATCTTCTTTCGGATCGTCAGTATGGGTTCCACAAGGGACGCTCTATTGGCGATCTTTTTGCATATCTCTCTGACTCTTGGTCACCCCTTTCTGGCAGAGTGGGCTGCATCCTCTACCTCCCTATGGAGTGGAGGATCAGTCTGCAACAGCTGGAAGTATTCTCTTCGACTATTTTTCCGACTTGTCGGCAGTGGCCGGCGAATGATGGTGGTGTCGTTCTTTCTCTTTTTCTGAATGAATTTTAACCCACGAGTGATAGGTTTTGCTACTTACTTAGCCCCATATTCTCTTCTTTTAACCCCTTACTTTCTTCTTTCTCTCGGGCTAACCTTAGAATGGATCTTAGGGTCTTTGTTAACCTTAGCTTCTGTAGATCTGTAGATCCTCCTTTCAGGATTTCGGTGAAACTTTTGCTATTGGGCTAGACATAGCGAAATCTTTGATAGAGGCTGGCGCAAATCTTTAATTTCCAAACTGCCCTCTTTCGGTTTCTATCCTTCTATCTGTGCCTTCCTCTCTAATTTTCTTTCTGACCAATCTATAGCTGCGGTTGTAGATGGCCACTGTTCTTCTCCTAAAGCTATCAACAGTGGTGTTCCTCAGGGTTCTGTCCTGTCACCCACTCTTTTCCTTTTATTTATTAATGATCTTTTAAGTCGCACTTCCTGTTCTATTCACTCCTACGCCGATGATTCCACTATTCACTTCTCCATCCGCTTTCCAAAGCGTCTCTCTCAACAGTCACTCCATGATTCGCGTTGTACGGCTATGGAGCACCTGACCTCTGATCTTTCTGCTATCTGTGATTGGGGCAGAGAAAACCTTGTGGCTTTCAATGCTTCAAAAACTCAGTTCCTCCATCTGTCTACTCGTTACAATCTTTCACATGACTATCCCCTTACCTTCAACAACACAACTCAATCCTTCCATTTCTCTTAACATTCTTGGCGTTTCCTTTTCTCATGATTTTTCCTGGAAAGATCACATATACTCTCTTTCCAAAACAGCTTCTAAGAGGTTAGGTGTGTTGCACCGGCTTCGCATTTTCTTCACCGCCGCTCAGTTGCTTTCTCTGTACAGGGGTCTTATTCGCCCCTGTATGGAGTATGCTTCTCATGTATTGGGTGCCTCAACTCACACAGCCGTGCTTGACCAGGTGGAATCAAAGGCTTTTCGCCTCATCAATTTCCCGCTTCTTACTCACTGTCTTCAATCTCTCTCTCTTCGCCGCAATGTTGCCTCACTCTCTCTTTATTATCGCTATTATAACGGACACTGCTCTTCTGAACTCTCTAACTGCATGCCTCCTCCTTTAAAGAGAACAGGCAGTACCAGACTTTCTACACTTTCTCATTCCTTTTCTGTCCAACTATCTAACGCAAGGGTTAATCGGTATTTTCAGTCTTTCATCTACTCAACCTTTCAACTCTGGAACAATCTTCCTCAATCCATCTTTCCCCCTGTCTATGACCTCCACTCTTTTAAACGCAAAGTGTCTAGGCATCGCGATAACCCTGGACCTTGATTTTGGTTCTCTTCTTCTTCTTCTATCGCGGGGGAGGGGGGGCACTTTTGCGGGCGTTCGCCCTTGGCCCCCCCTTCCTGCATAAAAAAAAAAACCTCTCTAGTGATTTACACTGACGCTGTTTCTTGATTATTAAAACAAAAACCGTCTTCTTTCACATCTACCATTAAGTCTATATTTCTTTGAAACCTAGAACCATTAAATGAGATAAACGCATTATTATTTGTACAACTTCTTATTAGTTTTGACCAGTAACTATTTTAATTTCAAATTCATTTTTACAATCTTAAAGATGATAAAAGATGTATAATAAAATTTGAACTTTACAAATATGGAAGGAATTTAGACATAAAAGAATTCCAGGCATGGAACTAATATTTTTTCTTGATTTTAAATTGAGTTTACGAATGCAAAATATTTTATTAATTTTCTTTCTTTTAAACTTTGGCAGTAATGTTTAAGGCCTAAATTAAATTTCAGTTACATCTTACTATTGGTTTATTTAATCTTATATATATATATATAAGTGGTACCCAATGGGCAAAGGTGGGCAGGACCGCATTCCAGGAACTCGGTCCTTTTTAAGGACCGTGAGCGGGAAAGTCGATCCTTTTCTCAGTGAGGACCGAAATGAGGAGCGACGGTCCATTTTTAAGCAATTCCGGACGGTCTTTTTTAGTGATTTTAGTGTGTTTAGTGATTATTGGAAGTTCTAAAGAAGATGGAAACTCAAGCATTTAACTTAATAACTTTTTTTCATCATTTATGTATTGTATTAATTATAATTTACGTTAATAAAATTAAAGATTTCCGGTGTCTTTAATTTCATTTTTCATTTTAATCAAATTTTTCACTTATATTATATATAAGGACCGAGGACCGAGTCGTTCCTAGGTCCTATCTTCAGAAAGGACCGTGACCGGGACCGTCGGTCCAGTTTGAGGCAAGGACCGGGACCGGGACCGTCGGCCCTTTTTGAGGCCCGGGTGCCCACCTTTGCCAATGGGTACCCATTAGAAATTTTTACTCGAGCTGAAGTACATTTTATTTATATAACCATATCATAAATGTTTAAAATGTTCTCATTCAATTCAAAGTAGGTCAATGTAATTAAATATGTAGGCTAATTATTTGACATACTGTAATTCCCATTGGGTAGATTGTCATGTGTTTACTTTTAATGTGAAATTTCTAATGATTGGTAATGATTATTTTAAATGGAATTACACGTAATATGTTCAGTATAGTTAGTACCAATTAATCGGCATCGGCAGAATCGGTCATTTTTTTTGGTATTGGCATCGGACAAATTTAGCCGATTCTCTTACCGACTCTTATTGACTACGAATCCATCGACCTCGGGATCGAGACCCCTCCGGTGACGGCAGGCGGCGCGCAGCAAAACCCAACTGTTCATCCTATCACACAATAAAGAAATTGGTTGGTAGATAAATAAGTACCCTGGGTAGCCTAGTAGTTAAGATGCTGGGCTGCTGGTGGGGCGTGATCCGAATTCCACGTTAAACTGTAAGCCTAAGGTGGAGTGACGAGCTTGACCTTCGTCAGAATGAACAATTCGGGAGGAAGCAAAACCAAGGTTAACGAAGGATTCTTTGAAATTTTAAAATTTTCATTATAAAACAAAATCTATATTTATAGAAAAATTAACATAAAAAGACGAATTTAATTTATATTAATTCGAAAGGGTAACTCTATAAAATATATTTATAATTATATTTATAGAAAAACCAAAGTTAATAAGTTATTTATAAATTTACATTTTCTCTTACTAGCTAATCTCTACATATTATAAATTATAAACTTGGGTACTCCAACCCAGCAAATTCAATTACATTAAAACAAAAAATAGTGCCAACTATTTACTCTCCTACTGCACTCTATATTAATAATGGGTCTTTTCCGTTTGTGGGCTAGCAGCGAATTTTAATGAAAATCGGTATACTAATGTAGTTTTGGTCACGGATTTCAAAAATAACTTTCTTTTTTTGGAGAAATGAAAAGCAAACATGTTAGAGCACTTTAAATAATTAATATGCGTTTTAACTAGCTTAAACTAGTTACAAAGGATTGTGTTAAATTTAGCCAGAGTCACAAACTGCTACTGTTTATGAAAAAGTGCTCTAAGTGTGGGAAAGTGTGTTCCTTTGATAAAAATACCCAGTTCTTTCGTTGCCAAAAGCGTCGGTCAAACGGTAAAAAGTGCAACTTTAAAAATATCCCTAACGAAGAATACATTTTTTGAAGGATCCCGGCAGATCTGTAAAAGTAGCAGAAAAAATCCAGAATGAATGCCCAGTTAGGTCAACTGAAAGCCCGATTAGGTCAACTGAATGCCAGGTTAGGTCATTTGAATGCCCGGTTAGGTTAACTGTACGCCCTTGACGATTGGTTAGGTTAAGTCATGATATTTTCGTCAAAAACACATTAATTATTTAAAGTGCTCTAACACGTTTGTTTTTCATTTCTCCAAAAAAATAGTTATTTTCGAAATCAGTGACCAAAACTACATTAGTATACCGATTTTCATTAAAATTCGCTGCTAGTCCCCAAACGGAAAAGATCCAATTCTATATTAAGTTGTACTTTATAATTTATATATATTAAACCATCTTATTATGTTCAATTTATTTTAAATATTTTAATAATTTCATAAACCCAAACTGTATACACATTTTTTATTCAACTAGGCCACCAAGGCCTTGAAATTTTAATGAAAAATTTTGTTGTTGTTTATATTGATGAAGAAAGAAAATATTTCAACATAAATATTGGTAATCAGTAAAATAAAATTATTTTATCATTTTACTGAGTAATAAAACTATTTATCATCACTTGTTATGGTAATGAGTAACAAATTCTGGTATCATATATTGTGGAGTGAGCTAAAAATGTAAAAATATGAAAAATGAAAGTTTTCACCATAGATTAGTAAAATTTATGGATGGAATTGATTTTTTAAAATCTAGGCAAAGAACCGGCATTGGCAACAGCTTTCGCCCAGAGTTTGATGGAATCGGTATCGGCAAAATTTTGGAATCGGTAAATCACAAGTTTAATGTTAATGAAAAATTTTATGAAGAATTGTTTTAAAACAAAATTATAACTCGCTGTTGTCAAGAAGGGCGCTAATTGTAGCCTTGTAGGTCTAACGGAATTTGAAATGTCCCATTCGGGCAGTCTCGTTACAGAGTTTGTAATGAGAAAGCTCTTGTTTTTGGTGTAATTTGTGATTTAAAGTTGTTTATTAGTTTTCTCTACGGTCAGAACATGTATTCACACTCGCCTTTCTCCTGTTATTATTATTAATGTGCAAATGAAATAAACAAGTTAAATAGAGTAAATAAAATTGCTGTCATTCGAACTTCTTCTTTGTTATGAAAATGTCCCACATTTATGTCTAGTGTCCCAACTTCAAGACTACGTCTACCCAATTGGCGTTAGTCTATATATAGAATACAGAAATCAGAGTCAATCAGTGGGGAAAGAGTGCAAATAACGTAGATTAAACGAAAAATAAATAAGGAAATAAATATTTCACGAGAGACTTTTCAGACACCCCAAAGTTTTCAAGAAACGTCTGCTCATTTTATATTGCACCTAACTTCTATTAGCAGTAACTTATACATATACATTTTTAAACTTTTTCAATGCCAAAAAAAACATTTTCGATACGTGCACTCATCCACTTTGACAACTTGTGTCGTGAAAACTCTCTACCCTATTGTATATAGGCCGCCATTTTGGAATTTTTTTTCATTCTATTTGTATGGTCGCACAAAAAATTTAAGAAATATTGCATATAGAAAAATATCTTGATTTTTGCTGAAAAATTCATGATTTTATACATTTTAAAAATTACACTGGGCAACAAAAAAAATATTTTTCGTGTCCCAAGAATGAAAATACTTTATTCTTATAGTATTTTCTGTGCTGAATCCAAATAAGTTTGTAAAATTTCTCTATCAGGTCTGGTTTTTGTGTGACATGCAATTTAATTTTTAAAAACCCATATAGTTACATACTTATTAAAATATGATCGAAAAGACATACCTGTAGTTTAAAAAGTAGCTTGTTTTGATTTTCTGCTGTGCTTTGCCTCAGGCATGTCTCTCTTAAGAGTCCAGCAATAGTCAGCCAGCATACTGGGGCTCCATTTGCCTTGGTAACGGCTTTCCATGGCAGAAATATCCTGATGGAAACGCTCACCATGTTCGTCGCTTACCGCACCCAGGTTTTCCGGAAAAAAGTCCAAGTGAGAGTCCAAGAAATGAACCTTTAATGACATATTGCACCCCATTGCTTGGTAAGACTTAAGAAAATCTCCTACTATTTCAGGATAGTTTTCGGCCTTGTGATTTCCCGAAAAATTTGTGCAGACACTTTTGAAACTCTGCCACGCAGCTTTCTCAACTTCATTCAACTCTCCTTCAAATCTCTCATCTCTTAACAATTCTCTGATCTGAGGGCCTACAAAAATGCCTTCTTTAATCTTGGCATCACTGATCCGGGGAAACTTATTTCTCAAGTATGTGAATCCTGTTTGCGCTTTATCCATCGCTTTAACAAAGTTTTTCATAAGTCCAAGCTTGATATGCAAAGGAGGAAGGTACACTTTCTCAGGGTCAACAAGTGAACTATTCACAACATTTTTCTTGCCTGGAACAAGTGAGGTGCGTTTTGGCCAATCCTTCTTAACGTAGTGGTTTTGCTTGTCCCTACTGTCCCACTCACATAAAAAACAACAGTACTTGGTGTAACCTAGCTGCAACCCTAGCAAAAGTGCAATGACCTTCAGATCTCCACAGATATTCCACTTATATTTCTGATACTGAAACTTTTCTAAAAGCAACTTCATGTTGTCGTATGACTCTTTCATGTTTGCAGCATGTGCAATAGGTACAGAAGGAAATTTATTTCCGTTGTGAAGAAGGACTGCTTTCAAGCTGACTTTTGAGGAGTCAATGAACAATCGCCTCATCCACGTTATGTTCATGACCAAGAGCCCCCATGACTGAATTAACATCTTTACAAAACACAAGTCCATCTTCATGGGAGAACCATTCTTTGAATTCATCATGGCGGCTGCGGAAAAAAAACAACTTTAGTGTCACGTTGCAGTAGATTCCAACCCTTTAATCTTGAACCTAAAAGTTCAGCCTGCTTCTTAGATAATTTCAAATCACGAACTAGGTCATTTAGATCTCCTTGTGACAGTAAATGTGGTTCATTGGAGGAACAGGTAGCCTGGAATGTTGGATCAGAAATGTCTTCATCTTTTTCCTCGTGATATGCTACAGCTACGTTTGATTCCTCATCACTTAAACTTACATGTTCAGGAGGATTTGGTACTGGAAGTTGAGCACTGTGGGGAACTGGTCTTATTGCAGACGGTAGATTAGGGTATTTCATAAGGCTCTTTGTTTTTGAAGTGATCCCCTTTGTATTTACCAGGCAGAAATAGCAGTCTGTTGTGTGATCTTTGGGTTCCCTCCAAATCATTGGAATAGCAAATGGCATGTGACGTGAACCGTTTAGCCATCCTGTAAGTAGTCTTACACATGTCACACAACAAATGTGAGGGGCTCAACTCTTGTCCTGATCGCCTACTTTACATCCGAAATAAAGTTCATAGCATTTTTTTACTAATGGTGTAAAGTTACGTTTCTGGGATTTTAAAGTTAGATCACCACATACATAACAAAAGGAATTAGGATGATTCAGACAGTTCCGCGGCATTACAAAACATCTATATGAATACAACACTGGTGTAAAATTAACAAGAAGCAACAGACACTAGCTGTTAACACTGTGACATTTACAAGCAGACTGACTTGGAGCTGCTCTACACACAGAAACTAGGCTCATGTCTAAACAGGTACAAACATGTTTCAACCTGCACAGTCTGCTGCTCCGACCAAATTTATCCTGCCAGCATTATCAGAACTTTCTCCCCAAAGGAATAAATTGTACTAATTTTACAGAAAAAGTAATACAACATATATATTAATATTAATATATTTTATTATAGTTATATTAATTAATATAATATATTATTATATTTATTATTTTTATAATGTTTTATATTATAATATTGTTATATACTTAATTATATATAATATGTTATCATTTTTTTATCCGGTGATCATGCTAAATGAGGAAAAATGAACATAGCGTCACAAGTAAACTAAGCCTGATAGAAAAAATCTGATTTCATATTTAGATTCAGCATGAAAAAGTACACTTAGAACACCCATCAAAACCCTTGTGACAAAATTGTTGTTGACCAGTGTTATCAGCCCTTTCTGGATGATGATATGATGCTTGAGGGTTGTTTAGGGGACCAACATTTTAATTAAGTAGGATCCAAACCAGTGGTCGCTACATCATCTGGACGCATATGACGGTCTCCCATCCAACTACTACCAACACCCATTATCGCTTAACTTCTCTGATCGACGGGAAGCGGGGTTCCAACACTTGCCACGCCAAGATGTGGACGACTATTTTCTTGAAGAAAATACAATATTTTATTGTATTTAACGCGAGTGAAGCTAAATATCAAACGGTAAATGATAAAATTTCCTACTTGAGACAATGCCCATTTTCTTCTCATAATTGATTACACAGAAAACGGGATTTCGAAAGGTAAACTTTACTTCAAATTATTTATACAAAAACATAACAATTAAACCTTCCACGCTTCACGCTCAAATTATGGTTCAAAGTTTAATTCTATCAGTAACTGATTACTGTTACTTTCTCAATGATGATAACGTCTTGGGTTGTTTTGGGTTGTTTAGTTACGGCAAAGGTCATATGACCAAAACAGCTACAGCTTTACGTGGTATCCGAATCATCTCAGGGTCGCAACATCACCAAAACGCGAAGGAGGATCACCCGTTCAACTAATAAACAGATCTTACGTCGCTTAACCTCGCAATTTCTAACGGGAAGCGATATCGAAACCCTTCAAAGACTGTCTACGTCGAAATTAATAGAAAAAATAGATAAGTATTGCGAGCAATACGTGATAATACAGGGTGATCTAAAAAGTGTTCCTCCCCCACAAAGAAAATATAAGTTATTTCTGGGAACACCTTTTTTGGATCACCTTCAGTAAGGGGGGTCCAAAGAAAAAGGGCACCCCCTAAAATAAAAAGGCCACAGTACTAAACTTTTTTTCTTAAAACAGACCACCAATGAGCGAGTGTAAAATCAATTGTATTGTTTTATTAGATCAGTCTCATTCAAATATGGCACAAAAACTTCAATTTCTAAGATAACAGTTATCATAGAAAGATTTCGGTACTTTTCCATTATATCCCCGCAATTTCTTCTTTCCCGGTTAGGTCAACTGTACGCTCTTGACAATTGGTTAGGTTAAGTCGTAGTATTTTCGTTAAAACTCGTTAGTTTTAACGAAAATATCACAACTTATCCTAACCAGTTGTCAAGAGCGTATAGTTGACCAAACCGGGGAAGTATAATAGAAAAGTACCAAATTTTCAACCAATTACAAATATCTTGCCAATTAAAAGAACTATCGGAATAAGATGAAGATGAAAATAGTGATATGGCTGCACCAGTACTAAGGACACCTATCAAAACCATTACAACTACAAATTTCGAAGTATAATGTATATGGATAAAGACTCAAAATATAATTTGAATACAAAAATAACCATCATCTATTTACAAAAACAAAATTTGTTTTCACAGGCATAAAACATCATTCAAATAGGGCACGTGCAAGAAACTGACGAGGGGGTAGACGTCGATGACTCCCCTAGAACGGCCCGTATATATATATATACACATTTAACTGCAATGACCACGCAGTATATTAATGTATAGAAACGACGTAAGTATAGAGGAGCGTTCTGCACACGAGGAAGAGAAATAACGAACAAATGAAAAATGAGGTAACCGCCCGGGAATCGAACCCAGGATCTTCCGATTGCCAGTCAGATATGCTATCCACTACACCACGGGCCTCGATCAGTCAGAAGTCGTAATTCTCCTACATAGGGCAGAAACCAGTGCCTCTATACTTACGTCGCCGTTTCTATACATTAATATACTGCGTGGTCATTGCAGTTAAATGTACATATTCACGATTTGCGAGGGTGCCCTCTCAGGGTATTGGTTTCTGGCGCCTATGTAGGAGAATTACGACTTCTGACTGATCGAGGCCCGTGGTGTAGTGGATAGCATATCTGACCGGCACTCGGAAGATCCTGGGTTCGATTCCGGCGGTTACCTCATTTTTCATTTGTTCGTTATTTCTCTTCCTCGTGTGCAGAACGCTCCTCTATACTTACGTCGTTTCTATATCATTAATATACTGCGTGGTCATTGCAGTTAAATGTACATATTCACTATTTGCGAGGGTGCCCTCTCAAGGCATTGGTTTCTGCCTATGTAGAGAATTGCGACTTGACTGATCGAGGGCCCGTGGTGTAGTGGTAGCATATCTGACCGGCAATCGGAAGATCCCTGGTTCGATTCCCGGGCGGTCACCTCATTTTTCATTTGTTCGTTATTTCTCTTCCTCGTGTGCAGAACACTCCTCTATACTTACGTCGTTTCTATACATTAATATACTGCGTGGTTCATTGCAGTTAAATGTACATATTCACGATTTGCGAGGTGCCTCTCAGGGCATTGGTTTCTGCCCTATGTAAGAGAATTACGACTTCTGACTGATCGAGGGCCCGTGGTGTAGTGGATAGCATATCTGACCGCAATCGGAAGATCCTGGGTTCGATTCCAGGGGCGGTTTACCTCATTTTTCATGGTTTAGTTATTTCTCTTCCTCGTGTGCAGAACGCTCCTCTATACTACGTCGTTATATATATAAATATATATATATATGAAAAATACGTAAATGACCTGACGTACGCGCCCAATCCGTATATTTATTTATGGTATTGAACGCCCGTTCTCTGACTTTAATTTTATCTCTTATTTTCGTTCAGGATTATTCGGCCTACCCAAGACGGATGCCTTTAAATTGAAGGTTAGGTTCCTTCGGCTTTCCACAAGCCTACTTTAACGTTAATTTTCCCCAGCTTAACAAGAGGGGTCTATCACAAGGTATTTAAAACAACACACGCCCTCTATAAATTTTATTAAATGTTACTTGACACAGTACATGCATTTAATATTTTATGCTGAATTACATCTATAAAATTTCAGACAATACAATAATCTTAACGTTCAAAGACAAAGTTCACAGTTTGATGAAGTTAAATCGATACATTGATCAACATGATTAATCTAAAGCAAAGATGAACAGTTTAGCGGAATGAAATAATTTATAGCTCGAGTGGGTTTTTATCTTTTAGTGCAACAAAATAAATAACAATAAATGAAGTGGGTCGGAATTCGACCCAGATATTCAAAGGATAAATTTACAGTACTTACTAAAGAGTAGGAGACAACTTTCTCCCACTTGTGCTGCGCACGGACCGTAGATTTACGGCCGCTACAAAACTTGCAAACTCTACAATGTTAAACTACCGGGACTTCTTTCTGAACCCAAATGGACGGATTCAGGAAATTAGGGCCCAGACGTACCCTATTTCTTATTTAAGTGGAGCTAAATTTACTTAAGAGACCGTTCACAAAACTCTTGGTCCGTTGGTTAACATTAATTAAGTTACAATCAAATCTCGGTTAAGGTCGCTAACCTCAAGTGAAGATTCTCAAATTTCCGCGTAAACGAATTTCATGAACTATAAGTTCTTAATTCTTTTACTTTAGTGACAATTGATTCTTTCAGTTTTAAGTTTTCTTACTTTTACGCGCCGATTTCCGCGTAAGCTAATGACATGGTACACTTTCCGTTTTAAAGTTTATTACGCCACAAGTCTACAGGGTGTTGTTTAACCACAGTTAACTTCAAGGAGGAACGACTACAAACTGACTTAACAATTTTGGAATTTACTTTTCAAATTTGAAGGACCCCGCCTTCCAATATTCTGCAAACCTATCAAATCATTTATTTTCCTAAGATCGTCCCTACAGAAGGCATTAACCATACAAGAGAAAGAAGGCGTCTTCACTACGTTTCCCAGGATCCTGGGCCCCCTGATTGGAGCTGGACCTGATTTCCGAGTATAGTACCCCTCCTTCTTCCCACGAAATACATTTAAAGACCGTTAACAGATTCGAAGGCCCTAAGTTTATGACCCCCTCGTGGTTCAACTTAGCAAACGTCTTCGAATCTGTCTTCAAAAGTCACACCCCCATCATGCAAAAGGAGATATTTAAAATCTTCGACCTCGCGAAAGGGAAACCAGCATTTGAACGCACGTCAAATCCGTTGGATTACCCTTCTCGCTGGGGTCGGGTCTCGGTGATAAACCTCTGTCCCCACGTGGCTTGGCTTTATTACTTCTCTGATAATCCGAACTAAGATAGAACAACTTTAAAACAATCTGAAAAACACTTCGGATTTATTCGTTCATGAACGTTTAAAAACCAAACCACACTGCGTTCAGAGATGTACACCTCAAAATCTTAAGATTAACAATCCTTCACTTATTTTATAAAAGATCTCTGCCTGCAACTTCATGGTTACGACAGACCAGGTGTTAATTCCAAAAGCGAGATTAAAAACACTTGAAAATAACTGTACAGCGAGGTTTTACATCATCCTCAAGGAAACAAAATCTCCTTGAGAACGAAGATGTAACATATACTGAGGATACGAGATCCATAACTGTTTAATATCCTGCCGAAGGAACTGCGTAATCTACAAAATATTCAGTTAATAAACTAAAAAAAACCGGATACAATACATTCTATAAACCAAGTTCGACCGTAGCACCTACAGTACGTGAGCAACATGAGAATAGAAACGAACGCCCTCTTTCGTCCCCAATCGGAATTATTTCAGAAATTCGAGATTAAATTTTGTAAAAATCTTTCAGAAAGTATCGCATTCCATCATGAACGGTACTTTTATTACAAAATGTTTTAAGGAAAGATTCCACATATATTGTCTTACGATTTAATTTTAATTTAATTTTTAATTAAATCAAATAATGACAATAATAATATTATTATATTTTAAAAATATATAATAAAAAAAACGTACGCAGTGACTTGGAAACAATATACGAGCATGTATCTGTGTGTAAGTAGTATATTAATTATAAACGTGTAAATGTTCGCACGAATGAGCAGTGTGTGTGTGTGTGTGTGTGTGTGTATGATAAGCATTACGTATACTTTATAGCTGAAATCAATATGTCACCTCTGAAGATGAGAGCAAGGCTTCACATTTTACAAAATTAATACGATGACAATCCAAGCATTTTCATCCCATAAACTTACAGGCAAAAAGCGCGTAAAAAGACCTAATTACGACAAATACAGTTATTCCTGTACCACAAGAATAGACTTAAGTGATACAGTACTATCTTTATATGGGTTATAAAGAGAAACTGCGCGATTCGAACCTGCGTCGAGTGGTATTACAGGCACCGCCATTATTCACTGAGCCATCCCGACATTTAAAATAAATCGTTAAAGATCAGTGAATTCTTAACGGTATTTGACCACGTTCCCTCTCGTTCTCTAACCTTGTAACCTTTGATAAAGCATATAAATGCTTTTAGCTGCCATAATCGTATTTTTTAAACAAAGAAAAAAGGCCAATATTTATATATATATATATATATATATAATAATGATAATAAGCTTTATTGGCAGGATATAAATAGCACAAAACTACAATATTATTGAAGATAATAAGCGATAATATAAATCAAACACTAATAAATTTTATAAAAACTAAAAATTATGACTAAATTAGAAACAAAAATAAGACTCGTATAAAACAATCAATAATATATACCACGTGTATATATATATTTACGTTTAAGGAGATGTGTAATAGGTCTCCCTGTCGAGCTAGTAGGCCCGGGAACCGACTCGGGTTTCATTTAGTACTCGAGACTGATAAATAAATTTTGCTCTTCGCGTCTGCGTACGGTTAATTGAGCATTTTTTTTTTTGTCTTTCTTCTCCCCACATCCTTTTTCCTTTCTTCTTTTGTTCCTTTTTCCACTTTCTCTTCTTTCATTTCTCCTTATTTTTTGGTCACAACGGTCACTACCTATCCCAGCAAACAAATGTACGTTTATGAAACGTTCATAAATATTCAGAAATGCTTACAGACGTTTATAAAACGATTATACACGTTCGCAAATGTTTACAGACATTTACAAAACGTCTATAAATGTTTAACTTCATAAACGTTTAAAAATGTTTACAGACATCTACGAACGACTATAAACGTTTATTAAAACCTAAGAAACGTTTAATAAACGTTCACAAATGTTTACAGACGTTTATAAAACGTCTAAAAAAACGTTTTACAATTGTTTATAAACGTTTATAAAACGACTATAAACGTTTATTACAAGTTGATAAACGTTCACAAAACGTCTATAATAAACGTTTCAGAAACATTTAGTTTTGTTTGCAGAGAAATTCATCAGTGTTTGGTCATTAGATAACCTCTGTTTATTATTAATCTTCAAAATGGGTCTCGTAATAACAGTCTGTGGATCAAATGTTAATGATAAATGATAAAATATTTGGTTCCTCTTAATGACGTGTCTTATGACGTGTATAATATTACATTTAGAAAAAATACAGTTGATCTGATGTTGAAGATTTTTCTTGTTGCTGTTGTTGTATTGGAGATAGGCATCAATTTATTTATTTAGCTTTTCTGACAAATTCTTCCAACTCTGTTTATCCATGAGTGAACATGTCCAATTCTTGTTTTTTAACTACAGACATGGAAAGTGGGTATAAGAATGGGTATTGATGAGAGTGCGTTCACTTTTTTATTCCTCATCATGAAACGCGGATGTTGGAGATTTATTTTTCCTGGTTTGTACAATCGATGCTACACGTTCCGTTACAGCAATAGAAAGGGACATTAAGATTATATGTCAACCAATTAACTTATTGATCTTGAGCTTCTGACTATAAATTTCTGTCCCAAGCAAGTCTGAGAAATGTTAATGGGAAATTGTGACAATCTGCTTGTTCGTATTTTATTCGGCTCGACCATCATGGCTTCGATCATGATAGGGGGGAATGGGGCTTATTTTTTCAACACTAACGGCCGGCAATAAATACATTATTAAAGGTACGCTCGTACCTCACTGTGATGAAGGGGTTAAGTCTTCGGACCAGTTTTTTGTTTACTTCGTGTCACTCCTTCGCTTGGTATACTCCTCGGAAAGTCCCGTCAGAGTGCTTTGTGTTGGACGAAAAACATAAAATGGATCAACCACCCAAAACTTCACAACTCGGTACGTACAGTACATGTAACCATTTTCATTACATTGACAATATAAAAGTTGGTTCCATTTTTTAGCGCTACTCCATGTCCATGTGGAAACACCGCTTCACGTAGTGAATCGACATTGGGTAGTTGCACGGGTTGCCATCTTCTGTGTCTAGATGATGTAGTGACCCGGGTTTCGGATCTCCCGTAAAGTTGTAGGTCCCTCTGTCACACGACCTTTATCATCATTACGAAAGCAGTTAAGCAACCCCATATCATCATCATCACCATCCCAATTGTGTAGATTGTTGCTAATATGGCTCATTTAAATCTTCACTGTAGATCTGGATAAGTCTTGAAGTTCAAACTGAACAGTCGCTTACATCCCACTTTCTGTGAACATACTGCAAGCGAGTATCCTTTCTTCCAAAGGACGTGAACAATGAACATCGGTGGTCCAAATGAAGAGAAGGTGCGAGGGAAATGGTTGGAATTCAGACCGCCAAAGTTGAAGTAACAACTTACATCAAGTCCGAAACGGAGAGAGTATATAGCACTTTATTTATTTAAAAGTTTACGATAAACGTAAACTTGCGGAAAAAGGTTCGCCTAGAAACGTAAAACTACTAAAAGCATAAAAAATTACTGATCGGTAATATTCTGCTTTTCTTTGTATATTTTATTCATTTTTGGTGACTGTAATAAATTACTCCAGACAAAACATAGTCATTGCCAATTAGTAACAATTTATGCTTTTTAGAAATCTTATATTGCTTGGCGAACTTTTTTCCGCATAGTGTACGTCTCTCATCCACCATTTTACTATTAAATGTAGAGTATTTCTTAACGAGCTTTATCAATTTAATAACACTGGGTAACAAAATTTGAAAAATTTTCTGTTTATTGTGATTTTTCTGTCGTTTCTTAATGATTTCGGGGAGCTGATTCCAAAAATGATATTGGTTTTGCTCTATCATCAACCGTTTCAAAAATATAGGTTATCACACTTTTCATATGGCAAAGTATATAAAGAAGGCTAACATAAATATTTTCTGAAAATAAAAACACAATTGGAAATTAATGTTTATTGAGCAAAAATTGTTTGACAAACCCAAAATGGTGCAAAGGATATAATATATATCATGAGGAGAACCGATAAGAGAATAACAAGCCTCGTTAAGCAGTGTGCGTTCCTTAAATATGCACTGAAGAACGCGACTTCCGCGTATGAACTTATCCTTTCTGATCAGCGACCATACGTAGTCTCCCATCATGGAAGCATCCCAATGGCCCTGGTACCTTTTCTCCATCGTTTGAATATCTTGATGGAATCTTTCGCCATGTTCTTCACTCACATCGCCCAGGTTATCACGAAAAAAGTCTAGATGTGAATGCAGATAGTGTAATTTTAAAGACATACGGCACCCCATTTTGCCATAGCACTTAATCAAGTTTGACACTAACTCCTTATAGTTTGGTGCTTTATGGTTGCCTAAAAACCCACGAACCACATCACGGAAAGCACACCAAGCCTCTTTTTCGACCGGAGTCATCTTGGCTTCAAGGTTCTTTGAATTCAACAGCGCCTTGATTTGTGGCCCTACAAAGATGCCAGCCTTGACTTTGGCCTCAGAGAGTTTAGGGAACATGACCCGAATCTGTTGGAAAACTTCCCCTCCAAAATAGAACGCAGTTACAAACTGCTTAATTAGACCCAACTTAATATGGAGAGGTGGTAGCAGAACTATGTCAGGCTTCACAAGAGGTTCCCTGAGTACATTGTACTTTCCTGGTTGCAGTCCTTCACGTGGAGGCTACTGAACTGTTTTATAGTACTCAGTTGAAGCCCTGCTATCCCACAGGCAAAGAAAACATGAATATTTAGTAAACCCTCCTTGTAAACCTAACAGGAAACCAATCATTTTGAAATCACCACACACGTCCCAGTTATATTGTTCATACCTGATTTGAGTGAGCAGTTGTTTGACATTTTCATAGTCCTCTTTCATTTGAACAGAATGTGCGACTGGTATAGATGGATATTTGTTCCCATTGTGGAGTAGAACAGCTTTTAAACTCTGAGTTGAACTGTCAATAAACAGGCGCCACTCTGAGGGTATATGTGTTAACCCAATAGCTGTGAATAGACCATTAACCTCACTGCAATAACAGAGAGAGCCATTGACATCGTAGAACCTTGCAAACTCTTCATGCCGCTTTCGGTATACAGTGCTCTTGCAGTCTTCTCCAAGCAAATTCCACTCTTTGAGTCTGGAGGTCAGAAGCTCAGACTCTGATTTCGTCAGACCCAAATCTCTAATTAAGTCGTCCAATTCCCTCTGATTTGGAAAGTGAGGGTTTGTAGACTTTGTACTGAAAGTTACTGTATATTCTTCATCATGACTGTCCTCACCAGCCGACATCTCAGATGAGCTAGCTGCATCCTCATTTTCAACCTGCAAAGCAAAGAAACAAAATATAGGCATAGCTATATATGTAGAAGAGCATCAGCACTAAGAAAAATCGACACATAATGACCCACAGTCTGTAAATACAGAAGGTAAAGTAATGGATAGATACCTGTTCTGGTGGACGTGGTATTGG
Source organism: Bathynomus jamesi (assembly GCA_023014485.1). Lineage (NCBI taxonomy): Eukaryota > Metazoa > Arthropoda > Malacostraca > Isopoda > Cirolanidae > Bathynomus > Bathynomus jamesi. The sequence continues at coordinate 1,183,902 of JAJOZX010000702.1, read as the reverse complement.
AAGACCTTCGCCATGTGGTACAGGAGCTATAGACGACGCTATGCTTGGATACTGAAGAGTCTACCTTCTTTTAACTTTCCTGTACTTAGAAACATCTACCATGCAGTAGTAGCAATCGTCGTGGTGGCTCTGGTTCTCTCCATATTCCGGGTACCGCAAAGGGCATTGCCTTGCGTACTCCCCGCAGCCACCCTTCAAGTGTGGAGCGGCAGCTTCCACAGATCACATGGGGTGCCCAGGGCTTATCTTGGTCACCCATAGGCATACCAAAATAGAGCCGATACGCGATCCAGAACTTGGTGCCTTTCACAATCTTGTGCGATACTTGCTTGGGGCCTATGTAATACCCACAAAGGTAGCAGAATATATCCGGCGAGTGTTTACAAGCTCTAGTTGCCATTCTCTTTACCAAACTGTACTACATTAATCATAACCTGCAGATATAGAGAGGAGTTATTAAATCTGCAACAGATTAAAGATTCCAGAAAAAAGATGTATTCACAACACTGAAATAATGTTCGCAATAAAAAAGGATCGATAACACTCAAATCGTCAGCACAGAGAAGCACAGAAACACAGTACCTCAGTGCTGGTAACCATCAGACAAACAACCTGCTTTCTTTGTGTGCTCACACTTACTGACTTCTCAGACTCTGCGCTCTTCTTTATATAGCACAGTGGAAGTTTCGGGCAATTTCTAGAGCAAGAAACTGTCAACGAACATCCGGATTGTTCTCAACAATTCCTGATTATTCTGATATTGCTGCGCCCATAATAACATTATACTGGTAAAACATGAAAAATGGATTATCTCCGAAACCATTGATGATACACACAAACCAAGGCCAGATTTGGACTCAGCGCCCACAAATGCATATAAAAACATAAAAAATTCTATATAAACAGAATCAGTGTTACACAGTGCAATAATACAGTTGAACCCAACCTAAACTTCGACATTTTCCGAATGATACAGATGACAATATTATTTCTATAGTCTCTACGATAACACAATAAAATTCTCTCTCTCTCTCTCTCTTCTCTTAGTTTCTTCCTTTTTATATGGGGACATCAAAACTGAGCAGTAGTCAAGTTTTGGTATAATCAGTGTTTTTAGCAGGGGAATCATTACTGTCCTGTCCCTTCTTTTGATATATATATATATATATATATATATATATATATATATACATACACGTATGTTCAAAAGAAGGGACAGGCCAGTAATGATTCCCCTGCTAAAAACACTGATTATACCAAAACTTGACTACTGCTCATTTTGACGTCCCCATATAAAAAGGAAGAAACTAATAAACTAGAAGAAACTCGGAGACATTTCACAGCAAAAGATTGATGGCTGCAAAGAGTCCATCTACTGGGAAGACTATGTAAACTAAATCTGTACTCCCTGAAAAGAAGAAGAGCGAGGTACACCGTAATCTACATATGGAAAATGATCGAAAAACTGGTACCAAACCTCAAACTAAACCCAATTACCATCCAAACAACGCTGGACAATAGGAAAGGCAGAATATGTAGTGTTCCCAAACTAAAGACCCGACAAGGGACCTCCTTAACATTGAAGGAAAATAGCTTGGTTGTGAGGGGGCCAAGACTTTTTAACCAGCTTCCAAAGGACCTCAGAAACGTTACAGGGGTCAAAGTTGAAATCTTCAAGAGAAGACTAGATGCCTGGCTCAGCACGGTACCAGATGAGCCGGGTGTACTTGGCTTTGCACGGTGAAGAGCGCAAGAAAGCAACTCGCTCCTCCACCAAGCCAGACCTACAGGCGGGGCCACCAGCTTGAGCTTCGTGTGAAGAGAGACCAACGCACGGAACAGCAACGAGATTATATATATATATATATATATATATATATATATATATATATATATAATTTAGAAAAGCACATTCAAAACCTTTCTAACACATTTCCAAGTTCAAAAAAGGGTTTAAAGCTATTTAAAGAATGTAGCATTGCCCAAGCTTCTTTAGAAGAATAGCAGGCCATTTCCTTCCATTTATTATGGAATAATATATGGATTTTCCTCGACAGAATTATGGTCAGTTCTAATCCAACCTTTTTCAGTCGTCCTTTCCTGGAACTGAAAACTAACAATCAAATTAGTGAGGAAAAATTTTCTGTCATGTCGTAAATAAGAAAGGTCTCTTTTTCTTTTTAAAGTTTGATTTCTACGGGTGGGTAATTATCCCCCCCCCCCCACACACACGTTTGGCTTCTCTACAGAGCCGCGACATTTTCACATTTTCTTATATACTGTATTCAATTCTATATTGCAACACTCAACCAATTTTATAAACCTAAAAACTCTAATCAAACCTAATTTAACCTAGCGTAACCTAACACTAATTAATCCCCTTTCTTTCATGATAAAAGATAGTAAGATAATTCACTGCGACACCGCAAATGTCAGTAACGCACGTTCGTGTCGCGACGGGCTCTGTGTGTATACTCAAGATCGTCGCGATATTACAACACACACGGCTACTTCTTAACAGTTACACAAATTACTTGAAACTTTATATTTTAAATGCAACCTCATAATTTTCATAACAAAACCGTTCAGAAAACTCGGTATTATTTATAAACGTTATTATTTTTTTTTAAATTACTTTGAGAAAAGTTATTTTACTCGTTTTTATTCTAGAATTTTCCTCCACACCATCATTTTCCCAACGGAACGTACGTAGGAAAAAGAAAACTAAAAACTGTAATTGGATTCTGTTCAAAATGGAAAACTTTGAAATAGTCTTCTTCTTTTCCCATTTTTAAGTCTCTTGTGCAACTTTAATTAAGATGATATTGTACAAATTTTCCATTTTAATCGCATTTCTGTTTTTACATTCATATTATTTTACTTTAATGGCAAATAATTCGTTATATATATATATATATATATATATATATATATATAGTGGATCACCTGAAGATCATGGCCCCCAACCTTCTTTAGTTAGCTTTATAAGGCTAACTAACGAAAATATCACGACCTAACATAACCAATCGTCAAGGGCGTACAGTTGACCTAACGAATGGTTAGGTTAGGTCGTGATATTTTCGTTAGTTAGCCTTATAAAGCTAACTAAAGAAGACTGGGGGCCCTGATCTTCAGGTGATTCTATATATTATCATCATTATCATATATATATGTTTATAATGTTTTCGCTCGATTAAAATTTCAATATTTTATGCTGTCCAATCATTATTAAGTTTTATATATGTATGAGTTATCCCTTCAAAATTGTAAATTAATATATTGTATATTGTATCGGCTCATGAAATGAATTTAAAGCCTACCAATATCTAGTCGATCCACGCTTGCGTTATAACTAAATATGTGATTTCATAGAAAGAGTTTGAACAGAAAACTTTCAACCAGTAAGAGTACATAATATACTTTAAGCTCGCAAGCTACTGAGATTTGAAGTACTTCTTCACGTGTGACTCACTGGCTTTGGATGCGAAGATTTCTGATGGCTGTGGTATTTTCATAAATTCACTGACCGTCAGGCTTTTTCTCGATTTAAAAAGCGTTTATGAAATTTTGTACAAGCGTGGTCTGACTAGATAGAGGTAGGCTCTGATTAAATTATTATAGATCACTCATCTGGAAAATAAGAAATAAATTCCACTTCTTAATAAATATTAAAACAATTCGATAAAAAAAAAATACAAAACAAATAAAATAATTTTAAAATAAAATGAGACGATTTGAAAATAGACGGAAATAGTATATATGCATGAAAATCCATTACAATCGACTATTATTCTCATAATATTATGGCTTCTTTTGAAATTCATAATAGATAATAGATATTCTTTGGAAAATTGAGCACATACATATTATTATTTATTTATAATATTTCATTTTAGGATGTTGGAGCAGAGTAGAAGAATAATTCTTTATTATTGATCTTAATCTCCGCCCCCCCACGGATATATTTCCTTCATCCTCAATTGTTGAAAATAACTTTATGAAAAGTTACTCTCTAAAGCCTAAACTATCTTCCAAAAGACAGTTTCAATTGTTTTCACGATCTATTTTGTATTTACAAATTTTACTTTTTATTTTCATTATTCTTTTTTATTTATCTTTATGTCATTATCATTAAACCAGCCCTTCCGCCATTCCCTTCTTCGTTGTTGTCCTTTTCTGCTTAATTTTTATCGCGTCCTTCGCGATCGGCTTTTGTTTTGATTTGTTTTACTCACGTGACTCCATTCCTGCGTTGCCAGTTCTACAATTCTACCACCGTTGCGCGCGCGCAGATTCTATCTCTCTATAATTTTAATGACCGGCCATGAACGTCACAATGCGTATACATATAAGCATTTTTACGAATGTACACAAGTTCCCTGCGTGTAATACTAATATTTATGCTGCGAAAAACAATCTATTTTATGCAGATTTAAACAAAAAATATTCAAAGTTTAAAAGAGACGTTTGGAATAATTGAAAGTCATTCTGAAAAGGATGAAGACAAAAGTTTTGGATTTGGTAAATGGAATTCTGGACTGTTGGTTCTTGATGACTCGAGATTTTATATATATATATATGGGAATGAACTCAGAATGGTTCCCCCTTTATCGTATATATATATATACACAAGCAGAGCCTTCAGCTTCCTGCCCTACGGGCGAGGCTTATGCTTCGCAAACTCTCTAACGGCGAGGGCACGTTAGAGTTACCCCTTTTGAGGGAGATCATTCTCCCTCTCCCCCTAAGAACCCCTCACCTACCCCTTTTTGAAACTTGGGGGCTAACTCCCACCCCCATGTTGCATAACACCCTCACCCATTACCCCCACCCTCTCCCCATTGCCCCATTACCCTACCCCCCGACCCGGGAGGAGGGGCTGGCACCGTGCAACAATTGATCAACATTGCAACCGCATATGCACTCGAACATTTTGTGGTCATAGTACTTAGTACCTTGGAAACTTGTGCAATATTGTTTTCATTTTTTAAAATTTTTTGAAAGAAGTTTTTCCAAAAATGAAGTTTTTTTAATATATATATAGATATATATATATACACACCGGGTGTCCCATTCGAAATGAAACAACTTTGAAACTCTGTAATTTTTAAAATATTAATGTGAAAATGTTGAAACTTTGCCAGTTACTACACCATATGCATAAGTTTTTGTCATAATGTTTTTTGTTTGTTTCAGATTGAATTATGTTTACCCGACAAAAAAAAGCGAAATGTGTGTTATGGATGGCTGAGTTGAAGTCCCCTACTCTGGTGCAACGGCGATTCCGTACAACCTTTTACGAGGAACCACCCACCAGAAGCGACCTATATGCATGGACCAAGAAATTTGAGGAGACTGGCGGCGAACAAGATCGGAAGATGTAGAACGAATACGCGGCACCTTTGGTAGTAGCCCGAGAAAGTCCATCCGTCGTGCCAGTGTCGAACTGCAGATTTCTCGTTCAACTGTGCATAGAGTGGTGCGCAAGCGGCTGCAGCTCTATCCATATAAGCTTCAAATTGTTCAGCATATAACATGTGAAGATCTTAACAAAAGGAAACATTATGCTATGCACAATGTATTTAATGTATCTAATGTATCTAAATGTTATAATTCACATATATCATATGAAACTTTATGACATTGACTATTTACTGTGTGAATATTACATTGTTTGCATCATTCAATAAAAAATTATAAGGTTTCAAAGTTGTTTCATTTCGAATGGGACACCCGGTATATATATATATATTTTAGTCGTTACCTTTTACATTATCTTCTACTTGTACATAGGGGCGAACTGAACGGTCGGGCAATTGGGCATGGACCGAGAGCCCGGGCCATTAGGGGGTCCGGCGACCCCGGCCCGCAGTCATCATAAAAGAGTAAGTGTGTTCTCAATTGGGTCAAGTGCCTAATCGAACTGTAATATGAAAACAACGGATTTCAAGGGGCCCAGGACCTCATTATGCCCGAGGGCCCAGGTTGCTGTCAGTCCGCCCCTAGTTGTACAATAATAAATAAGTACATACAGCTTAACATGGAATACGAACGAAGGATCACTATATCATCTGAACACAGAGCAGGACCATCCACCCAGGTACTGAACAGACCTCACGTTGCTTAACTACGCTGATCTGTAAGGAAAGTAGTGTGAGAAATGGCCACGAAGTAGCTTTCATTACCTTCTAACTCGATTGCCTCTGCAGTGTCAGAAACATTTTCTAAATGAAAAAGACAGATGTCTATAAACAAAGTTGATTTAATCTCTCCATAAGTTCGGCTATTCAAACTTCCGCCAAACGACTCGGATTTGTATACATAAGATTCCAAGAATTATATAAAAATAGGGGATATACATATACAGTCACAACTACAAACGAAGTAAGTAAGGTACAGTCGAAAAGTATCAGATCCTAATAAGACAATGATAAATTGAAAATACAATCGTATGCAGGTACAGTTGATTACAAAAGTCGAGATGGATACACTGTGCCACAGTTTTTTTTACGTAGAAAGGAGGGGTCGAACGCTAACAAAAATGCTCCGCTCCCCCCTGCCACTCTCAATAGAAAAAGAAGAGAGTGGAAATCAAGGTCGAAAGTTTTCGAGATGCCTGGACAGTGGACACACTGCGTTTGAAAGACTGGAGGTCATAGATAGGGAGAAAGATAGGCTGAGGAAAGATTGTTCCAGAGTTGGCCGGTTAAGTGGCTGAAAGATTGAGAATACCGATTAACCCTTGCTTTATCTACAGTATCTTATGAACCAGTGTATATCTCGACTAATGGAACTGATGGTAAGTAAATCTTAAAAAGTTTCAGGTGTCTCAATTACGGTTTGAAATTGAATAGGTGGGGAAAATCCTCCAAAACTTCTCGCTTTGTTTTATGATATTATAGTTCGTTCTCAATTGTTCATAAAGAAATAACTTATAATTCTATTCAGCTGACTATTCCTGAGATCACACACACACACACAACACACACACACACACACACATATATATAAATATATATAAAGTATATTGCATATAGGTCATATAAAAAACTCTGACCTTTGATTTATATCAGGAAAAGTACGTGTGGAGACTAATGTACCTTAACGTATACTGAACATTCTCACTTCTGTGGACCTTGTTTTCGTATTGGTGCAATACCAGGAAGGATTATAACTATACTAGCCTAGAGGGCCATGTTGCAACACCTTTTCCCGTTAGATGAAGGAGGTTAAGCGACGTTCTCTAACTGAGTGGGTGACCGTCCTCCGCGTTCAGATGATGTAGTGAACTTTAGATGCTAGAGCTGTAGGTCCCCTCGGTCATATGACCTTTACCGGAGGAGGTTAAACAACCCCAAACATTGCATATATAAAAGAACTGGAATTTGTAATAACATACAAGATATCATAAACTGTGTATCTAAAATGAAACTTTTTGACTAACAATAAACAACGATGACAACCATAAAATTAGGAAATAATATAGTACTATAAACTATAACAGCGCCTCATAAAAAGAGGTAATAATACAGTAATGTAATCATATTGATTATACTGTAATTTTATATATAAACCAGCCACGGGGTGCAAGCCAGCACAACTCAGTGCCGGTCCCAAGCCCGGATAAATGGTGAGGGTTGGCGTCAGGAAGGGCATCCGGCCGTGAAAGATTTTGCCAAAACCAAGAATGATGAGCCAAATTCATATAGCCTCGGAAAATGCCAGGGCGTACCCCGTATGCGACGCGCAGGGGCCTCGCCTGACCCCCGCGAGAAATGGACGAGGGCTGCCGAGTCGAGGACGGGCTCGGGTAAAGAAGCTAGTCCGAGTGGTTAGAGTTGGGACGTTGAATGTAGGCTCTATGACTGGGAGAGGAAGGGAGGTGGCGGATTTGATGGAGAGACGGTGTGTGGGAGTATTGTGTGTGCAGGAGACGAGGTGGGAGGAAATAAAGCAAGGGAGCTGGGAGGGGGATATAAGTTGCTTTATAGTGGAACGAATGAACAGGGTAGAAACGGTGTTGGTATAGTGCTGTCAGAAGTGCTGAAGGATAGCCTGGTGAGTGTGAGTAGAAGGAGCGATAGAGTTATGAGTGTTAAGCTGGGCCTTGACGAGATGACGGTGAACATCGTGAGTGCGTATGCCCCCCAAGCTGGCTGTGAAGGTGTAGAAAAGGAAGTGTTTTGGAATCAGTTGGATCAAGAACTTGGTGCGATACCAGAGGGGGAAAAAGTGATCTTGGGTTGGAGACCTGAATGGCCATGTGGGAAGAAGTAGAGAGGTGATTGAGAGGGTGCATGGTGGTTGGGGCGTGGGAGAGAGAAATGAAGAAGGGGAAAGGGTGGTGGATTTCGCGATGGCGTTTGATCTAGCGATAGTCAACACCTTCTTCCAGAAAAAGATAACCAGTTTGTGACCTATAGGAGCGGAGGAAGAGAAAGCCAGATAGACTTTCTAATGTGCAGGAGATCCCATTTGGAAGAAGTTAAGAACTGCAAAGTCATAAACGGGGAAAGCGTGGCGACGCAACATAGAATCCTGGTGATGGATTGGTCGTTTAAGAGTGGTAGGAAAAGAAGGCAAGAACAGGTGACACCTAGGATAAAGTGGTGGGGACTGAAGAAAGAAGACCAGAAAAGGAAATTTGAGAAGGTTTTGGAAGAAGTAAGGTCGTTGGAGAGTGTACAAGAATGGTGGGAGGAGAACAGCCGGGTGATATTGAGAGTTGGTGAGGAAGTACTGGGCAAAACATCAGGTAGAAGACCCCCTGAAGATAAAGAGACGTGGTGGTGGAATGAAGAGGTTCAGGAGGTGATTAAAAGGAAGAAAGATGCTAAAAAGAAGTGGGACATATCTGGTAGACAAGAGGATAGAGAAAGCTATAGGCAGGCGAAAAAGGAGGCGAAGAAGGGAGTGGCAAGAGCCAAGGCGCAGGCGATGGATGAAGTATATAAAGAGTTGGAGACACCGGCGGGAGAGAGAAAGATCCTTAGAATAGCGAAGGCTAGGGATAAGGCGAGTAAAGATTTTACTCAAATTAAACAGGTAAAGGATGGGCAGGGAGTGGTCTTAAAGGATCAGGATAAAATCATGGATAGATGGAAGAGTTATTTTGAACATCTGTTAAATGAGGAAAACCCAAGGGTTATTTTTGAAGATGGTGTCCCATATCAAGGGTTAACTTCAGGAGTGAGTAGGGAGGAGGTGAAGGTGGCGTTGAAAGGAATGAAGAAGGGGAAGGCATTGGGACCGGATGGGATACCAGTGGAGGCGTGGAATTGTTTGGGAGATGAGGGCATAGATCTATTGTGGGATCTGATGCAGAAGATATATGAACAAGAGGAAATGCCGGAGGAGTGGGGGGATAGTACACTCGTACCTATCTACAAAGAGAAGGGGGACATCCAGGATTGTGGAAATTATAAGGGAATAAAGCTTATGTCACACACGATGAAGGTTTGGGAAAGGATTATAGAGAAAAGGTTAAGAGAAGAGACAACCGTGGGGGAAGAGCAGTTGGGTTTTATGCCAGGTAGGGGAACAACTGATGCGATTTTTGCACTGAGGCAGTTGATGGAGAAACACCGGGAGCGACAAAAGGGACTGCACATGGTTTTCATCGACCTAGAGAAAGCATATGATAGAGTGCCACGCCAGGAGGTTTGGAGGTGTATGAGAGAGAAAGGTGTGCCGAGAAGTACGTTAGGTTGGTGCAAAGTATGTATGAAGGAGCAAGGACCCAGGTTAGGAGTAGTGTAGGTGTAACGGAATGGTTCCCCGTGAGGGTTGGTCTACATCAGGGATCTTCTTTGAGCCCGTACCTTTTTGTTTTGATTATGGATGTGTTGGCCCAGGGGATAAAAGATTAATCCCCTTGGTGTATGCTCTTTGCAGACGATATTGTTCTGTGCAGCAACAGGAGAGAAGTAGTAGAAAGAAAATTGGAGGAATGGAGGAGGGCTTTTGAAGACAGAGGGTTGAAAATCAGCAGAAAGAAAACGGAGTACCTGAGGTTCTACGAAAATCAAGACTCATAAATTAGTTTAGAGGGGGCGAGGTTAAAGAGAGTAAGTAAGTTTACGTACTTGGGATCGACAGTGGCTGAGGACGGTGAGCTGGACACAGAAATAACACACAGAGTGCAATCTGGTTGGAAAAATTGGAAGAAAGTTTCAGGGGTGTTGTGTGACCGAAGAATAGGCGCAAGGGTTAAGGGAAAAGTGTATAAGACTGTGGTAAGACCGGCTATGATGTATGGGGCTGAGTCTTGGGCTATAAAGAAAGATCATGAGAAAAGACTAGATGTAACGGAGATGAGAATGCTGAGATGGATGTGCGGAGTGACAAGGTTGGATAGAGTAAGGAATGAAAGGATAAGGGGCACAACAAAGGTTGGAGAAATCTCGAGGAAGATACAAGAAAGTAGACTGAAATGGTATGGACATGTGATGAGAGGGGACGAAGATTATGTGGGTAAGAGAACGATGAATATGGAGGTGTATGGCAGGAGAAAGAGAGGCAGACCGAAGCGAAGGTGGATGGAGAAGGTGAGGGACGATTTGAGGGAGAAGGGTTTGTTGGAGGAAGAAGCCCAGGACCGGGCTGTGTGGAGGAGGCTGGTCAGAAACGCCGACCCCGCATAGAGGCGGGAACGGGCGAAGAGAAAGAAGAAGAAGACTGTAATTTTATATATATATATATACACACACACACAAAGATGTATGTATAATATATATATATAATATACATTGTACATACCGTACATCTTTGTACAAAGGGTTGACAAAAATAAAGAGACACCACGATGTTTGTCCTGAAGAAGAAATGACAAAATTCATCAATGGAATGCCAGAATGTGTGTCATCTTTACATATGGAAAGGGGGAAAGCAACACCATTTTAAATATATTGATTCAATACATTTGTTATTTATTTACTGATTTTTATCATCGAATCAAAAGCTATGGAAAAACCAAAGGTGTCTATTTACTTTTGTAAAATGGTGTAAAGATTTTTGACCTCATTGTGGTCATGGAACGCGATTAGGGTATAAACTAATGGTATACAGGGTGATATAAAAATATAAATTAGATAAACAGAGTCATATAATGAAAAATAAATAAAAGAAACCAATCGGGAGTCCCGCGAGCACACCAAACCAAGCATGCTGTTTGTCATGACGGTATTTACAGACAGTCTGTCACTGTTTTATGTCATCTCCAACATTCGCCAGTCCACACGCGGGGTCTGCCATGACTTTCTGAATCACTCCGTTAATGTGGTTCTTCGCTTTTTAACAGTCACTCTTCATTATTTATTTATAATATTAGAGTGGAATGTACGCTGCAGACTAAGACATCCTATTCACTGTGAACTATTTATCCTTTGGTTTCAATAAATTCATTATTATTTCAATTCGGTAGGTATACACATTTGTAACAACATACTACTAGTACACAGAATATAGTTACATACACGGGCATATATAACTACACATACTACTAGTACACAGAATATAGTTACATACACATACGTGTGTGTGTGTGTGTGTGCGCGCGCGCGCATCTCCTCATAAACGAGGTACCTACCGACATTTTAAAATCCAGATATCTAAAAAACGAATTAACCAAAACTAATTTAACCTTAAAGCCATCGAACCGAAAATGGCGTGATAAATGTTTTGGACGCAAGCGAAGGCTCGAACGGTGGTTTTTGTTAAGTTATTAAATAGTGAACTACTCGCTAGTCTAGCCTAACCTAACCAAAGTTTAACTAACCTAACCTAATGAGGACCAACATATTTTTTCCGACAGTAAAAATGTATGTTTTTAGATTTTTACATATATTTTAATATTCCGAGGTATCAAAAGTGTTACCTCCGAAAAAAATTACCCCACTACATCTTTGAATTATCACACACTCGACCTCCACTTATGCCCAGTTGCCTAGGTACACACGTGCAAGCGCATCCATGCACATATGTCTGTGTGTAAGTTAAATTTCCCTAATTAAATAATGGGTATATAAACTCTAACAAAATAAATGATACCCAGTTTTTATATATATATATATATATATATATATATATATATATATATATATATATATATATATATATATATATTATATATATATATGGTGAACCAAATGTAGGTGGACAGTAAATGATAACGTTTATTTTGAGAATACATATTTAATTTTTTTGTATACTATAATACAAAATAAAATTTAAATAAATTTAGTTATAATATTTAATATAATATAACACAAACACCATAGTTATAATGAACACCATAGTTATAATATAATATAACACAAACCGTATTCAACCTACTGTCCACCTACTTTTGGTTCACCGTGTATATATATATGAAACAAAGCAAAGCGCATTTATTTCTATGTTCAGAATTGCTAAATAGTAAAGACATGGTGTCAACAGACGCACAGACAGTCCTGCCTTTTTATAGTATACATAATGTAAAAATATGTAAATTGATATTTACTTGACATTCGTCATGTCAAGTACGTGAAAGAAGAGTAAACTTTTAGAAGATACAAAATAACATGAACGTTATTTTCATTTCATGACATAAATAATTGTGAATTGTGCGGATAAAATATATTTTAGTTCAAGTAATAAATGATAATCATTGATAGAGTAGAACTAATTTTCGGTAGTCTGAAAAATGCGTTCTGAAATAAGGCATATCTTTTTTGTATGAATAATAAGAAACCTTGAAAAGAAATTTACAATAATAACGCACAATCCTAAGACGAAGTAAGTTTATTATTGAGTACGGGTACCGGAGGAGTGGCCAGCCCGCTGCCCTATTTCGCCATTGAAACTCTATGATGCAGTCAACTTCGGCGTTAAATTCACCATAGTGGACAGGGTGGTGGATGCGGGAGGACCGACTTCCGAGAAGGCTGATTGATGTACGGAAGAACAGTGGGATCGTGGCCCCGGGGACGCCCAAAGACGACGTGGCTCAAGACGGTAGAAAGAGAGAATCTGGGTTTAACCTGGTGCCAGAGAACGGATCTGGCCAGAGACGAGGCGCAGTAGCGAGAGATTACCGACGGGGGAGACGCATCGCACGGGACCCAACCTGGAGACCTCCAGATGGGAACTAAGTCTAAGTATATATATTGTTTGAATAAAAAATAAATTTTAAAACAAAAATCAACCAAAAGATTGTAATAATTGAAATCATAAATCACATTTGATTATGATGTTTATCACTTAAGATCCACAAATTACATCACCATACACGGGGTATATTACAGCTATTCAACCTTTCGGCATCGCATTGTGTCGTTAATTGGAACCTTGACCTTGTCAAGAAGTTTATAGGTCAAAGTAAAGGTCGAGTTTGGGAAACTTCGAGATTCGCCGATAAATGTAAGTATTTACCTATTAGGACAGAGGTCAATGTCCAAAATCTTCGGGAAATTTATTATTCATTAAACATTTCTGTATAAGACGACTCAAAAGTCATTTGACACCTTCGGTATTGTTCTGTACCAAAAGTGTTAAGTAACTTTTGGATCACTCTGTATGTACCAATTAATTTTTGGAGGACATACCACGCCTTATTGGTGCGTATTTATACGTACAGCACCGACGAATTTGTCGTATAAGTTAAGATTGGTTATTAAGTTAGGTATACTTTCGGAAAAAAATTCACCTACAAATATAAAGTTTCTAATAGCATAAAAAAATAACTAATGGCTAATATTTTTTTTCCTTAGAATATTTTATTCTCTTTGGTAACTAGTAAATTTTAAAAAACAAAACCTAATCGTTACTAATTAGTAATTTTTTGTTTTTTAACAAAATTTTAGCCGAACTTTTTACCAAAGCCGTACATGCTGAACGCGACTAGAAACAATTCAAGTCCATTATTTTCAACTTTTACTGCACTGAAATGTCCATATTTTACCGTTACATCTTTAGACTTACTAATTTCCATATTACCAAGCAGAGCCTTCGGCTCCCTGCCCTACGGGCAGATCGCAAACTGCCTACGGCGAGGGCACGTTAGGGTTACCCCTTTAGGGGGAAGTCATTCTCCCCCTCCCCCCAAAACCCTCTCACCCCTTTATGCAACTTGGGGGGCTAACCCCCCTCCCTCTCCCCCGTTACCCCCACCCCCCCCCACCCCCTCCCCCGTCACCCCACCCCTTGTTGCATACCCCCCTCCCCCATTACCCCTACCCCCCTTTTCTGTTAAAAATAGTTGGAAGATTGTGTAACACTGTTTTCATATTTTAAGAAAATGGAAAAAAATGGAGGTGTTTTTTATAATAGTTAAGGGATACAGTAATAAATTTATATTGTTCTGTAATAATCAGTGAAGAGGCTCAGAAACTGGCACAGCGCTCAGGCCAACTAACGCGGTTCACCGCTTTTACTCTCTCATTATTACTCTCACCATCAACTGACCAACTGACCAACTCACCATCCTTGACTTCCCATATTATTAAAATATTTGAGAAAGTCCTGAAAAGGCACATTGTCAGTTTTATAGAAAATGAACATCTCTTAGAAGACTTTCAACATGGCTTCAGACGCAAGAGATCCTGCCTTACTGAACTCTTGACCATTGCAATACAATCCTACAATATTTGGGAGAAAACCCAGTGGCGTAGCGTGGGGTGTGCGGGGTGTGCGGACCGCACAGGGCGGCCACTTTGGGGGGCGGCCAATTTTGGCCAAGGCTGGCATTACGGTACGGTATGGTACGAAATACCATATTGTTTTCTATGTTTTAAATTGAATTATTAAATTTTGTTTTTTATTGTCTATCATCACGGTTTCAATTTTCATCATTATTACATTGTTCCTCAATCAATAAAATGTAAATCCTTTATATACGTGTGTTTGCTGTAGTGGAAGGTATGTTACGTTTAAGGAAGGGGGCGGCCAATTTGGCTACCGCACAGGGCGGCCAAAACCCACGAGTCGCCACTGAGAAAACCACAATGTTGATGTCATCTATCTAGACTTTGCAAAAGCTTTTGACAAGGTTGACCATGGTATATTATTCCATAAACTAAAAGAACTTGGTATTTGTGGAAAAATAGGAAAATGGATCCATGCCTTTCTCTCTGACAGAAAACAAATAACAATTGTAAATGGAGCAAGATCCATAGAAAAAGAAGTGATTAGTGGAGTGCCGCAAGGCACAGTACTAGGACCAATTCTATTCATTATAATGCTAAACAATATAAACTGTAACCTAGGAAGCTCTCTCCTGTCATTCGCAGATGATACCAGAATACTAAGACCAATTACAGAAGAAGAAGACTGTGTAGAGCTACAAAAAGATCTACAAACTATATATGCATGGGCAGATGCAAACAATATGGCCTTCAATGAAGACAAATTTGAACTAATTAAGTATGGACCAAATAAATACCTGAAAGAACAATTCAACTACACTGGCCCCACAGGAAAAGATATTGTACAAACTGATCATGTCAGGGATCTAGGGATTATATTATCTGAAGATGCAACATTCAACAGGCACACTGACAAAGTAACCTCATCATGCAAACAACTAATAGGATATATACTGAGGACATTCAGAACTAGGGACAGTATGACCATGCTTACCCTGTGGAAATCACTTGTCCTTCCACGCATTGACTACTGCTCTCAATTATGGTTTCCCCACAAACAGAATGAATTGCACAAAATTGAGGGCCTACAAAGAACCTTTACCTCGTATATTAAACAACCTGATGGGCAACAGGTAAGTAAAAACAAATTAAACTACTAGGATAGGCTCAGAGGCCTCAACCTCTATTCCATAGAGAGAAGGTTTGAGAGATACATCCTAATCTACACCTGGAAAATTCTAGAAGGGCTTTTAGTTGCCCCCAATACTGAACCAATTGTGCCCACCTTAACAAGAACTGGCAAAATGTGTAAAAAATATCACCTCCCACCAAACAGTCTGAGAAGGATTCAAACCCTTCAATATAATAGTATCTCTAGGCAGGGTTCTCGCCTGTTTAACTCCTTGCCTCAGTACCTTAGAGATATAAGTGCAGTCCCAGTAGATACTTTTAAAAAACACTTGGACATGTTTTTAGCCAACATACCCGACCAACCCACAGTGCCAGGGTATTCCTCTGCCAGACCAGCCCCCACAAATTCAATAGGGGACCAAATCGTATGGCAGGAGCAAGAGAAAAAAAAGGGTGGCGACCCCGTCGTGGCCCCGCCTCAGGAGGCGCTGAGCGGACTTCGTGGGAGCAGCGCACCCTTGAGGCAGAAGCGCTTTAAGGTAAATTAAGGTAAGGTAAACTGGGAGTCGAACACCCGATCTCAGTGTCTTCATTTCGTTTATAGGAAAACTGTATTGTCCACTGAAGTAGGAGCGCTCGTCGCTGTTCGGTAACAGCTTGAAAATAATTAAGTATTTATTTATTCAGAGTATATATAAATGTACAGTCGTCTTCAAAAATAATGTAGTTGTTCGCTTATTTCAAAAGGGCAAGGCTATTTTCGAAGACGAATGTATACAGTTAATTCAAGAAGTCCTGTTTCATGGCGAGATTTTTCAACCGATTGCGCGTACATTCATCCATACAGATAAACACGTATATAGACACGCTATACATACATACATACATACATACACAGTACGGTTACCTGACTCGTATAACGTACATCCAAATCTAGCCAGACTTTAACCTTGCATAACCTAATTATATTTCACGGGCTCACTCTGCCTGTCTTGGAAACACCCATAAACCAGCAAACCTCACTCATAAACTGAAAAAGTCACGTTCTGTATCTTGTGAATGCCAAATCCACGTACACATACACGCATGTGCGCATCTTCGCATAAGCAAGGTACCAATTTTTTTAAAATCCATTTAAGTATCTCAAAATCTAATTAACTTCTATCGAAACGATAATTACCTTACCGTGGTTTTGCTTCAGCCCGAATTGTTCATTCTGACGAAGGTCAAGCTTGTCGCTCCACCTTAGACCTACAGTTTAACGTGGAATCCGAACCACGCCCCACCAGCAGCCCAGCGTTTTAACCACTCGGCTACACAACGGTACCCATTTACTTACCAACTAATTTTTTCTTATTCTGTGGAAGGATGAACAGCTGGATTTTGTCGCGCGAGCCGCCTGCTGTCACTGGGTCTCGATCCCGGGGCCGATGGATTCATAGTCAGCGACGCTAACCACTAAACCACAAAGGCGCATTATATAGTGAAATTTCCGGAGCAACTGCGGGTTCGAAGGAGGTTTTCTGTTAAGTCCCTAAATAGTGAGGTATTATCTAACCTAACTTAACCCAAACTAACTTTAACTGACCTAACCTAGCTTAACCTGACATAATTAGGGCTAACATTTTAATGTTTCATGGTACTAAAAATGTTACCTCACTTTCTTTCAGGCAAGAAGGAGGGGCCAAGGGCGAATGCCTGCAAAAACGCCTCCCCAATAGAAGAAAAGAGCCAAAAATCAAGATCCATAGTTTTCGAGATACCTGGAACTCTGCGTTTGAGAAATTGGAGGTCATAGACAGGGGGGGGGGGGGGGGGAAGAAGGATTGAGGAAAGTTGTTACAAAGTTGACGGGTTGAGTAGATGAATGATTGAGAATACCGATTAACCCTTACGTTAGAGAGTTGGACAGAAAAAGAATTACTCATTACATCTGTAAATTATCACGCATTCCACCTCGCTTATACTCAGTTGTCTACGTGCGCGCGGGCGCGCACACACACACACACACACACACACAAGCCTTAAATACTGTTTGGTATGGGAGAGCAATTACGCTCATTGCACTTTAGGAAACACTTCATCATCATCATCAGAGGCCAAATGAACTGAGGACGCGTCGAAGGCAAATCTAACACAACGAATATTAATCACAAAGAATAAAAGAATGAAATTACTGACGGGATATCTGCTCAAAGTCAAATTACGACATCTTGAATTGTAATGAAAACAGAAGGTTGTATAGCTTTAAGGTTAAGTATTGAAATTATTATTGATTTTAAGATCAGTGCTTATTTTATATTTCTCTTTAGCTTTAAATTAAGGTAAGCCTATGTTTAACTTCCTACAAATCTTAAAACAAAAATGTTATATACAGATTTTAAGAGTTACTGAATTGTCATACCTGCAATTTTACCAGTTCTAATATTTTACTCATTTCTGTATAGAATATAACGAAATAAAGCTCGAATCTAATAACTTCTCCTGGGACCTAGTTAAGAACATAATACCGTTTTATGATCGCGATACACTTTCAATTGTCGCTTTTATAATCTACTATATTTATACATTTTAATAATAATATATATTAATTTTGTAATTCTCTCTCTCTCTCTCTCTCTCTCTCTCTCTCTACGTCTGTGCAAGTCACATTCTTCTTCCATGTTCACTTTCACTGATTTTCTCGACAAACCATTTTGAAAAAGGTTTATAATTTATATTGTGGGCAATTATTTTTCACGCCTTTCTTCCTTCTCACTGCCTCCATCACCCACCATTCCATTTTTTGAAAGATAACTAGTATAACACGTCAAGTGACGTATACATAAATAAATTTATTCCTGTGCACCACTGTCGGAATTGAGATAATACAGTCATGCATAGTTAATTCTCGCTGCGTCGATATACACTCCAAACTTTTGCTTTTTTTGAACGATGTAATTTTGTACACTTTAGGAATTTTTCATAATTTCTCGTTCCGTTTTCAGTTCGTGTCGTATACTTTTACTTTTCTCATGATTCGTTGTGTTAACTTTTACTTTTTTGTTATCCGTTAATCTATGATACGACGTACGATCACTCATCTTTCCCCCAAAACGAGAAACGAACAGTTGGTCTGGCGATTATCGTGAAACAATCCCTTCTTATCGTACATATGGCAGTTATCTATACTTTATATGGGTCTATTTTCACTCAGGATTTCCTTTTTTGTATGACCATCAAAACTTACGATATATGATGACAATGATAATATAAAGAACGACGCTTTTGTAGAAGAACGTTCCGCACAAGATGAGGAGGGAGAACGAACAAATGAAAAATGAGATAACTATCCGGGAATTGAACCCGGGATCTTTCGATTGCCGGTCAGATATGCTATCCACTACACCATGGTCTCGATTAATCAGAAGTCGTAATTCTCCTACATACGAGCAGAAACCAATGCCCTGAGGAAGCACCTTCGCATGCCGTACATATATATACATTTTAACTGCAAACAACACACGCAAAATGAGTGAATGATGCAAACCCACAAGGAAAAAGAAAAATGATTCCGAGTCCTTTCGTGTATTCAGAAGTACACCTCTTCAGGGAACCTCGTCATTCCCTGACGAAGTGTACTTCTGAATACACGAAAGGCCTTGGAATCATTTTCTTTTTCATTGTGGGTTTGCATCATATAAGTAGCAACTCTTTATTCGTGCAAAAATGTTATAACTAAAGTTGTAATTGAGCCATTTTTATTTTCGTTTTCAAGCGGAATTGATGCTAAGGTGCATGCCAGATGTACGATAAAGCGGTCACTCTCTATTCGCGCAATTATTTTTATAATAACTAAAGTTAACGATTTATTTTTGTTTGAAGTGAAATCGATGTTAGGATGCGTGCCAGTGGTACAAAGTTAAATCATGACCACGTAAAACATCTGGGACCTTTCCAGTTTGTGTACCGTTTTTCATATAATTTATTTTTGAGAATATTTTTGTTAAAACTAACGAAAATATCACGACTTAACCTAACCAATTATCAAGAGCGTACAGTTGATCTATTAGTAAATAGTAAATACTATTCCAGAAACAAACAATCTATTAGTAAATAGTAAATACTATTCCAGAAACAAACAATGTTATAATTAATAATAGATCAACTGTACGCCCTTGATAATTGGTTAGGTTAAGTCGTGATATTTCGTTAGTTTTAACAAAAATATTCTCAAAAATAAATTATATGAAAAACGGTACACAAACTGGAAAAGGTCCAAAAATATGATGTATTAGAAATTTTCAACTAACGAAAATATTACAACTTAACCTAACCAATCATCAATATGTGGTGGCCCCCCGTTAATAAGTAAGTACCAAACACTATGACAATTTATATTCATTTCAAAATGTAATTATATAAAAAAAATTAAATTCATGGAAAAGGCAAAACTTAATTAATAAGTTAAGTCGCCCAAAAATTTACATTTCCACCAACTAGCTAATCTCTAAACTAATCTCTATTATAAACTATTGTAATCTCCTACTCTACATTAATAATAATTGTATATTAAGTTGTACTTTATAATTTTTATATTAAAACATCTTATTATCTTGACTTTATTTTAAGTAATTTACTAATTTTATAAACCAAAATTATATATCCATTTTTAAAATTCAAATTGGCCACCAGTGACTTGAAATTTTAATGAAAAACTATGTTATTGTTAACACTGTTGAAGAAAGAAAATACTTTCATCATAAGGAAAACCAATTACTTTAAATATTGGTATTCAATTTATGAAACTAAAATAAAATTATTTTATCATTTTACTAAGTAATAAAAGTATTTAACATCGGATAATCTTTAGGAGCGGTCCATTTTTCAATATTAAACATACACTCATAAAACATATACCATTTGAAAGCTCACATTTTTCTGAGTGTAAAAATGTAGCAATCCAAAAGTATCAATAGCAAATAAAAAGTAACTACTGTAGATTTAATTAATTGTTTAACGCGTGACGTCATTAACTACATTATAAAAGTTGGCTAAGTTATAAATCTTCAGTCTGTGTTGTAAGATGGTATTTTTGGTAATTGTTACGCTAACCTAACCTACATGATATATTATTACATTATCATTTGTATAATTTAGGTCTCGGGGGTACGGGGCGGAGTCCCCCGTAAAGATCCACGCACAAATTGATCGGTATAGGGTTTTATATTTAAACCTACTTACTTTTTATTTGCTATTGATACTTTTGGATTACTACATTTTTAGACTCAGAAAAATGTGAGCTTTCAAATGGTATATGTTTTATGAGTGTATGTTTAATATTGAAAAATGGAGCGCTCCTAGAGATTTACCTTAACATCATTTTAGCTACGGTATATGAGTAACTATTTCTGGTGCTGTATATTGTGAAGTGAGCTAAGGAAAAACATTTAAACAAATTTGAAATGTCAAAATATGAAAATTTAGTTTTCACGTTACATTAGTAAAATTGGATCAAATGTAGAATTCGGACCCCAGCCTTCTTTAGTTAGCTTTATAAGGCTAACTAACGAAAATATCACGACCTAACCTAACCATCGTTAGGTTAACTGTACGCCCTTGACGATGGTTAGGTTAGGTCATGATATTTTCGTTAGTTAGCCTTTATAAAGCTAACTAAAGAAGGCTGGGGTCCGAATTCTACATTTGATCCGTAAAATTATGAAGGGATATTATTTTTAAAATATAGGTAAAGAATCGGTATCGGCAGTTTTTCATGGAATCGTCATCGGTTAAATTTTGGAATCGGTGCATCACTAGTATAAACCAGGGATGGCAGGTCGGACCCGGACCCGGACTCAGACCCGGGTTCAACCCGAAAGTGAGATAAGACCCGGACCCGATAGTGAATTAGAAAAAAGACCCGGACCTGAAAGTGAATTTTAAAATTGACCCAGACCCAGACCCGACCCGAAAGTGAAGGACCCGCACAGCCGGGTTTTTAGTTTACAAAATTTATGTGTGCGTCTTTAGATTTGGCAACAATGTATTGAATTATCACTCCACCCTCCAAATGAATTTTACTGGAAGTGGAGAATTAACGGTGACGGAAGAATAGTCTAATCCTAATAGATTTTACTGTTTGTTTGTGAGTTGAATTGCGACAAAAGGAAAGGCTTCTCCAGAAGGAAGGACGAATTCAAACTGTGTCACTGGGTGCGAAGTTTGATGCAGGTGTGATACAGTTTGAAAATGTCCTCGCCTCGCGCGAAAAAAAAGCAGAGATCAGCTGGGAAACTGATTCCATCAAGATCCCATGAAATTGTGGATGGAAATGGAGGAGAATTAAAACAGGCAGCCTGTAGCATTGTCTACTCCGTGCGCGCAAGTTTAGCGTTGAAAGATTGTTCTCCGCTCGAAGCTTCATTCTGAACCCGCAAAGAAACTCTCTTTCCCAATCATTATTAGACGCAGTATTGTGTTTGCGATCGAACGGTGTCGGGGAATAAAGTCTTCTCAAATAAAATAGTGTAGAATAGTCCTAATAAAATATTTCAGTTAAGAAGCGCAGTTAAAAATTCAGAATCTCTTTCCTGCTTGCCACAACTTTCAATCTAGATTCTAAGATAAATAAGTATAGGCTATGCCGCTATATCAATATCTGTTTTAAAAGGAGTTCACAGAATATGTTGCCCTCAAATATAAAGACAATATTACTACCAAATGACTATTATTTCATATTATCAGTTTTATTTTTGTTTTTAAGATAAACAAAGTATTTAATTTTAATGCAAGAAGATGATAATTTCCATTTGAGTTCACTCAAAAAAATATAGAATTTGTTTTCACAAAATTAATTAAAATTTAGAATAAGGGGGCTGAAGAGAGCAATCATACATTGTACTTTGCCCCTTAGCAATGCGTGTATAACTATACCTAGTTACTATTAAATATAATACAATTAATATACCTACTTTCAAACATTTCCAAAATCGGATTAATTAATATATATGGTTAGGCCACTACCGTATAGCCATATACTGTAATGTTTTACTATGTTTCAGAAAACATGTTAATGTAGCTACGGTAGCAGTCTTATTACCTATCCTATACCAGATATAATTATTACATTTTTAATAATGGACCCGACCCAGATCCGGGTCATACTGAAAGACCGACAGGACCTGAAAGTGAACTTTTGGGTCCGACCCGTACCCGGACCAGGACCGAAAGTAAATTAGAAAAATGACCCGGACCCGAAAGTAAATTAGTAAAATGACCCAGACCCGGACCCGACCCGAAAGTGATAGACCCGCACAGCCCTGGTATAAACCATTAATATTTTTTAAATACCAAATTATATCTAATACAGGGTGGCCCAAGATAAAGTAGCCTCATTGAGTTTTGTTCAAAGAAATAATAGGGCTACTTTATCTTGGGCCACACTGTATATGAAGTTATGAACACGATTAACTATGGAAGAAACCTGTAATAAAAAGATTTGCTTTGTTTTGTGCATTTGTGGTAGGCTTAATTGTTGAACCTGGATAGAGGTGATGCGTTTATCTAAAATTAAAATTAAAATTACTGTTGATAAAGGTTACTTCCTCTATTGTAAAAATTCCTTAAATAATTAGTTATAATAAATCAGACATAAATAACAACTTCCTTTACCTAATGTTCATATAGAAGAAAGGTAAATTGCATCTAATCCCACCTTTTCCTTTGGCACTGGTGAGTATATAAGCTAAGCTCTATCGAAAGTTCATATTAAATATTTTGTAAGTAATTCTTATATTTTTTGTTATTGGATTCTTTTCAATGAGAGAGAGAGAGAGAGAGAGAGGTCCTACATTTGTGGTCCATCACTCCATCACTGATTTATGAGTATGGATTGAATGCAGAATTTTGAGATATAATTTACATGATCACATGACTGTACTCAATATTCTTAGCTTCATTCATAAGAAAATGTTAATCCCTCCTACAGATCACTGTCAAGTCCCCAAATAGGCCTACTTGACAACTCAGTTGAACTATCATTAAGCTCCAGTAACAAAAGCAAGATTCTATTTATATCCAGTTCACTTTTTCATTAAAATACAAGTGTTTTGCAGCAAACTTTTATCTAAAAAAGACAATTTCTTTAGTGGTTTGAAACCATGAGAAAAGAATAGACAGATCACATGAAGGTGTTTCCATACATTATATGGTAAGCCTATATGAAATATCAAAATAATAGCTACAACAGATTCCTTTTGAAATTATGTTGAAGAATTTCTAATAGTTCAGTTAGCATTTTTTTTAATACTTACTAGAATTACTGATTGAAGGAATACTTGAAAACCAATAACAATTATCGTGGAACAGATAGCTAGCACACACAAACACACACACACAAAAAAAAGAGAGGAAATAAAGAGTTTATTGCTGTATAATTCATTATATAATTAACAGCCCTTTTGTTAAATAAATTATACTTGTATAGCCTTCGAAAATAAATAGTTGGCTTTATAACACTACATTATATAATTAATAGTTATCGTGACTGGAGAGCAGTTATAAGTTGAAGGCCTCTCTGAATTGCACGATATAGTAGCTGATGCCTATAGCAATGATGGCAAGTTATCATCTGTGGTCTACAGGTGATTACATATATATATATATTTTGGGGGTGGGGGAGTCCAGAAAGTTGGTTAGAAATGGAAACAAAATTCCAATTTTATGCGACTTATTTTCAGTGCAGTTACTCCTCCATCAGGAAAAGGTTTGGTCAAACAAAACTTGTGTTTATCCAACTTGAAAGGTAAAAATGTACGCTGATCCTACAAATATGGTATGAATTAAGAGCATTATACGCAAGATCCTGTAATTACTCCATCCGAAAGTCTGATTCATAAACATTAACACATTAGTGGCCATTGATAGAATTTCCTCCCGACAAAATTGTTTACAATTTCGGTTAGGTTAGAACTTAAAAGTGAAATTTTTAAATATTAATTTTAAATTTTTACTTTTTAATTTAAATTTTTCGGTATCAGATAACTATTTCATGTTATTTAAAGTCTCTCCGAAATTGAATATATCAAGAAATATCAGGAAATTAAAAAAAATAGTTTTGGGCTCTAATGGTATAATGACAAGCGTAAATCCAGGTAGAACCTGAAATCTGTGTTCTGCAAATTTGGCACAAATTTATGGGACCTTAAACTTATGATTTTACAGCCACAACAACTCTGAAAATACTTTAACTTGGAGAATTTTGCAGGGTACCTCCTGCTGTGCTTAAAATAGGGCCTATCTATAACGGTCCTGAGCAGATTTGGTAAAAAGTGATTGAGTCTACAAGGATTCTTCTTAACTGTTGACACTCGTTTTCAAACGTTTAAATGGTTACCCTCCCTTAAGACAAAGTTGCTAAAAATAATTTTGGGAGCTATTGAAGAATGGGGACCAGCCTCCACCTCTCTTTAGTAGCTTTATAAGGCTAACTAACGAAAATATCATGACTTAACCTAACCAATCGTCAAGGGCGTACAGTTACCTAACGATTGGTTAGGGTAGGTCGTGATATTTTCGTTAGTTAGCCTTATAAGCCTAACTAAAGAAGGCTGGGGTCCCTATTCTTCAATAGCTCCAATAATTTTGTGTGTACTCAGTTTAGTTCCCCAAATGAACCTACCCTGAAAATTTGGCGGAAATAAACAAAAATATTTAAATCCCTGTCATTATCTCGGTGTTCGTCGAGTCGTATGCCACATCATCACATATGCCAGAGATCTTGTTGCATATACTAAACTGCAATAGCTACAAATTCGGTATCAACTGGTTGGGAGGCGAATCTTGTAAAAATAGGCTACCTTCTATTCTGTTTTGAAGGTTTTTTCATCACGTGAAATTTAGAAAAAAGGCTATTTACGATACTTCTTTCGTCGTTCATTTCCATACCCTTATGTATGGTCTATGTCTTGATTACATACGTTCATTGCAATTTAATAAACTATTTTGTCATAAGACCTAATAGCACAAAATTAGTGATAGGAACTTTAAGAAGGGGAAGTTCGATGCATTTAGAATACATATTTAAATGTAAATATTTTACATTTCTAATATTTACATTTTCATTAAACGTTTAACATAAATTTCCTCGCAGAAGACTTATTTTTTCTCCTAATGAAGACTTATTTTTTCTCCTAATGAAGACAGAGCAGTTTTAATAAGGTTACGAACCCCAGCAGTGAAAAATTAGATTTCTCTCAATAAGTGTTTTCTTCTAAGAAAAAAATTCTCCAGACTCCACAGCACCTCCCAAATTTAGGAAGTTAGAGCTATCCAAAAAAATTGGGATTAAGACAACTTTTTACTCGCTTACAGAAGAAAAACTGTACAGGGTGGCCACAAAGTCCCTTTGCGTGAAAACAAGGGCAACATACAGATAGGCTGTAATTTCACTGCAAAGGGACTTTGTGGCCACTCTGTAGGTGCTATTAGCGTGAAATTCACATACATCAACTCTAACCTCTTCTTTATTCATACATAAATAGATGAACCGATAACATCTTTAATTTTAAATCAATTTTTTTCATTAACATTTTTTAATTTTGGGGTAAAGGTCCTTTAATACACGACATGCTTGGGCTATGGGTGACCCTTGGGGCAACCCCCCCTCCCCACACCGTGGGGAAATGAGTTTCCTAGCTATTACATTTTTTTATATTTGAATTTTAGTTATAATTCGTGTTGGCGCAAAATCGTACAGGAAATTAATTAAAACCATTTTTGTTTGTTTCTCATCGTAAAACGATTAAGTTTGAGACGCTCGGAAAGGTTCCCGACATTAGATATTACTCAGCTTTTACTTCTTGCTGTAAAATGGGGATGATTTTGCTGATATATATATATTATATATATATATTATATATATATTATATATATATATAATATATATATTATATATATATTATATATATATATATATATATATATATAAATATATATATATATATAATATATATATATATAGTTACAATAGAGGTGTTCTTCGGGAATCTTATCCTCAACAGGAATATAAAGACAGGAGACACGACTTTCAACATTTATTGGCTAAACGTTTCAGCCCACTGAGGGGCCATCTTCAGTGACTAAATGAAAGCATATTATATATATATATATATATATATGTGTGTGTGTGTGTGTGTGTGTGTGTCACGTAGGGCCGTTTCCTGGCATAAGCAGACTAAGCGGACCCCGCTGCTACTAGGGGGCCCCTAGACAGGCTCCCACGTCATAGCTCAGTGGGCAAGAATAGGAATATAGCTGAAGTTATTATTATTATTGTCGTATTAATTAAAGTTTTTGTATGAGACAAATGCAAAGGTGGGCAGGACCGAGTTCCAAAAGGGCCGAACTCCAGGAACCTGCGTGAGCGGGAAAGTCGGTCCTTTTCTCAGTGAGGACCGAAATGAGGAGCGACGGTCCATTTTTAAGCAATTCCGGACGGTCCGGTCCGGACGGTCTTTTTTAGTGATTTTAGTGTGTTTAGTGATTATTTGAAGTTCTAAAGAAGATGGATCGTTTCCTCCAGAAGACTCAGAAAGAGACTGAGACTGAATTGAAACTTGTTTCAACACCTGGAGGAGACGAAGAATCTACTGATGTTAGTGCTTCAACTTCAAGTCAAGCAACTGGAGCTCCTAGCGGAAGAACTGAACCCGGCAATCCCTGGCCGTACTGGCAAATACTTTGAATACCTGGGCCCCAAGGGTGAGCAGAACCTGGAGTACAAGTGCCGTGGAGAGGCTCTTCTCTTTGGGGAAGGACGTCCTCAAGCCGAAAAGGTCAGGGCTCAGTGACAGCCATTTTGAAATGCTAGTCTTCTTGAAGGGAAACTCAAGCATTTAACTTAATAACTTTTTTCATCATTTATGTATTGTATTAATTATAATTTACGTTAATAAAATTAAAGATTTCCGGTGTCTTTAATTTCATTTTTCATTTTAATCAAATTTTTTACTTATATTATATATAAGGACCGAGGACCGAGTCGTTCCTAGGTCCTATCTTCAGAAAGGACCGAGACCGGGACCGTCGGTCCAGTTTGAGGCAAGGACCGGGACCGTCGGTCCTTTTTGAGGCCCGGGTGCCCACCTTTGGACAAATGTGATAAAACGGAGACAAACGAAACGTTTTGGTCGTTGTGTGTAAATAACTATTGTGAGATCTTATTTCTATATTATTTAACTTTATTCTTACTATATGCTTATACTTTCCTAAATGCTTAATTTTTCTAGTATTGTAAAACATTATTATTATTATCATCATCATTATTATCATGATTATTATTATTATTTAGCAGATTAGTTGTGGTTAACTAGATGTGACTTCGTGCATCTTGGAAAATGAAACATTATCCATCAGGAGCTGAAAAACGGAAAAAAGAAGAAAATAGAGGAGGAGAAGCTTTCCAGTAGCACAGGTGAGATGTGCCACTTGTATATGCTTATGATTACAGTTCAGGCAACTAGGTTAGGTAGACCATCAAGCTAGGCAAGTGCTCAGGAATCGTGTAGAGTAAGCTAGTCTCTGTAATATTTATAATATTTCGAAATGTGAAATTTAATGGATCACATCACCTCAAATTCTGTTCACACAGATCAATTATCAAACAAGATAAGAAAGAGTATTTTAGCAAAAATTAACAGAATATGTAATGTTATGTTCTTCTCAGGAGCACTACTGAAATATTTGGAAAAGCCATCCTCAGCAAAGCCTGATGAGCATCACGAGCCAACAGCAGGACCATCCTCTATGCAACCTCAAACACCAGTAGAAGTAGAGCCTGATGAACCAACAAGGGCCCATCTTCTGTTCAGCTTCAAACACACACACAGGCATTTCTACTGAGCAACAAGAACCAAGATCTGCTCCACCTCTTGATCCGTATGACTGGCCAGTTGTCCTGTCAGATGCCTTGAAGACAGATCTGGTGTCTCGAGGACCATTTCAAATCAGTCCAGAATTCACATTCCCTAAAAGAGAGGACGGTAGAAGCGTTCATCACCATTACATGTACGGAACATTAATTAATGGGTAAAAAATAAAGCGAAGCTGGCTGATGTACTCTAGAAGGAATGATGCTCTTTATTGCTTCTGCTGCAAGTTGTTTCAAGGAAATCGTAAAACTAATTACGGATGGACTTTCAGACTGGATAAACGTTGGTTCGCTTCTGAAAGGCCATGAAAATAGTTCAGAACATGCAGATAACATGGCAACATGGAAGGATCTGGAACTGCGGCTAAAAACTGGGAGGACCATTAGTAGTATAGCCGCAAAAGGGGAGAGTGCAGGAATGTGCAGGTTATTATGTAATGTTGCAAAGGGGGTGGGGTTGTTGCAAATGGGGGTTGTTGCAAAGGGGTGGGTGGGAAAGGGGGTGGGGGGGAACTTGGAGGCGGCGTTATCCCCCAAGAGAAAGAAGGAGGAGGAGAGAAAGGAGGAGAGGTGTTCACCTGGCAGGAGCCAAGTGCACACTAAGACTTCCAGCCGGGCTGGCGTTGTTTTATAGGCTCCTAATCAGCCAGAATCAGCCAGTTGGCTGAGCCAAGGGGGGAGAGACGCCTGAAGGAGAGAAGAGACAGCATAGAGAGAGAGCTGAAGAAGAGAGAGATGCCTGTAGGAGGGAGAGACGCCTGAAGAAGAGAGAGATGCCTGTAGGAGGGAGAGACGCCTGAAGGAGAGAGGATAGGTACACATGCAGGAGTACACATGCTGGAGGTACACACATACATGCAGGAGTACACATGCAGTAGGTACACATGCTGGAGGTACACACATACGCACACATGCTGGATGTACACATGCAGTACACATGCTGGAGGCAAACATGCAGGAGAGAGAGAGAGACGCCTGAAGGAGGAAGATACATGCAGGAGAGAGAGAGAGAGCTGAAGGAGGAGACACCTGAAGGACAGAGTGGAGTTCTCCCCAATTTATTTTCGTTTCCCTAACCTAAGAGGCCACTATGGGGTTTACCAAAGGGCCTGAAATAGAAGGAGCAGAGCTCCTTACTCGGCCGGAGCCGAGGGGGGAATGGTTCTTCACCAGCTTCGCGATCTTTTATAATCCTCTATTCTGGCTGAGTTGCCAGATAGCGCAAGGTATTCCAGATAGCGCCATGTGTCCCATTAATCGTGTAACACATATATGACGATAGTTATTCCAATTAAATTCTGTTTAAATACACCTTTATTAATTGCATACCTTTCCAGTTTTTTTTGCAATGATCGGATTGCTAGATTATATTATTATGCTATATATATATATATATATATATTATTTATTTTATAACATTTAATTTTAGTTTAGAAGCAAATTTAACATTAACTCCATTGAACTTAAAGAAACAAATAACATAGTTTACCTTCGAAAACGCCATAATAGAAAACAATTAATTTTATGGGAAACTATTTCGACATAAGTTTACTATAATTGTATCAGTCTTTTAAATATCTTCTGATATATATATATATATATATATATATATATATATATATATAAAATACCACAATATATATTTATAGTTATTCAGTAACACATTAGAAAAATTTACGCAATAATAGAATTAACAAAGTTACCCCGCTTCATTAAACTTGAAGATGAACGAAACAAATAACATAGTTATCCATAATTCAGCCCTCACGAATAACGAAACGAAATGATCATTTACGATACAATTCGAAATACGATAATTTACGATACAATTCCACCAAACGAGATGAAAACTTATGAAACATATAGCCTCATTCCTGCGACGAAAAAAATGAAAAAACGAAATTAAAAGAAACGAAGAAAGCTGGATTTCCCCAAAACACAGTCCACTATAGCGAGGTTGGTTTCGGAGAAAATCTGCTTGCGAGAGACCTTTCTTAAAGACAGCTCGATAAGTACTCAATGTTCCAAATATTAATATTGCCATTATAATTACTTCTACAATGAATCCAATTAAATTCTGCTTATTAAATAACTTTTTTAGACACTTGATTTTTATTATAAATATTTAAGTCACGAATAACAGTGGGAAAAACGTCCGGAAAAGAAAATTATGAAACATCTCCTTCCAGACCACTCTTGATATATATATATATATATTATATATATAATATATATAATAAACAACATGCACACACACACACACACACACACCACACACACACACACACGATGAAAGGCAGAAGCTAAATCAGTTCGAATCGTGTCTCTAGGGACACGATTCGAACGAAAAAGGTCTCTAGGGACCTTTTTCGGGCCGAGGGATTATCCTTCTACAAGCTATTCGAGCAGAAATCACCACTGACTTCAGATATTAATTTTATCATTCTTATTACTTCTACAATGAAAATATTTACGCGTAATTTGTATGGTGTCATATAGAAATATAAATATATATATATATATATATATATATATATATATATATTGGGGGGGAGATCTCTCACCCGTTCTTCGGCCCGACCCCGTTTCATTGTAGATAATATATATATATATATATATATATATATATATATATATATATATATATATACCCTTTGGATAACCTTTGGTTAGCTTCCGCCCGAATTGTTCATTCTGACGAAGGTCAAGGGAAAAACGTACACACAATATATATATATATATATATATATATATATATATATATATGCTACACACAGACCGTGCATGGAACAAGGAACTCTTCTGGGATAATTAAATCCACTATAGTCCGAGTAAGTAATGACAAATACCGCCTCGGTGGTGTAGTGGTTAGCGTCGCGGACTACGAATCCATCGGCCCAGGGTTCGAGACCCGACGGCAGCCGGCGCGCAGCAAAGCCCAGCTGTTCATCCTTCCACACAATAAAGAAAGTGGTTGGTAGATAAATGGGCACCCTAGGAGGCCTAGTGGTCAAGACGCTGGGCTACTGATGGGTCGTGGTTCGGAATCCACGTTAAACTGTAGGTCTAAGGTGGAGTGAAAAGCTTGACCTTCGTCAGAATGAACAATTCGGGCGGAAGCTAACCAAAGGTTAGCCCGACGCGGGCAACGGGTCACTCGCAAAGAGAATTTAATCATTGGTAAACTTCCTTCCAGACCACTCTTTCTATATATATATATATATATATATAATATTATAGAAAGAGAGCGAGAGTTTTGTTCAATAAATAATAATCGAAAAAAACTGCACGATTTTCTATGTAGCAATACTAATTAACTCTTTCTCGCCTACGGCGTTACAAGAACGTGCACTCGCTCGTAAATTAGACCTCCAGTTTAACATGGGTTCAGAAATACATCTCGTCGATGGGGTTCGTTGCTTACTCTACCACATGGACTTTTATATGTAAGAGACCTAACCTAACCTACGAAATACATCTCGTCAGGGCCGATCCTAGAGCCATATATAGCAATGGAAATGAGCGCGATGTGTCGTTAAATACGTGATTTAAAATAACAGGACCATTTTACCCGAGGCAGTAGTATATCCGAAAAACATCGTAATGCACGATTTTTTCTATGTAGCAATAATAATTAACTCTTTCAAATACGTGATTTAAAATAACAGGACCATTTGACCCGAGGCAGTAGTATATCCGAAAAACATCGTAATGCACGATTTTTTCTATGTAGCAATAATGATTAACTCTTTCAAATACGTGATTTAAAATAACAGGATCATTTAACCCGAGGCAGTAGTATGCCCGAAAAACATCGTATAACCTAACTATAATTTACAACTATAGTTTACCTTGACTTTCATATGCTTCTATCCTGTTTTATTAATAAAGATTTTTAACTTTTAATAACGTATGAATAAAGATTTTTAACATTTAATTTTATTTTAGTATTTATTCATGCCACGCCGCCTTAGACCACAGCTTAACGTTGAAACCGAATGTTCTTTTTAAAATATAATTAGGATATAATTTCTTTATTATAAAATAAGTTAACAATTATGTTAACAAACAATACTAATAATTTGTAAGTAAAAAATATAATATAAGGGACTACCATAGAAATGTAAGTGCCTATAATTCGATTTTATATATATGTTACTCGTCCGGTCTCGTTATAGCGGATTGGTACACGTCATAGCTCCACCCAGCTACATCGGCAGCCAATCACTACGAACATCTGGTCTTTTGGGCGGAGCTTGGCGAATGTGCATATAAAAGGGGATATTTTCAGTTGGGAGTAACAGTAGCTATTTTCGCATCAGTGAATAATCAACCATGGACCTGTACGTCTCCCCAGACTTGTATGAAGAACGTGATACTGCAGCATTAACCACAATTAGTCTTTTCAATGCGGCTGATTGTGGCGAACTATTTTCGACGCAAACCGTAGAAGATATTTGCAGTGACGCTCCTTACAATCCGACGCAAGGGACTACCATAGAAATGTAAGTGTCCATAATTAGAATTTTATATATATACGGAGAGTTGTAGTATTCGTCAAATAGATACTAGTCAAAAATGTCAATCAATGTTATTTCCCCATCATGCTAAAATCGAAATTGGTAATCGAACCAAAGATATCTTCACATAATGGGGATCTGTCTGTCTGTCTGTATATGTTTTCCTTTAAGGTCCGATGAGGATTTGACACGAGTTATACAATCTTTTGAAGGGAATATGGATGATATACTGATCAGTCAGCAGTGTCACACATCCTCCACCATGGACCTGTACGTCTCCCCAGACTTGTATGAAGAACGTGATACTGCAGCATTAACCACAATTAGTCTTTTCAATGCGGCTGATTGTGGCGAACTATTTTCGACGCAAACCGTAGAAGATATTTGCAGTGACGCTCCTTACAATCCGACGCAAGGGACTACCATAGAAATGTAAGTGTCCATAATTCGATTTTATATATATACGGAGAGTTGTAGTATTTCGTCAAATAGATACTAGTCAAAAATGTCAATCAATGTTATTTCCCCATTATGCTAAAATCGAAATTTTTATGGCGTTCACTCCTCGAACCAAAGATATCTTCACATAATGGGGATCTGTCTGTCTGTATACTCTGTATATGTTTTCCTTTAAGGTCCGATGAGGATTTGACACGAGTTATACAATCTTTTGAAGGGAATACGGATGATATACTAATCAGTCAACAATGTCAAATAATGTAAGTGTTTTTCGATCTTTTTGGGATAAGAAGACCAATATATTTTCATAAATTTATTAAATGAAAGAAATCAGTACAATAAACGAATATACAAATATACGAACAAAAACATTATAATATACAACGAGTACGTACAATTGGAAAACGGTTTTTTATCTGTCTGCATACCATTTCATCGTTTCGGTGAGTGTGACACGGGTCAAATAAATTTAAAAAATTTATAAATTCTTTATCATTTGACATATGCATGAGAAATGAGACACAGTACATTCCGCAAACATTAGTAAAATATCCCTGCATACGAAATGGGTTCCATACAACTTCGGGAATATGTAACTGAGCGAGAAATTTTACAATAATAGGGTCACTCCAGGGTTGAGTACCGAGTGAATCAAAATAGTACAGGCGCTGTCTATTTTTAAAATAGACCGCGATCCAGTGAATCCCTTCATTACCGATGATGTCTGTGTTCACAATAAGACTACCGCATTCTCGCGTACTTGGCAAACTCAATGTTTCATTCTTCGCAAACACGCCGATAAATTTGGAACGTGTGACTCGCTCCATTACTTTCTGAAGTGTATTAGCATCCATTTTAAAAGTCAGTGATAACGCTTCTAAATCTATCTACTTCTATTAGGGCTTGCGATTCGAGATATACTAGTACACTAATAGGAGCGTCTATAGGCTTGGCGAATTCCAGCCGCACTGAGATGTTACCGCTCTGCTGTGGTGTTAAATGGGTATTTACGCTAGCAGATAAGTCAGGTGTAATGTCAAACGGATAAAGGTTAAATTGATCAATGAATTCTTCCTGCGTTACCCCATTACCAAGCTCATCACAATCACCTGCAATATGGGTCAGATTACTATAGGCTCTGGCACAAAGAGGTAACACAGCGTCTGATGAATAGTCCGTACCCATTGTTCCACCCAAAGCAGTGCCATTAACGTATAGAGTTATATTTTTAAGTCCGAAATTCTCGAATTTAAAGGCACTCTTTTTATATTTTCCATTCACCGAAGCGTGGTCCTGCATGCCGATTAATATCCTTTTAGGAAGATTTCCCAGGGCAATGTTTTCTATCTGCTTCGATGCCAACCCTGCAGGAACCGTATATAGTTTGATCTGCACTCTGTTAATAGGATATTTCACTGTAGCGTTTAGTAAATTTTTCTCAATTTCTAGTTGTTTTGGTGAACTTAATTTCACTCGCCGTACGCGGAGGTATGTGTCCATAATGTGAACCACAACGGACTTTGCGCCCTCTTCTTGATTCGCATCCAGATTTAAGCAGATCTCAGGACTCGTGCGGGTGAGCTTTATTTTCATATCCACCCCGTTCACAAGCAACTTCTCCTGGAAAGTGAAATCTGTGTGCAACCGTCCAAAACACTCGTATATTTTCTTTTTAGAATTTTTAAATTTGTCCTTTATACTATTTTCATCTTTAGTTTGATAATATCCCTCCGCACTTAAAAAGGTAGCCTTCGCTTCTTTGGAAAAGTTGAGGACATTTTCCAAATAGGCTCGTAGATGATAGTACCCCGTGCCTGCCGATATGTTGGTCTGATTTAAATATACGTCACACTGGTTGAATATGGCGTGCAGAAAGTTTGTTTCAGGGTATACAGCATATTTGTCATCGCAGGCCGTTCCATCAGAATGGGCTATACGTAGCTTAGCGTACATGTGCACACAGCTTGGATCAAAAAAGTAAGGACCTGAGCTGGGTATCACGAATTCTATAGGTGCACTCGGGGAACTAATTGTGTTTAAAGGGTTAATTGTAATAAAGTCACTGTGCTCAATAGAAACTTGGGTTGGCGGGAGCTCAAAAAAGGACAGCTCCGACTTACAGCATTGTGAACTACATGGGTGGATGAAGCGTGCCATGGCGAAATAGTGACTCCTCTCTCGACAAGTGGTAAACAAACTATGATTCATGAGATCAATATCCTTAGCTTATATCAGTCAAAAAAGTGGTCAACCATAGGTTTCATTCGCTTACAGCATTTCTTTTTTGATAGCCTTTTACGTTTAATACCACGTGACCCCTTCTTCTTCTTCCGGGGAGCCCTCCTCTTCTTCTTCCCGCCACCACGCATTTTTCTCTTTGCATCTTTGATGATTTCGTTCCGTGTACGCTTTAAATGTTTTTTTAGGGCTTCTTTAGGTTTAGCCCCGGCCAATATGTCTTCTGCAGTGTTAAGGCCTGATTGTAGCGCTTTCCTTCCAAGGTATCTGGCACCCCTCTTCAGCAAAGGAACAGCCGTACGTAGTATGGATGAAAAAATGGATCCAAGTCCACTACCGCGCTGGTATCGCATCCCTCGATAGACGGTGAAAGGCTTTCTATCCATTATAACTCAGTGCGTCGAAAGTGTAGCTTCACTGTTAAGCTCCCGTTACCGAATGGGAAGTTTTCGCCCTCAATCGTTCTTATATATATTGTGATATTGGTTATTAAATTAGTTGCGACATTCACATAATGGGGTCTGTCATATGTAATACTCAAACTCCTTCCTCTATGGTTGGGGATGTGAGCAATGCGCAGCAGGCGTGCCTGGGTATCCCCAACAAACTGGTGCTCCACTATATTACTGTAAATATAGCACATGTCTGGGGACCTTTCAGCCAATTTCTCCATCTTCAATTGATACATTAATCTGGACAAGTTATACTGTGTCTCGTGAAATGTGTCTCTTTGGAAGGCTGCGCTATATCGGCCGTTGGTTAGAATTTTGAACTTTCTATGTTCTTTAAGACATCTGTTAGTCTTTGATTTTAGGATTAGTGTATGTGCAGGGTTGTTTACGATTTCATATACTAAATCATTCGTAAGGTTTGAGTTTCTTAAACTTACGTTTAAGCCTCTCACAACATCCTCGGCCGAACCAT
The DNA here is from genome assembly GCA_023014485.1 of Bathynomus jamesi. Lineage (NCBI taxonomy): Eukaryota > Metazoa > Arthropoda > Malacostraca > Isopoda > Cirolanidae > Bathynomus > Bathynomus jamesi. Next base: position 1,147,096 of record JAJOZX010000702.1, on the reverse strand, counting down.
ATTGACCCGGCCCTAGTCTTACTTCTGTACTGTAATACCGTGCAATCTTAGTCCAAGCGATGCGCATAGTTTCATCCATAGCTACCCCAGCTTTTTCACACTCGTCAATGTCTCTAAGAATCGTAAAAACGGTTTCTTCATGTTCAATATTTAAAAAGACGGTGTCCAGCTGAATTTCGCATATCCCCACCTCATACGAATCACGACCCAATTCAATGTGCCCATGGAGTTCTGTTACAAAGTTGGCTAGCGTGTTGTTAGGGTGTACAGACAGGGACGAGGAGGACGGGAGTGTGACGTAGAAATGGTTAGGAGCCATGTTGCATACTATTTAAGCTTCATTATTGCATCAGCTTTTATATAGGTGTTGAAGCTTTCTGGGTACCCTAGCCATTTCACCAGGTACATTTTTCTCCTTCCTGAACCTTTGCTTCCTAAAATTTTCTCAATTTTAAACACATTTTTTTCTAAATTAAACGCAACTTTCTGCAATTCCTCGCGGTAAAAGCCTCCTGAGATTTCTTCCCCATTCAAATCTTCAATGTAATACATCATTATCACACCTTTAGGTCTCACAGCCCTAACTTTAAAAATCTCGCGTGTCCATCCTTGCTCAAAACCCTTTGCGAATTTATTCCCCGAACGCGACAGCCTTACATAATCATTGATTTTGAAGCGCACAGAGTGTGGTGGTGGTGGTGGTGGTGGTCCATCTCTTCTCGGGAGCGTACCTCTTTCTAAAACTTCGTTAGGTGTTGCCCCAATCGTGCGATGGTGTGAGCGGTTGTAGGATGATGCCAATGGTTCCAGAATGTCTAGAAATCTGTATGTGTTTTTATGTGTAAAATAACGGTGCATGCGTTCCTTTATGGTGCGCTGAACTCTTTCAGCTAAAGAAGCCTTATGTATAGAATTGGTTGTGTAATAGCTGATATTAAACTCTGTCAACATATTCTGAAAAGCACGGCCTATAAACTCCTTCCCCATATCCGTACAAAAATAGCCAGGAACCCTGTTTTCTTTTAACATTAGCGTTTTGGTGGCTTTAGCAACTGTTTCAGGTGATTTATTTTTCAGAGGAACTAGCCACAGATATCTAGAGAATACGTCTATTATGAATAGAATGTAGCGGTAACCATCGTTATACACAGAATATCTTTGCATGTCTGTTAAATCTGCTTGCCAAATAGAATCAATCGAGGAAGCCGTTGTCTTGGCTGTTTTAAACCTTTTTCTCACAGGCTTATGAAGCGTATAAGCGTCCTGCTCCCTCAAAAATCTTTCAACATCTTTTTTTCCTACTCCGTAAACGTGCAGTCTATCTACGCCGCCGTAAGAGGATGGGGTAGAAATGTCATAATAACGTTTAGTTAATACGTTAGCCATTTGCGTATTTTAGAGGCGTGGGTAGGGTTGGTTTAACCTCTTCTTGCTCCTCTTCAAAGGTGTTACCGCAGGGGGTGACGGCGTCTTCAATTGTCACAGACGTTGCGTGTTCCAAGTCTTTTAACCTGTTCAGATTTCCTATCAACGTTTTAGGGACATTTATTTGTTGTAGTCTTGCTTTAATATGCTTCCATCCTGATGGTGATGGCCTATCCCACTTTCTCACCAGATCATGGACAATGTCTACGATATTCGATCCCTGTACCTTTGATCCTTCCACAATGATCTCCCCTGTATCGGTCCATTGTATGGCGGGATCCTCATTCAATAGATTATAAAGACTTAAGCCTTTACTCCTCAATGTAAGTGGGAGGGTATTTTTTAATACATGTTCGATATGTTGTGTGGCTAATCTTTTTGGTTGATCAGCTGTATCGTCGGGTACAGGTCCTATGTCGCCATCGTCCCCCGTGCTGTGCCTAATAACCACAGGAATCTCCGTAGGGCTCTTATAATTTTCGTACTCGTGAAGAAATTTCTGCAGAGCTTCTTGGTATAAGATTCTTTTCTCATCAGGTGTTTTTTCACTGTTTAATAGGGCTAACAATTCGCTTTCCATTCTTTTAAGTCTGCTTTTACGGGGATCTAGATCCGTGTCTCTTTGCAGTGAAGCGTACACCTCGTGGGGAATCACTACCACTTTCTTCATTATATTAATCTAGTCAGTAAAGGGCCCAAAACTGAAAATAAGATGGGGAGAAATGACCCTCCTGTTTGCACAATAACTCGTTTTTTCTTCGCTACAGTTTGACTTTTACGAGCGAGTGTACGTATTATGTTCTTGTAGCGGCGTAGGCGAGCCTTCTGATGGGTTTTCATTGATACATTGCAATTTATAACGTTAAGACAGATTTCACAGATGCATTTTAAAAAGTCGGCGTCGATATTTTTAATAAACATCTGCTGCATTGCCCGGGGCAGTCGATGATAGATTTTTATTAATTCATGGTATTTCTTTAGTCTCTTTGTCATTCTGGAATATACACCGTTTCAGGCTCGTTTGGAAATATATTCGTTCGCAGAAGCACTCTAAACGTGTTTCGCGGATGAAGGTCGCAAAGCAAATATCCGTAACGCGTGCTTGTAGCTTCTTTATAAACTTCCAAAAACTCCTTACGCTGATTCGGGAACATTTGATTGGCTAATACCCCAATTTGTGATACATCTCTACGTTGCGCGAATAAGACTAGATATTGCGTATTTAACGACACATCGCGCATGTATCTATTTTTGAAAAATAGATTGATGAAGAACACGCTTATGTTAAGATGGTGGGAGTATACTGTAAATGTCTCGGCAAACGTTTTATCCATCTCCAACATGAGATCGTCAATTACAATGATTGTATGTTCAGTTCCCTTTAGCGAAAATTAACGTCATATACACCTTTGTGGAACAAAATATCATCTTGGTACTCGTTGAACACTGATTGATACGTCGAATAGCACCATATAACTTTATGCACAAATTTCGAGAACATCTCGCCCTTTTCTTTAATGATTTTAAGCATAAACACAGTTTTACCACATCCTGTAGGTCCAGATATAATACATGTGGATGGGCTCGTGAATCTGAATTTTTCTACAGAGTCCATTTCTAACACGTCACACTCTAAGTGGGTCATTTACAAAATATTACAAATTTTGAGTGCTGATCCTTATATTTCTTCTCCCACAGAACCGACGATGAGGTAGAGCAACCTATCATTACGGATGACGATGACAGTGTAGTTGTGATCTCCTCCCCTGAACCCTCACCAGCGATACAGGTTGCACGTCCAAAGCGGAGGTATGAGAACCCCACATCAGGTATAAAGCGACCGAAATACGCACCTGTTGCAGCAGACCCCCAACCCTCAACCTCTTACGCAACAACCTCCCCAGCAGCAGCACCTAATATACCCCCTTATTCCGCCCCCCGTTCTGTTAAGTCTACAATAATAGAGCCCCAACCCTCCTACGCAACAGGGCCCCCATCAGCAGGCCTAATAATCCACTAATTCCGCCCCCGTTCTGTTGAGGATGTACGTTCGAGTTAGTGCGATCCGCAGCCCCCACCCCCGCCTTGACTAGAAATCGGTATAGAGTCAGGGTCGACCCTAGAGTCATGTATAGCAATGGAATTGAGCGCGGGATACGCAGGGTAGTACAGCATATTATAGAGTTTGCTCTTCAGAATCGCAACGAGCGTGAGGTCAGGACGAGTCTGTCCTTTGGGTTCGGGTCAGATGACGGTGATGTAGACGATTATTGGGTGATAGTACCGTTTAGACGTTTGGCTGCTGAAGATGTAGAATATATATTAGGGCGTATAATGCAAGCCGTCCAAAGTAGTATAGCCTTCAATATGGACAACTTCACGGTAAATATTGACCGTGTATTCCGTGTTGCGGGTCATAGTGCCATACCGTACACTCTTAACTTCAATTCTCCAACTATTTACCGAAAGCATATAACGTCGATCGTGGTTGCGGCTTTATAGCAGTACTCTTAGCACGTATGTTTACTGTACAAAATACACGGACTCAAAAATTTGGCTGCCTACGATCGTTGAGCGTGCCCGTAAACTAGCTGTAGACTGTGAACTTGAATTTGACTGTAATATGGGTCCTGAAGAGCTGAGAAAGGTAGAACAGGAAATGAATGTGCGCATAGTTATATTTGGTTTGGATGATCGCCGCCGGACTGTGTATGTTTTTAAAAGCTGTGTGAGAGATCGTACAAGGCCCCTACTTATTTTAGGATTGTCAGGAACAACGTATCTCCCCATCCGTAATATAAGGGGGCTTTACGCGAGTTATGACAAAAGTCGAAAATATGGGAGACATCATGATTTGTGTAAGGGGTGCCTCGAGTTTGCGGATGATATAGTGAGACATTGTAAAGAATGTCACATGTTATTGAGCAGTGTAAAAGCACCAAATGTGAAAGCCGTGTAGTTGAGAAGAGAGACTGTGATGTGTGTAGACGCACATTTTCAATAATAGCTGCTTTGATCTCCATAAATCAATTGGTACGTGCAGGAAATGAGAATCTGTGAATGTGGTATGTTTCACACAATGGATAATTGGGGAAAATTTAAGCACAAGTGCGACGTAATTCACTGTCCTACATGCCAGGAGGAATATAAGGCGGATGGAGTAAGCATGTGTGTTATATGAAAGATGCTAAGCCTAAAAATAACCCTTGTATAACTGTGTACTACGATATAGAAACATATACGAACGCTGAAACCAAAGAGGTAATTCCACATTTACTTGTGAGCCAGACCATCTGTGATGAGTGTATGGGTATCGAATGTGACGAGTGCCCCAAATGCGGTAAACGGACAAACGTTTTTAAAACGAATGTCGGCGATAGTCCTGTGAAACTATTTGTGTCCTATATTGTCAAGTTAGCCGACAAGTTCAAAAAAATGACTGTGTATATTCTCGCCCATAACGGGGCAAAGTTTGACACGCAGTTCCTTTATAAGGAGTTGCTTGAACACGAATCCTCTGAGATATTTACATGTGATCCATTGAAAAGAGGCAACAAATTAATACAGATGCAGATAAGAGGCAATGTACAATTTAAAGATACTTTATTATTCACACCTTGTAAATTAGCAAAGCTACCCAAGGTGATGGGAGTAGCAGCTGAAGTTTCCAAAGGATACTTCCCATACACTTTCCTCACCAGCGAGACTTTAAACTACGTAGGCCCACCACCCCCCAAACATTATTTTGACTGCATGGATGAACGTGAAGACTTTGATCGATACTACGACAGTTTTAATGAAAGTAACCCTTATAATAGCTGATGAATGTGAGCGTTATTGCGTGAATGATGTGCGCGTGCTTAGAGTATGTTTCCAGGCCTTTAGAAGTATGTACATAGCCCGTTTCAAATGCGATCCACTGCAAGTCGCAACCACCATCGCATCATTATGTTTTACGGTGTTCAAGAATAACTTCATGCCTAAAGACACCTTAGCCATTAGTCACCGAAACAACCCCCGCAGTTACGGACACAAGGCTATTTACTGGCTCATACACCTGCAGCAACAAACAGGTGTATACATACAGCACGCCCGCAACACGGGTGAAGTACCCATTAAGATTAATGGACGTGTTTTTTGGGTTGATGGGTTTAAGTGAAAACCGTGTCACTGGTGTGAAGACTGTGTACTCCTTTAACGGTTGCTGGTGGCATGGATGCCCCCGTCCTGAGTGCGGAGTCACCGGAGATATCAACGGTAGGTCTCCTGCCGACTGTCTTGCATCGACCCGCACCCGCGATCAACTTATAGGATCACAGTTCACTCACAAAGTCTTGTGGGAGCATGAATATGATGCACGGATGGAGACAGACGATGTATACCGTGAGGAAATAAAAACGATCAAGCGTTCAATGGTGCTGGATCCTCTCAAATGTGGTGATAGCTTGTTTGGAGGACGTACAAATCCTTTCAGACTATACTTCCCACCTACGGAGGGCGTGAAGCTCCATTACTACGATTTCTGTTCTTTATACCCATACGTGATGAAGAGCAATCCGTACCCCGTGGGCGCTCCTGAGAAACTGGTGGGGCCTAGCCTACCATCCATCAATGAATTTTCAAAAAATTTGAATGATCATTACTTTGGGCTCTCTTTCGTAGACGTACTCCCCCCACGCAATTTATGGATGCCGATCTTACCTGTCGTTATCGACGACAAGCTCATGTTTCCCCTGTGCGTGAAGTGCGCGGAAGAGGATAACGGCGAATGTAACCATATGCCCCACCAGCGTAAGATCAGAGGCGTATATACAAGTCCTGAGCTGGCCCTAGCCGTATGCCATGGTTATAGAATACTGAAGATACACGAGGTGTGGAGGTTTCAGAAGCTCCCAACCTTTTCACACCATATATAAACGCCTTTTGAAGGATAAGGTTGAAGCATCAGGGTATCCGCGAGGAGTTGATACCGAAGATGAAAAGTCTGCCTATATTCAACGTTACCGCGACCGCGAAGGTATACAACTTGATCGTGTCTAAATTGTAAAGAATCCTGGCAAGCGCTTTAGTGCAAAATTGTGTCTAAACAGTCTATGGGGAAAATTTGCACAGAATACCGGCAGAGGGAACATTCATTTGGCACAAAGTTATAGCGATGTCTGGGATTATGCCAATGCCCCGATAAAGAGGTCATGGAGATCGTGAATGTAGGTAATACTTACGTAATAAAGTACACAACACTGAATTTGCCACAGATACCTCAAGGGTTACAAACATACCTGTGGCGAGCTTCACAACAGCCTACGCCCGTATAAAACTTTTGGGTCTATTGCATTCTCTTGGCGGAGAGTATTGTATGCCGATACAGATAGCGTGATATTCACAGAGAGGGAGGGTGATTACATGCCCGCTATTGGGGAGTTCCTCGGCGAGCTCACTGATGAGATCAAGGATGAGTATGGGGACGGTGCATACGCCGACTCTTTTATCTCAACAGGACCTAAGACTTATGGGGTACGGGTCAGGGTAGGGGATGAAATGAAATATATCGTGAAGGCAAAGGGTATTACGCTCAACCATGCGAATCGGGAGGATGTTAACTTTGAGTCTTGAAGGATCTAGTATGTTTGGAACCTCACCAACTAATTGTAGGCACCCACAATTTTCGGGCGCAGAAGCTGGGAGGCGTGAAGGAACTTAGGGGTACGATGGTGTGCCGTAACACCTATAGGAAACGTTACCAGTTACCTGGCACCTATGATACCGTACCCTTTGGATACCAATGATGCTTCTAACTCACACGTCTTGTATATAATCGTATCTATTTGTAAATATTATATATATATATAACTTGAATATCTCGAATCGTATTTGTAAATATATGAATATCTCAATAAATCAAATAGCGTTTCACTTTCTCCTTTGTGTGTGTGTGTGTGTGTGTGTGTGTGTGTGTGTGTGTGTGTGTGTGTAGGTGAAAGTTCTAAGCTCCACCCACTGCGTGAGTCATGCTACTATCTGGGAGTCCCTGCGTGGTCAGTCGACCGCAGTAAGCCCGAGAGATCAGACGTGTATTCAGATCAGACGTATATTGAAATGGCTACCTTTAATATTGCTTGCACAACGTTTATGAAATGGTATTCAGTAAAGTGTGAGGATGTGGTGGATACCGAAAACTTCCTATTCCCCCCCTCCTATGCCTCTTTTAAAGCCACATTGGATTGTGCGAAGTTCCAAGATGTACAAATACTCTACGGATGTTCTGGTGAGACTGTTGAAGGCTTTCGTTGCACAGACGATGTGCTGAAGTATGCTGCAGGGCTAAACTTTATAAAGTCTCACATACACCGTGAAGTAAAAGAAACAACGCGTGCAGAAGAGAAGCAGCAGGTATGGATAATGAGCCTTGTGGATGGGTGGTGTGACAAGCGGTATTACGTCATGCTACACCATGTCGATTACTCATACCCTACGTCTGAAAATGTGAATCTCGTGATCATGGACAATCTTAGGTGTTTTTATCACTATATTAACGTATATCATGATGAGGTTCATAGTGAGGTTGTGGCTAGTGCCATGCGTGAGTTTTTAACAGATTTTAGAGACGAGTATCGTTTGATGGGTAGAAAGGAAAAATATGAGCATATGTTCCTCTCAAATAGTGCGCCGGAGTGTGGAGATGATTAGCCTAGTTCTTATCCAAAGTGCGTAGGCTGGTAGTGACGAAACGGAAAAACAAATATGTGCAACAATTCGAGTCGTACGAACATGCCCATTCACATATCATCGAGTCAGCCGCCCGTCGAACCGTTCCTGCCTGTGCCTCACACGGCTCATAGTTATCTCAGAGCTTGAACCGAGTAGACGTGCGCTCCTCGAATACGATGGAACTTCCTTTGAGCAGCATTCTCAACGCCTCGTACGATGTGTCCGTGACGAAATCGTTGCGCGTGTTCAGGCGTAATTCCGGTACCATTAGCTATGTACTGGAAACGGAATGTAGACCGACAAACAAACGGGTTTATTTAAGTATCGAGGAGATGAATAGAATCTTTTGATAGTTGATAAGTGGTGTGAAGATCGTTATAAAATACCTGCTAACGTAGGTACAAGAAGAGCAGATTAGTGACGCGCCCTCATACGCCGTTGTATGTACGTTGTGTATAAATAACGATCGGCCGTGCATTGATATAAGGCTTATGTGGAAGAATGCTTCTGATAATAACGCTCTTATTCCTACGCGAAACCGTTTCATCCTCGACAGAATGTTTGAAATCGTCGGATTCCGTAAACTGAAACCTATATTAGACGCGCGTGTTACGGATATGCTTTATTTTGATACAGTTCTTGAATACGCATACACTGCTCTGCTCGATGGGTTTACCGAGTGTAGGACTGGTGAGAATGGTCTAGTGCTGGATGTTTATTTAAAAAGTTTAGACTCTTTGAAATACCATGAACTTTGGTACAAAGCAATTGATCGGTACAAGGCTGAGCTCACCTACACCGTTCACCCTGAAGAACTATTTCTTTATATAACGCGCAGTTGCCGTAACGATTTAGAAGATATTTCAATTGCCGTTATGTTGAGTGAAGAGTTCACGATTGAAAAGCCCGAGTCGGTAGAAATAAACCCTCGATTGGAAAAGCATTCTTATAAACTTGTGTTTAATAATGTAGCTAACGATGAACTCTTTGTGCGTGCTTTTGATTGTATTCTAGACGTATTTAAAGATGACTTGCCAACCGGTTGTAAAGTGGGGACAAAAATAGTACTGAACGATATGAAAGCCATTCATATCGAATACAGGTTTCCCTATACTTTAAGCGGTGAAATATTATTAAGCCGCATAGACTGCGTAATGCAGAGCAATAATGATGTAATTGTAAACTCGATTAAGACCGAGTTTAGTATTTTGAAAAAAAAGTGAATTGTATATATATTTTGCTTGACGATTATACGCATATTTCTATTGATTTGTGTTTATATATATATATATATATATAATATATATATATATATATATATATTGCTTGATATTTCTCCTGTACTGTTATGTACATATTGAAGTGTATATGAAATGTATATTTTATTTTATATATCACCATAATTGTGTGTGTGTGTATATTTCTCCTGTACTGTTATGTACATTAGGGTGGAGCGAAAAATACTTTTTTTCTAGTATGAAGTTCTAATAGTGATTACAAGTTGCATTTAGTGGACGAAATATGCCTGCCAAAATATGAGTTCATTTGTTTAAACTTTTCAGCTGCCACCAGGGGCTAAAGTTAACACAATTTTGTGTAAAAAGGAAAAAAATGCTTCTATTTTAGGTTTGTCAAACTATTATAAAATTTTATCTTAGAATTATCTAATAGTTTGATTAAGATTCATAAATGATAGGAATTCGTTTTGTAAAAATGCCTTTTCATATGCTTAATATCTTCAGCTGCCACAAGAGAGCTGAAGTTAACACAATTTAGAATAACTGAGTCATGTTGAGACTACACTGAATGTTGTGGGGGAGGGTTTGGGGAGGGTTGTGGGGAGGGTTTTGGTGTGAAGGAATTTCTTTCTGTGAGTCATTAGAACAGTGTGTTAACACTTGTCTTCTTAGGTAGTAGGCCTAGTCGCTCAGTTGATCGGAGAGTTTTTTAATATGATCGGAATATTATAAAACTTTATTTTATAGTGATTTATATAGAGATAATATTGATTTTATTATAAAATGCTTGTTATAATGTATTTATAATTTTTAGTTTATTTATATAATATATTATATATTTATATAATATATTATATATACTTATAAAATATATTATATATATTAATTATATAATGTTTTGATGTTACAGGATATTTTGTGATTGTGAATTTTTCTTAAAAATATTATGGCATCAAATACTAAATATAAACATTTCACTAGAGAACATATGAAGTGTGCCATATTTGAAGTACCTTGTGAGATGAGTGATATGCAACTACCAACTTATAACTGCATTATGAAAGATTACCTGTTCACAAAACATTTAGTGAAGGAGCAGATGAATAACAAGGAGCCTTCATTTTCTGAAATAGCAGAGGCAGTTTCCAAAAAGGTAGAAAATATTTGGAAGAAGGCCTCTTTGCCAATAGTTTCACATACACGCGTTTTACAGATGATGCGAGTGTACCATGATAAATACAGGTCCTTATTAAAGCCATACAAGTCACGCAAGGATCAGCCTAAGTACAAAAATCAGCTTGAAGAATTTGAAAACTCTTCAAAATGCACTTTGTTTGACATCTGCACCTGCAAATGTAAGGAGTTTAGGAGATGCTCATGTGAAAAGAGTAAGAAAGTCCCTCCAAAAGAGCAGGATTTTTAAATGACCAACGAACACGCAGAATAATGGTGATAGGAAGCATTGACATAGCACACACAAGACGATTACAAGCAAGAGAACATCGAAAGGAAGTGGAAAAAGCACGTCTGGAATCCTCACAAACAACTAGTGCTGCTATAACCAATACGTCCAACTTACAAATCGAAACAGAGACAAGTGAACTTCAACAACTAGAAGAGATATCTGAAGATAATGAGGAAGATACAACCTCGACTCAATATGTAATATCAGAACAACAGATGCGTGAGCCACTGCCTTCATTAGCAATTACTTGTGATAGATTTAAAATGTCGGACAGAGCTGGGGCTGCTATTGCTTCTGCAGTATTGGCAGATCTTAAAATTGTTACTCCCGAAGACAAAGGGAATATTATAGATAGAAGTAAGCTAAGACGTGAAGACAAAAACAGAGAAAGGAACTACAACAGATAGGAGAGCCAAAAACCATGCGGGGATTATACTTTGATGGCAGAAAGGATAAAACAATGATTCAAGTCCAGGAGAGTGATGGCTCTAACCACCAAAAACCAAACGCAAAGAGCATATCAGCATAATATCTGAACCACACTCTCTGTACTTTGCACATGTGACACCTTCCAGTGGCAAAGCTAAATACATTTGCACAGCGCTAGTGAATTGCTTGAAAGAAAGGAATGTTGATATAGGGAACATCGTTGCAGTTGGCTGTGATTCGACAGTGGTTAACACTGGTAGTATTGGAGGCACAATAAGATTACTGGAAGAAGCCTTTAATAAGCCATTGCAGTGGCTGATATGCCTTTTACACCTTAATGAACTTCCATTGCGCCATCTGTTTCATCACTTGGATGGTACCACTACTGGACCAAGAGCATTTTCAGGAGAAATTGGCCGAGCACTTTCAGACTGTGAAAAGCTTCCCATAGTTAACTTCAAACCCATTGAAATTCAAGAGGACATGTGTGAAGTTGATGTAGATGACATAAGTACTGACCAGAAATACCTTCTTGAAATTCACAAGGCTATATCAAGTGGAACATTCTCAAGAGTCTTAGTCATAAGAGTCCAGGCAATATATCACATTCAGGTGGCTCACCACAGCAAACAAGACTCTGCGGTTATATGCAAGCACAGAGAATCCTTCAGGCAATTTACAAGAATTAGCTACTTTCATTGTTAGGGTATATGCACCAATGTGGTTTCAGATAAAGCGTAAACCATTATGCCAATATGGTGCTAAACAATGTGGCATATGATTGCAAGAAGCCGGTATCTCCGTGAAGAGCTTAGGAGAGTACATGACTCAGTCATTCAGCGAAATGCATATTACGCAAATCAAGAAAACATTCTCATTGCAATGATAGCTGATGAAAGGGAGCATGTGCGTCAGTTGGGATTTAGGCGTATCATAAAAGCAAGTGCATGCATTCAAGAAACATGTTATCAGGTATTTTAAGGTGCCAGAAATAAATTTTTAGGCCAAAGACTATACAGATCTCATTATGTGGCAAGATTTTCAGATAGCAGAACCACCGATAACCAAAGGAGTTTCTCTTGATGATATTGAATCATGCATCAAACATGGTACTACTCTTCATTCAGAATTATTTCAGTTTCCATGTCATACACAAGCCGTAGAGAGATGCGTCAAGCTCGTTACAGACGCTGCTGGATCAGTCTGCGGACCTACAAACAGAGACGGTTGGATTCGTGCTACATTAGAATCAAGGAAAAACAGCCAAAATTTGACACAAAAGCAAATTACTAAATAGTCTTCAGCAAGAACCCTTTCTAGAGGGAGATTGGTTGGGGAAAGGGTGGTAACTCCGCTAAGGCACGAAATAACGTTTCTTAACTGTCTCAAGCCAGTAAAAAGGAGGAGAGACATCCTAATTTATTACTGTTCCCTTTTTCAAGTAAATACAGAATCATACTTAATTGTCATTTTTAAGTTAACTTCAGCCCTCTTGTGGCAGCTGAAGATATTAAGCATATGAAAAGGCATTTTTACAAAACGAATTCTTATCATTTAAGAATCTTAATCAAACTATTAGATAATTCTAAGATAAAATTTTATAATAGTTTGATAAACCTAAAATAGAAGCATTTTTTTCCTTTTTACACAAAATTGTGTTAACTTTAGCCCCCTGGTGGCAGCTGAAAATATTAAACAAATGAACTCATATTTTGGCGGGTATATATCGTCCACTAAATGCAACTTTTAATCACTATTAGAACTTCATACTAGAAAAAGGTATTTTTCGCTCCACCCTAATGTACATATTGAAATGTATATGAAATGTATATTTATTTGAAATGTATATTTATTTTATATATAATTATGTGTATATATTTCTGTTATGTACATATTGAAATGTATATGAAATGTATATTTTATTTTATATATATATATATCCATAATTGTGTGTATATATTTCTGTTATACGCATATTCCTCAAATGTATATTTATTTGAAATGTATATTTTATTTTATATATATTATATATATCCATAATTGTGTGTATATATTTCTGTTATACGCATATTCCTCAAATGTATATTTATTTTCTATATATTTATAATAAAAAGAATGATGCAATGTTGTTTATTGTTTTGCCTTCTACTACCGTATTCTGTATACAACAGGTATCTGGCAATATTTAAGCCTTCTAAGCCAACTGGCTGATTAGGAGTCTATAATAGTATACAATGGTATCTGGCAACTCTGTCTTCGGAATACATGGAGCTATCTGGCAACTCATTTACAGCCAACTGGCTGATTAGGCGTATATAATAATAATGTATGCATAATACTGCTAAAAAGAGGTATCTGACAACCAGCCAACTGGCTGATTAGGAGTCTATAATAGTGTATACAATGGAATACATGGCGCTATCTGGCAACTCAGCCAACTGGCTGATTAGGCGTATATAATAATAATAATGTATGCAATAATACTGCTAAAAAGAGGTATCTGACAACCAGCCAACTGGCTGATTAGGAGTCTATAATAATGTATACAATGGTATCGCGGTATCTGGCAACTCAAGCCATTTACGCCAACTGGCTGATTAGGAGCCTATAAAACAACGCCAGCCCGGCTGGAAGTCTTAATGTGCACTTGGCTCCTGCCAGGTGAACACCCCTCCTCCTTTCTCTCCTCCTCCTTTCTCTTGGGGGATAACGCCGCCTCCAAGTTTTCCCCCCACCCCCACCCCCCTTTGCAACAACCCCCACCCCCCTTTGCAACATTACATAATAACCTGCAACATTCCTGCACTCTCCCCTTTTTCGGCTATACTACTACCATTGACCAAACTGAAATGTCATTAATGGAGGTAGAGCGAAGATGCTGGCGAGATGTTCTCACACGTCTTGTAAGTATAATCCAATCACTGGCAGAGAGAAACCTTGCTTTCAGGGGGTCTTCCTCTACATTGTACAATCGAGACAATGGCAACTTCTTGAAGGAGGTTGAGCTGCTTGCCAAATTTGATCCAGTGATGAAATAGCACATCAGCAGAGTCGAAAGTGGCCAATATAGTCATTCAAGTTACCTAGGAAACATCATAAGCATCAACCAGGACGTTGGCAGGGAGATGTCATATGATGATGTTATTGATGATTTCGCCCAGAAAAAATCTAGGAGGCAAAAATTTTGAAGATACAAACTGTTCTGTATAACTGTTAGCTATTACACGATTGTATCGTAGAGTTAGTAATTGTTTGGTAGTTGATAATTGCATTATTTTTTTATACATAGTTCTGTATCATTTATTCTAAATAATGTATAAGCTAATTTTCAGGAATTTCATGAGGAGTATTTTTTCTGTTTGTCTTCTGAAAGTACATATTTGTTGTTTTGGACATAAATGTTTCATTAAAATTGTTTCATAATTGTTTTTTATTAACAGCCATTTTTTGTATGTGTGTGCTGAGGTGATGTAGTAAGGCGTGAGTTGGTGGATGGAGGGGTGGGGCCTCAAATGGGTATACTGCTTAGGGCCCCCTAATGGCTAGAAACGGCCCTGTGTGTGTGTGTGTGTGCGTGTGCGTGTGTGAAGTTTCTTCTATTATTCCAGGGAATTAATGTTGCTAATGTAGATACGCACTCAATTATAAAAAGCGAAAACGTTTCGCCTATTCATTTTAATATACTCTAATTTGTAACACTGAAGCTTCGTGATAATCGATACAATTAAATAAAACTGCCACATAGTTGCGGCATACCGCAGATTTATATGGGATGAACTGGACACTGCGTCATTTAAACAATTGTTCAATGGGAAAATTTGCCTTACACGTTATGAATGTCGGCAACTCGGAAAATTAACTGGTTGTACTCAGAGAAAAATATGTGGACACACATTTCTTTTTTAGATATTTTCATGCAAAATAAAACTGTAATTGTTTTTAGCGTAAATTTGAGTATTTTGAATGTATTTTTCGTATATTAATACATCAACTTGGGGAAAATAGTTTTATTATATCTTTCTAAATATGTAACAAAAAAAAAAAAAGTTTGTGTAACTGAGGCTGATAGTTGCCAAATACTGCGATATCCTTAAAACGAATTACAAATTTTCATATAATCCTTTTGCTATTTTAATGGTATATAATATTTGCCCAAACAGTGACTGTAACTTAAAATTGCACTGTAAGAGTATTGATTTACAAGCAAGTTTGAAACTGTCAATTTAAAACCTAGACTAAATTTTGAAATCACAGGTATATATCCTCCTGCTATTTTAACAGTAAAATATGTCTTAAAGAATAATTGTAAGCATTTTATTTATAGTAAAAGTGTTATTTCATTAAATTATTACACTGCCCAACACCAATTTTGCTGATTTAATTCTAACACCTGTTTTTAGGTAACTTTGGTGTGTTGATTTAAAAAATCACCTTAGTTTTTGCCTATCACGTCAGGTTTTCGAGCAATCAAATACGGAGATATCGCATTTTGGCAGGGTTATGCCCAATTTTTTTCTTTTCAAAAAATAAGTTTTTACATACTCAGAATCAGCATGGAAAAGTAAACAATTGTGCAAGGAGTGAACTTTAATATACAATGGTAATATTGACACATAAAGTGATTAAAAGTGTTTAAATAAGCAAAACATTAATCCATGATCATGACGTCACGCTCACACCTGGGGAAATCACAGATACCCAAGATTTTAATATGTTGTACATGACCTTTAGATTTAATGCACAGATTTGCGTATTCCACAGATAAAATTTTAACAGCAAAACAGCTGTTAACAGGTCTCAAAAATCATCAATTTTGATAAGTGCCCTTCATGGATCACCCAAAATAGGCATATTGCATTGTACATTGCACGAAAACCTGATGTGATGGACAAAATCTAAGGTGATTTTTGAAATCAGCACATCAATATTATCCAGAAACAGGTCTTAGAATTAAATCACCAGCAAAACATTTTTTTTTGTTGGGCAGTGTTATTATTGTTAATTCAAAAAGCAGACTGTAAATTTTCATGTTTACAATTAAGATCACTGTTATTTTAACATTAGGCACCGTTCAAAAATTATGTAACGCTATTTTTGCTAAAACCCGACCCCCCCCCCCCACTGTAACGTTCCGTAACGTGTGGGGTGGGCGAAGCGTTACATAACATCTTTATAGGGGGTGTCTGGTCTAGCGTTACAAAACGTTCCTGGGGGATCTAGGGTGTCAAGTTTTAGCAAAAATAGCGTTACGTAATTTTTGAACGGCCCCTTAAAAAAGTACATTGAGTAGAACTAAATTGACGAATAAGATACCAAAAAATATCACCCTATTTAAAATATATAAACGAAACGTGTGCTAAACTCAATGCAATGTGCGCATAATGTAATATTCATAATAGCACATAAGTTATTTACACCGTATTTAGGAGTTTTACATGGACATTATTATACTTCATAAAGTATCTTCTATATTATGTCTTTCAATTATAATTAAGTATTTAAATGAAATAAAATTAAATTCGCAGTTAGAAAGGAGAATATCTAAAAATAAATTTGGGGTAGAGTTTTTATTTGCGGTAGTTCAACGGAAGGACCGATACCCATTTTGCTCGCCAAGACATAAACATCGACACATTTAAATACTTGCTTAAGTGATTCCAACCTACTGTAACCTAACCTAATCTAACCTACAATGTTGATTTAATGTCAAGTCGATCAAGATGTTGTTAGTTCATAGTAGGCGCACTCCAAACTCACGTATCCCATTTTCTACTAAATCCGTTCATTAACTCATCTAATTTTAACACATGAAAGATTCACTTTTGGAGGTTGTCTTATTCGATTTGGGAAGCGAACACTACCTAGGCCGTAATAATCTTACATCCCTTCTCTACCCAACTAGCAATCTTAATTACTTTGTGTTTTACAGCGACCAAGTTACTTAAAATGCGAGTCAATTGTCCCACTCGAAATTACCATATAAAAACATTAAATATACAGGGTGTCCATAAATGATTACCATGATTAAAGCATGCTATAGCTTTTAAATAAACACTCGTATTCAAACACAGTTTTAATCATAAGTAGATAAACATACAAAGTTTTGATACATAGTTAATGAACTTAATAAGCTTCCACATGTGCACCCCTAGTGGCACGTAAAATGTCTAAACGGTATTCACACTCACGCCACACATTTTCCAACATTTGTGGGTTAACTGTTGCAATTGCATCCGTAATGCGTTCTCGCAATGTCCTGATATCTGGAACAACTGTTGCATAAACCAAATCTTTAACATGACCCCAGAGAAAGAAATCCAGCGGGATAATGTCTGGTGATCTTGGGGGTCATAGGATTGGCCCGTCCCTGCCAATCCATCGATTTGGAAATGTTGCGTCGAGAGTTTCACGAACAACATGCGCCCAATGAGAGGGTGCCCCATCTTCTTGGAAGATGACAGTTGGCTGCCTCTCCTGCAGCTGGGGGATGGCGTAATTGGTGAGCATATCCAGGTACACAGTTGCGGAAACTGTTCTCAGCGAAGAAGAAAGGACCAATTATCTGGTCATGCATTAGTCCACACCAGACATTGATCTTCGGACTGCCCCGAATATGCTCCCTTACGACACGTGTGTTTTCCGATCCCCAAATACGCACAGTGTGTCTGTTGACTCTACCACTAAGATGAAACGTAGCCTCGTCTGAAAAGCAGACACGTAACAAGAAGTCATTATCCTCGTCAATGCTGTTCAAAATGTCAATAGCGAATTGTTCACGTTTTGGACGGTCATCAGGCTTCAGTTCTTGAACAATTTGTACCTTGTAGGCGTGTAACTTCAAACGTTTGTGTAACACCTTATGCACCGTAGACTTCGGTATCTTTAGTTGGCATGAAGCTTGTCTCACCGATTTCCTTGGTGACCGTGTGAAAGCAGTTTGAATGTTTTCCACCGTCCCATCGGAAAATGATGGTCTACCACTGCTCTTTCCCTTTTCCACGTTTCCAGTTTCCAAGAATTTTTTCATCAACGACTTAATTAACTTCACATCAGGTGGATTCTTTCCATACTTTGTTCTGAACCTTCGCTGAACACTGACAGGAGATTTTGTTTCTGCAAACCACACAACACATTGTGCCTTCCCTGTCACAGACGCCATCTTAACTGAACAGCTACTACAGCGCTCCTAGCGGCGAATGCGGTAGACGAAACACACCAGCACAGAAACTCTATGCGTGTACGAGATCACCTGTAAAAAGAAAACGGATGTAAGATTCGTCATTAAAACATGAGAGCATACTGTTTTCAGGGTAAACATTTATTGACACCCTGTACAATACAATGTTTGTTAAGCCTACATTGGAAAGAAATTGATCGACTAGTTAAAATAACTGTACTTTAGTGTTGTTTCAACGATAAAGTTCAAAATTAATGTTACTCTTACAGTTAAAATGACTTGTATATTACGAATGCCTGTTTTATCGAATAAAATATTAATCTTATCTTGGTCAGGGTGAAGGGCTGGGTAGGTCGTAAATTTCACCGCATAGTAAATTTGACCCCATTGAAGACTCGCAATGTGGAAGGACCCGCGGGACGAAGGAGGGGAGAAACAAATACTGCGAGAAGGGAGAGAGAGGAGGACGAGTAAATCTAAAATTAGAACGGAGGAATTCTCGACTAAGGAAGCGGACGGAGGAAAGGAAAAGTTTGCGAAGGATGCAATAAAAAGAAGACAGAAGCCAGGGAAAGGGAGAAAGGAGAAAAAAGAGCGGGGAGGAGCAAAAATATTGGAAACAAGGGGAGACGGAGGGAAGGAAGAAGTAAAGGAGAAACAGGAATGGCCGCAGGAGCTGGAGAAGAGGATGATTGAAGAGATGAAAAGAAGGCTTATCTAAGTTGGAGACACGGAGAGCAGCGAACTAAAATGGAAGGATACAACGTAAAAGATAGTGAGAAGAGGGCCGGGGATCTGATGACCTTCCATATTCAGCAAGAGGAGGTTGTAGGAACAGGAGTGGCACATCGGTTATGTTCAGGCACCGGTGTCCATACCAAGGTCAGAAGTCACGTGCAGTACGAACGAATCGCACAAAGCACGACCACAGACAGGAAAAACAGCATCGTAACACGACCGAGATCCAATGAGAAGTCGAATAAAACGCTATGCAGTAGAAATAGAGGTATTTCCTCGTTCATTTCATATCAGAAATATAATATGAAAATGCGGTCACTGTTAAAACCACTACTACCTCTCTGCATTATGGAGAGGAATGTTACATAAACGAAATATCGTTCACCATAGATTCATCAGTAAAATTTTGAAAAAAAAAAAATTCCAGTAAAATAATATTAGAATAGCAGTAATTTTTTATATTGTCATATGAGCTACTCTACAGAATTCATTCGTGGTAAAATCTGGTGATATCCGAAATATTTTAGTGTAAGCTCTAAAGGTTTGGGTGTAACATTTTGTTAAATTTACTTTAATACATTTTAAAACTACAATTAGGCATTTGTGATCGTTTCTTCTTTAACGAAAAGTGTTTGAAATTTGACGTCTCGGAAAAATTGTAAGAATATTCAGTTACGCCATTTTCGATGGGAGAAAAAATCGAAAATCATATAAAAAACTTAATTTTTTTAATGAAAGTTTAGGAAATACCTTTATGGACAAAATCTTGCTGAAAGTAAAGACATGATGGTTGACAGCCTACTTTTCATTCCTTAAACTCAGTCATGGATGAACACTAAAGCGCAACTACAGAAAACAGCTGGAATGATACTGTCACAGTGCCGGATTAACCCGAAGACTGAAAGGCTGAAAGCCTTGGCCTACGAAAAAGTGTGGCCTACGAAAAAAAAATTATTTTTCAACAACACTAGCACCTAGCAGTCTAGCAGATTTTCTGGCAGTTGTCATCTGACCTTGAAGTAGAGGGGTTTGTTTAGTTGTTTTCCATTTTATTTGTGTAGACTAGAGTAGACCTAGGGAGCCTAAATTTATTATTTTATATCATATAAAATAATAAATTTATATTCATTATGTTTATTTGTTTGTTATATTTATATGTTGTTATTTCTCTTTCGAGTGATGTGTATTTTTCTTTTACAGAAATTTTTACAATTTTATGCATAAATCAAATATCATAAGACATATATTGCAAGATTGTCAGTGCATAATGTCGGACGGTTATGTTCGACACCATGAAAGTAGTACATTGAAGAGAGAGAAACGCTTGTTGGGTACTAATTCCGAAGGAGAGAGATCATTTTCGACTCTACAGAGAGTCAAGAATTGTTATCGATCAACCCTGGGACAATCTCGCTTATCTGCACTAGCACTCATCTCGATTGAAAGTGATTTGGCTCGCAGTTTGGATTTTTCAGAGATTATTAAGATGTTCTCCCAAAAGAAAGCCAGAAAGAAAAGGTCACTTAGGTTAAACCGTTAGATGTTTTCAATGTCCGGCTTTTTGCTCGGTTTACTGTGTGCAATTTACTTTACGTTTGTTTGCTTTACAATTTACTTTACTGTGTGCAATATATATATATATATATATATATATATATATATATATATATATATATATATATATATAACAATCCCCGATGAGCCGGGCGTATCTGGCTATGTGAGGTGGAGTGACCGTGGAGAGCACAAGAAACCAACTCTTAACTTCACTAGGCCAACTCGAGAGGAGGGGAGACAAGCTTGACCTTCGCGAAATGAGGAATCATCGCGCGAAACCTTTGTAAGGTTGTAAGGTAAGGTTAAGGTATATATATATATTACTTGGTGAAATATATTTTTTTATGTAGACCTATCGTATTTAATCTCTTAAAATTATCTATATTATACTCAATTACAAATGAAAAATATGTAATCTCATTTAATAAAGCATCTATATTTGTCGAGTACTTTTTCTAATACGGATATATTGGAAAGATTTGTTGAAGTCCACGCAGTCCAGCCTTGGCCTACGAAACCCTTAATCCGGCCCTGGATACTGACCTGAAAAAAAAAAAAATCTATGCTGAAGACCTAAAGATTTTGTTTGTTTCTATGGTTCGTAATGGAGAACATTAATGTCTTACTCAAAGTAGGAGGAGATTGTAGACACCAATTGACCAGGGAAGTACTCTGAGAAGTACGTTAGGCAGAAGACAGGGAGTGCTGGAACTCCCGTTTCTCCTGTCACTCTCATCCTCAGCTGATCTTTTTCCCCGTCTCATCTACCCTGTAGTAGTCCAGCATGCTCTCAAACGCATACTTCCCTCCCTATTCTTCACTACACATACATGCAGTTTTTTGGACAGTGACCTCTGGACTGTCTTCACTACACATACATGCATTTTACACACTAAATAATCTTTTCAAAATTAAAAAAAAACTATGGTAACGACTTCGGATTTCCCTGGAGAAGCTGGAGAAGGGATCATAAATGTCTCCACTTCTGGTTCCCCGCTGCCTATACCAAGAATGTTGCAGGAGTTTATGAAAAATGAGTCAGGCAGGGGCCCAGAACATATCAAATGGGCAGTAGCAGAACCAGCCTCGCTGGCCGGATCTGGCCAGCGAGGCTGGTTCTGCTACTGCCCATTCGAGATGTTCTGGGCCTCTGCCTGATTTACTTTTCATAAACTTCTGCAACATTCGTGTCCTTTCCTCAAACTTTCAATCTCTTGAACACCACCTCTCCTCTTCTAAACCTCACCTTCTTTTCCTCACTGAAACTCGGGTGTCTGGGACAACTGATAGCAACCCCTTTTCTGTACTCTCCTACTTTCTCTATATTCAATTTCACTCCAAAGGTGGATGTTACGTATATGTATACAATGACCGAACTTGCTCTCGTATTCCTGAATTTGAATCCTCCAAATTCTACATCCCTCTGGCTACAGCTTACATTCCAATCTCAAACTAAACACATCTGCACTGTCTACCTTTTTCCTAATTCTACTGACTATCCAAAACTCGTTGACTACCTCACTTCCAAAGTGGAATACATTCTATCCCACTCCTTTTTCTGAAATCTTCATTTTAGATTTCAACGTTCACACCACCTTTCGCTTTCCTCTCATTCCAATGACATCACTGGTGAACTAGCTTACAACTTTTCTATCCTAAATGACTTAGAGCAGGTTGTACAGCACCTTACTCATATTCCCGATCGCCTTGGAGACAGAGCCAACATTTTAGATTTATTTCTCACCTCTCGTCCTTCTTCTTACTCTGTGAAACTTTTTCTCCGTTGGGCTCCTTCGACCACAATCTTATATCTGTTTCCTGTCCTATCGCTCCAGTTCGGC
Organism: Bathynomus jamesi; assembly: GCA_023014485.1. Lineage (NCBI taxonomy): Eukaryota > Metazoa > Arthropoda > Malacostraca > Isopoda > Cirolanidae > Bathynomus > Bathynomus jamesi. Next base: position 1,124,518 of record JAJOZX010000702.1, on the reverse strand, counting down.
CCTTGGATCCTCCCAAGAGGAGGCGCCTTTGGCACTTTGGCACCGCTGAATGGGAGGGCCCTTAGGCAGTACTTGTTTGATTTTCCATGGAATGATTATTGCTTCCATGATCGGGGTCGCTCCGGGAGCACTGAGCGCATCATGAAGGTGGTTCTCTCGGGCATGGAGGCGTACATTCCATTCCATTCCTACTACTAATGCCAAAAAAAAACTTGGTTTAACTTTACTTGTTCTAATAATATCCGCAACAGAGAGGAGTCTTTCAGAAGGTACCATCGCCATCCAATTCCTGACTCTCACTCAGTTTATATTTCTGCCCGGAATCGTGCAAAATCTGTTCTTCGACTCGCCAATAATTCCTTTGTCAGACAAAAAGTGAAAACCTATCCAATTCTAATTCTTCTCGCTCTTTCTGGCATCTAGCCAAGAATCTCTCCGACAACTTTACTTCTTTCCCCTCCTCTTTTCCATTCCGACAGCCGAGTTGTCGTCTCTTCTCATAATAAAGAATGAACTCTTCGCTCAAACTTTCGCCTCCACCTCAACCCTGGACGATTTCAGTGCTGTTCCTCCATCTCCTCCTCCCTCTGACTTAATTATATCTGAAATTAGAATCTCATCCAAAGATGTTGTTTTTGCCCTGTCTGGGCTCAACTCTCGGAAGGCGTACGGTCCTGATGGTGTCCTTCCTGTTGTTCTCAAGAACTGTGTTTCTGTCCTGACACCCTGCCCAGGCAAACTCTTTCGTCTTTGTCTTTCATCTGGTACTTTTGCTCCAGCTGGAAGTTCGCTTCATTCAGCCTATCCCAAAGAAGGGTGACCGCTCTCGACCTTCTAACTATCGTCCAATTGCTCTGATTTCTTGCCTTTCTAAAGTTTTTAAATCTATTCTTAATAGGAAGTTTCTTAAAAACCTCTTCTCACAATCTTATTGCAGATCGTCAGTATGGGTTCTGAAAGGGACGCTCTACTGACGATCTTCTTGCATATCTCTCTGATTCTTGGTGATCCTCCTTTCGGGATTTCGTTGAAACCTTTTCTATTGCACTAGACATATCAAAAGCTTTTGATAGTTACTTCTGCTCTTTCTACTATCTCTGATTGGAGCAGAGAAAACCTCGTGGCTTTCAATGCCTCAAAAACTCGGTTCCTCCATCTGTCTACTCGTCACAATCTTCCACACGACTACCCCCTTACCTTCAACAATACACAACTCAATCCTTCTATTTCTCTTAACATTCTTGGCGTTTCCTTTTCTCGTGATCTTTCCTGGAAATATCACATATACAGGAATACCTCGGATAAGACGGTTTCAAACAGGACGGATTTCGCAATAGGACGGATTGAATATTATAATATAAAATTAATTATTTAATGTAATATTTAAGATATTTCTAAAAGGAATGTCAGTGCGACGATATATTAAGTTTCAAACAACCCGCGCGCGGTCTATGAAGAAGAAGAAGCGAAAGAGGAAGATGCGGAAGCAGAAGACGTTCCTACAAAAGAATTTTCAACTGGTGATCTTGCAAAAATTCTGCAAACAGTCGACACTCTTGATGATCAGATTATGGAAGGCGATCCAAACATTGAACGTAGCATTAGAGTTCGACAATCTATAGATGATGCTATTCGATGCTATAAAGATATGTTTGAAGAGAAGTCAAAATCTGTGCAGACAACACTTAAAATATTTTACTAAAAAATAACTTATCTTATGTCTTCAATAAAACCTTTCAAAATATTTTTTAATTTCTTTTTGTGGAATGTTCAATTAAAATCTTTTTAAATATTTAGAAAAAAATATCTTATGTCTTTTGTAGCTAGTGTACAGTATACGGAATATAAATGGAATATAATAATCTTTATTTTTATAAACTTTGTTTACTTTTATACAGTTAAAACCTTTAAGTTCATTCTTATTGTTTTATTTCACATTTAAACATGTTAAATCATTATAATTATCGAAAATAATCATACAAAAAACGTAATTTAAAATGTCTTGGAACGACCTACAGTATTTCCCATTAAAACATGCCTCGAACAGGGCGGTTTCAAACAGTGCGGCATGTCGGCGGAACGAATTAACCGTCTTATCCGAGGTATTCCTGTACTCTCTTTCTAGAACAGCTTCTAAGAGGTTAGGTGTGCTGTACCGCCTCCGCAGTTTCTTCAACCCCACTTAGTTGCTGTCTCTGTACAGAGGTGTTGTCCGTCCCTGAATGGAGTACGCTTCTCATGTGTGGGGTGGCTCAACCCATACAGTTCTACTTGACCGGGTGGAATCAAAGGCTTTTTGTCTCATCAATTCCCCACCTTTTACTGACTATCTTCAATCCCTCTTTCTTCGCTGCAATGTTGCCTCACTCTCTCTTTACTATCGCTATTATAACTGACACTGTTCTTCTGAACCCTGTAACTGCATGCCTCCTCCTTTAAGGACAGCACGCAGTACCAGACTTTCGACACATTCTTAATTTTATCCAACTCTGTAACGTAAGGGTTAATTGGTAATTTCAATCTTTCATCTACTCAACCGGTCAACTCTAGAACGATCTTCCTCAATCCGTCTTTCCCCCTGTCTATGACCTTCAATTTTTGCGGGCATTCGTCCTTGGCCCCTCCTTCCTGCATAAAAAGTTAATTTTGGGGAATCAATTACAATGTGGGTGGGACTACAGATTTAACTTCTTTGTTGAATAAATAAATGAAAGCTTATCTCTGAGGGCGAAATTAGCTTGCGTGTTTTCTTAATTAAGCCAAGCGAGGTTCGTAACATTATCCCCTTACTACGCCCACAGTCAATTGTTCATTTACTCGACCGTTAAGTATAAGATGATTCAGTGATTGCATTCGCGAGCACCAACAGTAAGAAACAGTGTTGTTTTAAGTTGATGTGTGTGACTACTTAAAGTTTCCATTCATCCATAATGTAGGGTATTATGGCAATGCGTTAGGGGAATTTTTTCTTCTACACATTTAGGCTAACCGTCATAATTTTTACAGGTAGATTAAAAACTTACCATTTGCACTTTTAATTTTTTAAACAGTTTTATAGTTTTATAAGTGAAAAACTTTAAAATATCTTAGAGTTTAAGAAAGAAGTTAATGCTTGGTACATATATATTAGTCTGATAATTAAATTAACTGTGTTAATTTAGATCGTTAATTTAGATCAAGGTAGGGGCTGAGAGTCCTTTTGGCTAAGTTAACTAAGGCCAACCCTCGGGGTGTCCGAGTGGCTCAATCTCGGGAAGTTGAGCCGAAGTGACCGGGTTCGCTTCCTGTCTCCTCACTTTATTTGATAAACCCCTCTCGCTCAACGCATGGGAGGTATAGGAAAGAATCAAGAAAAAGGTCTGACTAATACGGGCCTGAGCTCCGCCGTGCCATCTGGTTGGTGCTCGGTGGAGTCGTACTTACAACGGATCGTGCTAGGTTGGTTTAGGCCAAGCTAGGGGTTGGAGAAACGTTTTCATTTGGTTAAGTTAGGTTAAAGTGAGTTACGCATGTTTAGTCGGCTAATTCAGGACAAGTTTGGGGTTAGAGAGGTGTTAGATTAGGTTAAGACAGTTATGACGTTCTCGAAGCATATGCTTTATTAATTAAGCTTGTTAGCTTTTTCGTTAACTGCTTACATGCGCTTATAAAACAAAATTAAAAAATTATTTCCTAAATTAATAGGCCTATAATCTTAGGAAAAAAAAGGAAGATAATAACTATGACGTCATCAACACACCTAACTTTTCTTCTAGTTAAAGGAGAACAAACAAACATTAAACTTTATTTTGAAAAAAGAAAGAATTTTTGCGTACCATTTGGCATTTGCATTTAGATACCTGATATGACGCCAATATTTTTTACAGCATTCTAATATGAATATGCCGTTGGAAGCGTGGAAGCTTTTTAGGCAAAATTAAATGGGATTCAATTTATTTCATCAACTCACGAGATATGGTAAAAAATTAAAATTTTTGTTCCGCAAATATTTCTTTCGAGAAAAATCACGCCTTTACCTCTCCACTATTAAAACGTTAGAGAACCATATAAAATTTTAAATGAGCTACAATCCCACGCGATGGCCTACAGAATAAAAATTTATAGGTGTCGTTAACACGAAACTCGCAAACATTACACACCTCCTGTGGACCATTTCATTCGCATAAACAACGCAAGTATGTTTGAATTGAAATTAATTTCTTTATGATTTTTAAATTTCGAGGCAACGACACTTTAACTCAAGACAGGTAATTACATCATAGTTTATCACGTAACTATGCTTTGTAATAAATCCTTTAAAATTATATATATATATATTATATATATATAATATATATATATAGTAGATGGCTTATATTGTTGAATAGCCTTATTTTTTACTGTTTTTTTTTTCAGCGTTTCACTTTCTTAGCCAGCCTCCGTCAACAATGGCGTTCCATCCTTCGTTATACTAGAAAAATGAGCATTTACTAACTTAGTTGTTCTTAACCCCTGGGTCGCGACCCAAAATTGGGTCGACAGGCAATTTTGATTTGGATCATTAAACTGTTATTTATCATTTATTTATGTTATCCCTAATTATTTTACCATTATTATTTATTTTATTATCTATTACGAGTTAACTGTTTAATTAATGGCAATGGTCGTCGAGCTAGTCCCGAGACCAGAATTTGGATCGCAGCCTAAAAAGGGTTAAGAACCACGAATGTTCTTCTTTAACTTCTTCAACAGTTTCGTTATATAAAGAAAGTCATGAAAGTATTTTCAGAAAGTCATGAAAGTATTTTCTCTGTTCTGCATTCATTATTTCGGAAACTATTTCATAAAAATTTGAAGTAAATCTCCTTCTTCAACTAAAATTTTGCAATGATACGCTGGAAGCTAAATGACGTCATTGTTCCAATATTTTTATGCTTAAACTCTTCAAAGAATAACAAATACGAGTGATTGTTATTAGATACGGTATATGTTTATTAGAATGACTGTTATTAGATACGGTATATGTTTATTAGAATGACAGTTAAGTATCTCTTTTTGAGTATTTAAATTCTACAAATTTGGTGTCAATCGGTCGAGAAGAGAACACACTAGACTGCCCGGTGTTCAAAATTAATAAATAAATTAAAATTTTCTAAAACTACAAAAACAAAACTAATAATTCTTTCGGGATTAACAATAAATTAATAAAACATCTTTAATCTTTTGTGATTAATAATAAAATTAAACAAAGCAACATAATCCCTTGAGATTAATAATTATATAAAAACTGAGGCAATTAAAAATAGTTAAAAACTAATAAAAAATTAATATTATTTTAAAACCTCGTATTTGGAATATTTAAAGAATGAAAAGATTTGATATTTTATGAGCCCGGGCAACGCGCTTACTGGAATTTGACATATTGTAGACTAATAATTATTACAGATCTTTACTTTAACCGTAATTTGAACAGTTAATATAGATATAATGCGTGGAATAAACACGCCAAATATATATGGATGCTATGTTTTTTTTCCGGACCCTCTGAAGAAAAAGAAATAACAAATTTTCACTTAGGTCTAATCCAAAATCTGGAAAAAAAAAAAAATTATCGCAAAAATTCAAAGTTTTTGCTAATTTCAATCGATTTCAATTGAAGGTAAGATCTTTTTATAATTTTTTAAAGTATTTTAAAGAAAAGACCTTATCCATTTAAACGTTATTTAAAATTTATTCTCTCGAATTTCCTCAAAATAAAAACTTTGCTTTTTTGACCCCGAACCCCGACAAATATCAGAAGAGAAAACTTTCTACATCTCCATGACTATACAGGGTGACCCAAGATAAAGTAGCCCCATTATTTCTTTTAACAAAACTCAATGGAACAACTTTATCTTGGGCCATCCTGTATACGCGTACCGTACTGATGATTGAATACTGGTATAGATGACTCATTTTTCTCTTTGTCCTGTAGCTTTCTCTAACTTTCTTATCGAAACTTTTTCCTAACATTTACTGTCAGTATTAAAACAAAACGAAGACTTTCCTCAAATAAATTTCTATATGCATTCATTTCTTCATCCTTTTTAACTATTTGCGAAAGACCTCTCATATTATATATATATATATATATATGATACACACAGACGGTGCATGGAACAAGGAACTCTTCTGGGATAAATAAATCCATTATAGTCCGAATAAGTAATGGTAAATGACAAATACCATAGTTTTTCTTTTTCATGATGCTAGCCCGACGTGGGCAACGGGTCACTCGCAAAGAGGTCCCATAAATATAGCTTCCCTCACCAGCTATCTGCAAAGCAGACAGGATCCAGCTTTGGGACATGGATCTAGGGTTTAAACCCTAGATCCATGTCCCAAAGCTGGATCCTGTCTGCTTTGCAGATAGCTGGTGAGGGAAGCTATATTTATGGGACCTCTTTGCGAGTGACCCGTTGCCCACGTCGGGCTAGCATCAGAAAAAGAAAAACTATGGTATTTGTCATTTACCATTACTTATTCGGACTATAATGGATTTATTTATCCCAGAAGAGTTCCTTGTTCCATGCACCGTCTGTGTGTATCATAAAAAACTCAGGGTACCATTCTGAGTTCATTCCCATATATATATATATATATATTATATATATATATATATCCAGGTAGCACAGTTATATCGATGTAATGATGAAAACGTGTTAAGGAATTAACTTTTTAATATTGAAACGATAGGTGACCTTGGCAATTTTCGACATAAATAACTCAAATTTTGATATCGATATTGACAAGGGGTTGCGTGACTAGTGACAGCTGTAAATTCATTTCAATATAACTTAAATACACAAACAACATTATATTCTTACCTTTTTGAAAAAAATATATTTTGGAAATGTTGATTGCACTTATCTTATGAACATATTGTAACGTCAGCAGTATATCGGTATTAATTTGGGAACTGTCACAAGCATCAACCACATTTTAACGCTATCAACCATGCATCAACAGTCGATCGAACAACTGTGCTATATATATATATTACCTGAATTAAACTCAGTATATATTTTGATGTGCGTATGAAACCGCTGTACCCCCCCCCCCCCCCCCCCCCCCCCCCCCCCCCCCCCCCCCCCCCCCCCCCCCCCCCCGGAATAAAAAATATTCAGTAGAAATCGAGATACATTTGTATTTAAAATACAAAAGCAAGGCTTGCCCAAACTTAATCGTGCAGCACGAGTGCACACTCAACCTTGCGAATGCGTGCGTAATTGGCGTGCGCAAGTAGGTGTGCGCAGGGACACGTTGGAACACGTTTCTGCGATTGTTGCATTTGAAGCTGGATTTAATTCCACCTGTACCGGAAACCACTCGAAACCTAAATTGATGAATACAGGTAGAAGAAAGGTGACAAAGCGTGACTTCTGCTCAGGAGAAAATCTCATTCGATTGAATTTGAAGATTTTAAGGCTTTTAATGATAATATATATATATATATATATATATATATATATATATATATATATATATATATATATATATATATATATATATATGGGTGTAGCTTTGAATACACGAAAGGCCTTGGAATCGTTTTCTTTTTCCTTGTGGGTTTGCAGCATATATATATATATATAAAGTGAATAAGCATTTTCTTTTTTAAATGTCATTAACACTGCATAATGAAATGCTAATATAATACAGTAATATTAGATAATATATCCAAGAAATTTGTGAAGGGCCTCGAAATAACAACTTCCTGAATTTAATTTTAGCAAATGTAATGCCATAAAAAATATAAACGTACTGTAATGCATACAAAGTTTTCTGATGATAACATAGTCGACATACAAATAAAGTTAGAAAAGTCTCAAAAACTCATTTTGGAGAAATGTAAGGAATATTTGAGAGATTAAATATGAATTCAATGAAAATAGACTGGACTAATATAAATGTAGAATTAAAGAAAATAAACTGGGGATTCGCTACTTCGCGAAAAAACTCTAAAAGAAATACTACTTATTGTGCAGAACGAAACAAAATCAAATTACAGGCCAGTGTGTTCATTATCTGTTTTCAGCAAAGTTTTTGAAAAAATTGTAAAAAGTAGAATGCAGCGATATTTAGAATCCTACAATTTATTATCTCCAAATCAATATGGCTTCCGTAATAATAAAACAACGGAAATGGCTATTTTAAATCTTATGGAAAATGTAAATATAGCTAAGGAGAACAAAGAAATAATGATATCAATATTTATGGATTTGAGTAAGGCGTTTGATGTGATAGACCATAATATTCTACTTAATAAATTATATTGTTACGGCTTTAGAGGAGCAATCAATGATTGGTTTAAAAGTTATTTGTCCAATAGATATCATTTTGTATCAGTAAATAAGGTTTGCTCAACTAAAGCGCTCGTTAAACATGGTGTGCCACAGGGCTCAGTTCTGGGTCCACTGTTATTTTTATTATATATAAATGACCTTCCACGTTCATCTGATATACTGAACTTCATAATGTTTGGGGATGATACAAGTGTCTCTTTTTCTTGCAAAGATGTTAATACAGCTAAGAATATATTTCATTCAGAATTCATCAGTGTAATGAAATGGTTGACCACCAATAAACTCTTCTTAAATACCAGTAAAACAAATTTCATGATTTTTACTAATAAAAGAAATGTATATCTTGATGAACTTAATGTTAATGAAATCGCCATAAAGGAGTGTACTGTAACAAAATTTCTTGGTGTAATGCTAGATAAGAATTTGCAATGGAGTGATCATGCAAATTATATCGCGAAAAAGATTTCAAGGAGCGTTGCTATAATGTTTAAACTTAGAAATGTAGTCCCTAAACAAGTTTTATTAACTCTTTATCATACTCTTGTTCTTTCTTATATAACATACTGCACCCTTGTTTGGGGAAACTCCGCTAACAACGCATTAAATGGTATCTTTGTCATCCAAAAACGAGCAATAAGGTTATTATCTGATGCTGATTTCCTTGATCACTCTAGTGCATTATTTAAAGAACTAAACCTACTAAAGCTCAATGATATAACCAAACTGGCACATTTTATTTTTATTTACGAGTGTAAGAACAAAATCATTAATTTGCAATGGGTAAATATAGATATTTTGTAACTCATCAAGAAATCCACTCGTATCAGACCAGAAATATTATAGATCAAAACTTGTTATACCTCAATTTAGATTGTCTTCATCTCAAAAACTACCCATTTTCATTGGATTGAAACTATGGAATGACTTGCATGCCGATATAAAAAATATTGTGAATGTAAATTTGTTTAAACCCAAGTTGAAATTCCGTTAATAATGGCATACTAACAAAAATCTAGGATTAATGTCCACTAATATTGTTTAATATTGTAATACACGTTTTAACTATTAATAATACTTATTTACTTATTTATTATTATTAATTTATAACAACTAGCTGCTTATTTTTAATCAGAGCCCACTGAAGCCTAAAGCTTAAGGCAGCGTTTCTTAACCTGGGGTGCTAGCACCCCCAGGGGGTCCTGAAATCGATTTTAGGAGATGCTGGAAAAGGGCTTCTGTCATGTGCAGTATGGATACGTTAGGTCCGTTAACCAAACTCCTTCACAAACTCCTAATCTTTTCTATTTTATTAACAGATATTATTGTATGAGAATTTGAATATATATTTAATTACGAAAGATTTATTGCACGTTTAAATTATCACCATTAATATTAAGAAGGAAGACGTTGACTCTGTCACAAGAAATTTACTTTTTTTGCGTGATTTTGACCCCAAGATTAGGGGGTAAGTAATTCTCCTTGATTGTTATTCTTAACATTTTTTTTGGCCGCTTGATTCTATTGTTATATTCAAGAACAAGTATTTTATTATATTGTTATTTTCAAGAAAGTATTTAGGTTTGAATTTGTAAATATAATTCTTTGTGTCTTGTCTTAATATCGTTTTAAAATTTTCTTCGTTTATTTTTTACTCTAAATGTGCTGCTTTTAAATGTATGTTCACTTTGCTTTAACTTGATATCTTTTTATTCAAAATATTATTGGTCAACTATAAATTGTACTCATATTCTTATTTGTTTTGTATTTGCGTGATGCTTTTTGCTACTAACTTTTGCTAACTTTTTGCTACTAACCAGGTGAAGGGGGTGCTGGACTGCCCAGACCTAACTACAGGGGGTGCTGATGTCGAAAAAGGTTAAGAAACGCTGGCTTAAGGGCCAAATTAAATAAAATAAATAGTCGAGCTTCACGATTATTCATGTCATTGTAAAAAAAATTGAAATTGAAAAACAGACGCAAGGAGAATCAAGTTAGAAAAAAATGGACTTCAACAAACATTCATCCGCCATACGAATGAGGATGAAAACAAGGTAGCAGAAAACATAGAAGTTAACCCAAAATATTTTTGTACCTTTGTGTAAAGAAAAATGAAATGTCAAGAAAATGTTGGACCAGTGAAAGAGAGTTAACGAATACAGAAATGACCATAGGCGGATTTACATATAGGCATAGTAGGCACCTGCCAATGGCGGTAAATTTTGTCGTATTTCAACATAAACAGGGCAAAGAAAACAAAAATAGAAAATAAATAACTTATAAGCTCTAACAAATTAAATGGATTCACAAATAAGGTTTAAAACAAAAAAGAACAGCCTCTAATAGCAAATTAATGGTAGCAAATGGCACAACTATAAGGTACTTTAATCCGTGCCTAGGGGCGGCAAAATGCTAAGTACGCCTCTACAAATGACCCATAAAAACTGAGAGAGCTGCTTAAGGAACAACTGAACTCTGTGTTCAGCACTCCTAAACCCGAGAAAAAATGTACAGAAAATCCGAATGAATTCTTCGATATAGGTACAAATCAGTCAAGAACAGATACGGATACGAATCTACAAACTGATTTTGAATTTTCAGTAAGAGACATAAGTAATGCTCTCTCACAAACGGAAGAAAACTCAGTCCTAGAGCCAGATATATGGAGTGCCATGTTTTTAAACAAATGCAAAGATTATATCCAAGCCTTTCTTACTATGGAGAAAATCACACGACGCGGGACAAATCCGACTCCCATTAAAGAACACTAATATTACTTCCTTATTCAAAGGACGTATCGGAGCAAGGCGTAAGAATGATCAAGAAAAACTATTCAATCCGAACCAACAAGAATTTGGGGCTGGAAAGTCATGCCTATTGCTATTACAGTTATTAGATCGCCAAGAGAAAATTTGGGAAATGTTGTAAAGTCAAAATATAGACGTAATTAATATATACTGATTTGGCTAGCGCTGCAGTAATTGTGATCAGAGGATTACAGCAAACAATATTAAGAAAAATGGAAAGTTGGGACAATGAATATTTAATTTTCTGATCCAAAGAACACAAAGAGTATTAAGTAAGTGGAGTTCAATCCGAAATCTCGAAAGTCGTTAGCTCTGTTCTGTACAGAAGCGTATTAGCGCTTTTGTTGTTTATAATAATTGTTGCAGACATAGGGCCTAAGTGTAAATAGATATTAAAGATAACGTCATATTGTGTTTCGTGGATGACACAAAGATATGTAAAGAAATATTAAATGAAAGTGACAAAAAATTACAAAGTAACATTGAAACATGATTCAATTGGGCGCAAGACAACAATATGAAATTCAACGAAGAAAAATTCCAACTCATAAAATATGCTAACAATAAGATGCTACAGAGTAAGGTGTACAAAACTCTGCAAGTCAAGCAAATAACATCAAACCCAAAAGTCAGGGATCGTGAAGTAATAATGTTATCGGGTACAAAATTCAGAGAACACTATAACATTAAAATTACAAAAGCTAGAAAAATAATGGGTCTTAACTGAAGCAACATCCAAAGCAGAAAAGCAAACATCAAGCTAAAAAGTATGGAAGAATTTAGTCCTACTACTTATTCAGTACTGTATTGCCCAGTTCTCATAAACCCATACAGAAATCGAGAAATTGCGAACTAAACAGAGCTGGGCAATAAATACATTGAATGTATTTAAATACTAAATACTAAATACATGGGAGAAATGTATTTAAATACTAAATACTAAATACATTTTACGAATGTATTTAGATACTAAATACAAAATACATCAATTGTATTTAAATACATTTATAAATACATTTTAAATACATACAAATTTTAACATATGCATTCACTAATTCACTAAGCCATGACACGCACACGATAAAGAAATCAACCGCTTTCGACTAAGAGTGGCACACAACGGATTGAACTGACACGTTGAAACATGAACCATGCTGTACTACACTGTCGACGCGTCGTACTGTGCTAGTACAGAACGTGTATTAAACCAGTAAAAGTATTTACATTTTTATATTTTGAGTATTTAAATACATTGTATTTAAATACTCATTAAAGTATTTAAATACTGTATTTAAATACATGAAAAACAATGTATTTATAAATACAGTTCTAAATACACAAATGTATTTAAATACGTATTTAAATACAAATGTATTTAAATACTGCCCAGCTCTGGAACTAAAAGCCATCCATTCAAAGGACGTTTACGTCCAAGACAGAGGAAGTGAAAAATTAATACTAATGGTTAGAACTACATTTCCTGAAACTCTCCTCCCTGGAAACAAAGAGACGTGAGCGATACACAATAATATACATATGAAAAATACTCGTGGGATATGTCCTAAACTTTAGAAATGAAACAGAAACACACTGGAAAAATAGAACTGATAGATTCTGTACTATCCCAGCCACAGTGGGACAGGGGGGGGGGGGGGGTATGAAAACGAAGATGGAAAATGCTTTCACAATACGAAGCCCAAAACTCTTGATGTGCTGTCAAAAGAACCGAAGGAACCTCCTCAAACACACCAACATAAATACATTCAAGAATGATATAGACAGATTCTTGTGCAAATTCCGTGACCAGCCGTGCGTAGTTGGTTATGAGAACAGGATGAAAGTAGAAAGCAATTCTCTCCTTCATCAAATCCTCAAAATGAGGCGGGACACTGCAGACGGGTAGAACTCGGGTTGATCCTGAACAGTTGTTCTAAAACAACAAAAGCAAAATATACCTTTGGCTTGCTTCCGCCCAAATTGTTCATTCTGCCAAAGGTCAAACTTTTCACTCCACCTTAGATCTACAGTTTAACGTGGAATCCGAACCACGCCCCACCAGCACCCCAGCGTCTAGGCCACCCAGGGTACCCATTTATCTACCAACCACTTTCTTTACTGTGTGGAAAGATGGACAACTGGGTTTTGCTGCACGCCGGCTGCCGTCACCGGGTCTCGATCCCGGGGCCGATGGATTAGTAGTCAGCGGCGACGCTAACCACTACACCACCGAGGCGCATTGAATATATATATATATATATATATATATATATAACGAAAAGAACGACGCTTGTATAGGAGAATATTCCGCGCAAGATGAGAAGGAGAGAACGAAACAAATGAAAAAATGAGGTAATCACCCGGGAATCGAACCCGGGATCTTCCGATTGCCGGTCAGATATGATAACCATTACACCACGGGCCTCACTCAATCAAATACCGTAATTCCTCTACATACGCGCAGAAGCCAATGCCCCAAGGGGGCACCTCCGCATGCCGTACATTATATACATTTAAACTGCAAACACGCAGTATAATTAACGTAAAGAACGACGCTTGTATAGGAGAATATTCCGCGCAAGATGAGAAGGAGAGAACGAAACAAATGAAAAAATGAGGTAACCACCGGAATCGAACCCGGGATCTTCCGATTGCCGGTCAGATATGATAACCATTACACCACGGGCCTCACTCAATCAAATGCCGTAATTCCTCTACATACGCGCAGAAACCAATGCCCCAAGGGGGCACCTCCCGCATGCCGTACATTATATACATTTAAACTGCAAACACGCAGTATAATTAACGTAAAGAACGACGCTTGTATAGGAGAATATTCCGCGCAAGATTTGTTTCGTTCTCTCCTTCTCATCTTGCGCGGGATATTCTCCTATACAAGCGTCGTTCTTTACGTTAATTATACTGCGTGTTTGCAGTTTAAATGTATACAATGTACGGCATGCGTGAGGTGCCCCCTTGGGGCATTGGTTTCTGCGCGTATGTAGAGGAATTACGGCATTTGATTGAGTGAGGCCCGTGGTGTAATGGTTATCATATCTGACCGGCAATCGGAAAATCCCGGGTTCGATTCCCGGGTGGTTACCTCATTTTTTCATTTGTTTCGTTCTCTCCTTCTCATCTTGCACAGAATATTCTCCTATACAAGCGTCGTTCTTTACGTTAATTATACTGCGTGTTTGCAGTTTAAATATATATATATATATATATATATATATAAAGTCATTATCAGATAACCCCAAATATTCTCACTGTATAATAATGGGGGACTTTAACGCACATGTGAACTCGGAATTCTTTGTAGAATTGGGTAACATGTGCGAGTCGGCCAATTTAAGTATAAGTGATGTAGATGTATTAGGGGTAACCAGTGGTAATTTTACATACGTTAGTGATATGAGTGGTACCACCAGGTGGATTGATCATTGTCTCACTAGTAATAATCTAAATTCTAAAGGATCGAATTGTTAGAGTTCATATTCTGCATGATTTCCTTCTTTCTGATCATAGACCATTAGAAATATTAATTAACGTTACCAATTTATGCGCAACACGACTTAACAAGAACTCAATAGGTAAGAATAATCGCGTCGACTGGTCCAATGTTAATATGCAGCAGAGAACAGAATACAAAGACATAACAAGTCACCTTTTTAATAATTTAGAAATTTTGCATCTTGCCTGTAATAATCCTTGCTCAAATGATTCTCATTGTAAACTCATAGATAGGTATTATAGTAAGATAATATCCCTGTTAAGAGAAGCAGGAAGCCCCCTGATTAAATCTTACAACTATCATACTAAGATTATTCCTGGATGGAATGATTTTATTGCCCCCCTGAAGAGGGAATCGAAAGACGCCTATGATTTGTGGTGCTTTCATGGTAGGCCCAGATTAGGACCAGTATACATGAATATGTGTAGAAGTAGGGGTCAGTATAAGGCGGCCATAAGGCAATGTAAACAAGAAGAAGAGTCTATTCGAGCATCAAAAGCCTGTGAAGCTCGCATAAATAACGATAATAAAAATTTTTGAAAATGTGTTAAGAATCAAACGGGTGTCAAAAATGTCCTCCCTCCGACAATCGATGGGGTGTCGTGGGAGGATGAAATTGCAAAGCTGTGGAAAAACCACTATTCTAACATTCTTAACAGTGTGAGTAGGGATAATCTTAAGAAAGATTGCAGCGAAACGATTGTGGGAGGGACAAGGGAAAATACTTTGATATCATTTTCTGAAGTAAAGAGGTTAATTAAAGAATTAAAGACTGGTTCTGCGTCAGAAGTAGATGACTTATCGAATGAGCACTTAAAATATGCAAATGACATAGTATGTCTGCATATATCATTGCTCCTATCAATCATGCTTGCTCATAGCTATATTCCTGCAGAGTTCATGAGGGTATATATCTTGCCCCTGGTCAAAAATAAGTACGGAGACATTCTGTCCGGCAATAATTACAGGCCTATTGCTGTCGCTTCCTGCTTCTCGAAACTACTAGAAAAACTCTTGTTACTCCGATTAAATGATTTCCTATGGACATGTTCTAATCAGTTTGGCTTTAAAAGGTCCCACTCAACTGACCTGTGTATCTATGTACTTAAAGAAACAATATCTAAATACATTGACAGTAATTCAACTATTTATAGCTGTTTCCTAGATATAAGTAAGGCATATGATAGGGTGAACCACAATATTTTATTTGCAAAACTAGAAGACAGGAAGGTTTCCATGTACATATTAAATTTATTGAAATTTTGGTATTCCCACCAATCTTTCACTGTTAGGTGGGGCAATGTACTATCCGAGTGTTTTGGCTCCTCTTGCGGGGTGAGACAAGGTTCCTTGCTCTCCCCTATGCTGTTTAATGTGTATATTGACGAATTAATTGCTTCACTTAACGAGGCAACAGTGGGATGTTGTATAGATAACACAAGGATAAAATAACTTAGTTTATGCCGATGATATGGTGTTAATAAGTCTCTCTGTTAAAGGTCTGGATCGGCTATTAAAAGTCTGCGAAGAGTATTCGCAGAAACATGATATTCTTTTTAATGTTACAAAAACTAAGGTTATGCAATTTCATCCTAAAAGCTGTAATCAGCCAGCTGATATAAGGTTTAAAATGAATGGTGAGGTAATTGAGGAAGTACAAGAGTTTAAGTATTTGGGTCAAACTATTACCAGCTCCTTGAGTGGTGACTCGGATATAAGAAAACAATCTCGAAGCCTGTGTGCTAAAGCGAATATGACCATAAGGAACTTTCGATTCTGTACAGGTGAAGCTAAAGACACTCTCTTTCGTACTTTCTGCAATAATATATACGGACAGCAACTCTGGGTGAATTACAAAAAAGGTTCTGGCAGAACCCTAAATTTGCTGTACAACAGGTCTTTTAGACTCTTACATAAATTACCCCCGAGATGCTCAGCTTAGCAAATGTTTGCTACTCGCAATGTCCCGAGCTTCCCGGAGGTAACAAAACGTGCTCAATACAGTCTAATGCAAAGAATTAAAAAATCAACCAACCCGATCATCCAAGGTATCCATGAGTCCTGCCATTTATCCTCGAAGTATGGAATTCTTGGTACGAAAACGTCTGTCTGTAGTTCCACTTAACTTCGACATTACAGTATTATTTCTAATCAATTGTATATATTTCTATCCTTAGTATATGAACTGTCATCGTATTAATAATATTTGTCATATGGACTATAGTCTGCCAATAAACATTTTCATTTTCATATATATGCCTAATGCGCTAAGTAAAACCAATTGTAAGCCACCTATTTTACTAATTAGGTCTAACTTTGTAAATGAGTCGGATTTTCTTGTACGTCCTACTAATTTGGTTTTTGAGGTTACGCTTAGGTTAGGTTACCCAAGGTTAACCTAACCTAACTTAAAACAAATCAGAGGGTGTTTAAGTCTGAGGAAGCATAAAGGACGACTTATTTAACTTCGACGTTTTTGAATTAATTAAAATCCAAACGCAGGTGAAATTCGAAAAAATAATAATTGTAAACGGTATAAATAAACGCTTTCTCTAATCTTTTCCAAAGAACCCTCCACCTACTTTAACACAAGCAAAAGTAATTAAAAATTTTAAACTATAAAGTATATACCTTGTTAGACCTACTGGGTAAAAAATGGTCACGGACGGAAATTTACACAAATGTTCGACCAGCTTGGGCATTTATGACACTATATATATGTTAAACACAGACCGTGCATGGAACAAGGAACTCTTCTGGGAAATTACATCCACTATAAAGCTTATCATTATCATGTCATTATCATATATAATAATAGTAAATTAATGTTTACCCTAAGTGCGTGACAGATTTTTGTAATTTAATTTTCTACCTGCTTCAATAAGAGTTAATTTTGTATACTTTAACTTACCATAAAAAAACGACGATAAAATTTAATTGATATTAAAACAGTTGTATTTTATAATGAAAGTTAGTTGTTTATATTATGACTTACTTTTACTCTTCTTAAATGCATTTTATTAAGAATTTTACTGATACTAATTTCTGTTTCTACTTTACTGATAATAATAATAATAATTATAATCATTATCATTTTTCGGGAGGCCCAAAAACTGGCTCTGCGCAGGCTCAGGTCAAATAATGCGGCTCATTGCTATAATTTCTGAATTATTATTATCGGTATCATTGGGTTTCGAACGCCGACTTCGGTGTTTTCACTTTGTTTGTAGGGAAACGATGTTAACCACAGCGTTCAGGACGCTGGCCTACTTTACTGATACTGGTTTTCATGGAGGCCTACTACTTTCTAGTAGGTGCGTGACGACTTGAAATTAACAGTCACTGAAAAAAAACTTGTTCCCTTAAGTAATTTTATTTAACGACAGATATATTAATCAGCGGGGAGTGCCTACGTGAAAGTGGCACAGCGCTTAGGCCAGACGAACGGGGCCCACTGCGCTAACTCCTCCATAATTAAGGGGGAAACCACAGTTTAATCTAAATTATTCTAACAGATCGACAACAATACTAAAAACATTTATCTTCATTAACAATCTTTTAATATACTGTTACAGTTAAGCACAACTGTAACGTCTATACAAGTACGTAATTGTATAATTGTATAATAAGGCCAAGGTATGAAGAATCATATCATATCAGTATGCAATATGCTACTAATAAAGATACGATAATAACCTGTACTAACGTGAAATATAACCGGATGAAAGATACGATACGCGTGAATTGAAGTAATGAACAATTATTACTCAAAAATGAAATGAAAAATTTGTTTATGAAATTAACTTTTAATAAAGCCGATTATAAAGTAAAGCCTGCAGCTAATAATACTGAGGGTTAATCGTAAACAATGGAGCCCAATAACGTTCACAGACTATGGCTGTTGAATGAACGTGGTATTTCATTTAAATAAAAATGCCTTCTCGCCATATAGACCAAAATTTGGAAGATATGGAGGGTGGACGACAAAGGTAAATAGACATATTCGGTTTCAACATAGTTTTTGATTTGATAATAAAAGTCAAGAAATAATAACAGATTTAGTGAATGAACATATTTAGAATCGTGTTGTTTTCCTTTACATTATGTAAAGCCGACACATGTTCTGGCATTCCATTGACCATTGTTAAGCGTTGCCATTTGTTGATAAATTTTGCCATCGTCATAGTGTCTATTTAATTTTGTCAACCCTCTGTAAAATATATATAAGCACACCCGGACAAAAAATTAGTCACCCCTCTCAGAATGTACCTAATAACGTGTGACGGCGCCTCTGGCCTTGATAACCGCACGAATCCGGCGAGGCAGAGACTCTACGAGGTTGTGCATGTACTGAACATCGATTTGCTGCCACTGCCACTCGTTCATCAGCCGGTCCCGAAGTTCCGCCAGAGTCCGTGGGTGTCTATTCCTGCGCTTCACTTTCTGTTTCCAGCCTGAACAACAACACCTTCGACGCATTCAGGATTAAAGGCTTCATTGGACCTGCGATGTACTCGTCGCCTCCCATCATTGGAGAACAAACAAAAACGGGACTCATCGGACCAAATTACACGTTTCCAATCTGCCGCAGTCCAGTTTTTGTGCCTCTGAGCCCATTTATAACGTGCCAATTTGTGACTTGCTGTTAACAGCGGCCTCTTCCGTGGTACCCTGCTCCAGATGTCCATCGCATGCAGTTCTCGTCGCAATGTCCGTTCGGAAATTGGTCGCTGGAGAACCTCATTGGTTTCTGACAATTGTTCTCTGGTTTGAAAACGATTTGCAGTTACTAGACGAGAAACATGGCGGCGGCCCCTATTGTCGAGAATTGTTTTCCGGCCACAGTTACGCCGTCGATTGTCAGTTGATTGCGAACTACACCACTCTTTGTAAACTCGCTGGACAGTACGCGTTGACACACCAACAAATTGGGCTACTTCAGACATTTTGTGTCCGTGGGCTCTGCCAAACACGATGGCTCCTTTTTGCCACTGAGTAACGTCTGCCTCACGACCCATTTTGCAGACTATATCCAACACACACTTTGTTCTTCACCACCTCACGAAACAGATCTGATCCTGTGTGCTACGTCACCGTTACTTGTCACTTACCAATGCTACATCAGCGCCCTCTGTGTGACCTTGAACTTCCTACTATCGGTGCTATTAGGGGTGACATTTTTTGTCCGGTGTGCTTATATATATATATAATATTGATTGGGTTTATTTAACCTCCTTCGCAACATCTAAGGTCATATAACGGAGGGGACCTACAGTTTTACGTGGGGTCCGAACCACGGGTCGCTTACATAATGTGGACGCGGAGGACGGTCTCCCATCCAATTACTACCCAGACCCAATGCCGCTTAACTTCGCTGATCAACGTGAAGCGATGATATATATATATATTTTTTTTTTCCTCCCCAGTACATAAATGTGCATCTGAACTGTACAAAATATGGCGTTAATTATATTTTGTCTATACTTCATTCCGTCTCGCCAAAAACATAAGATTCTTACAGCGAGTAATTTGTCTCGTACAAAACGTGACGTCATGGTGAATTTAATCTATATTTTTACGTGTCTCTTTCACGTCACGCACGAGGGGTAAACGTGAGTGCAGGAATTCTGCATGCATTGAAAGAATATTCAAAGTGCGCTTTGCGGTCAATTTTTTTTTTATATATATTATTTTTCGGTTTTAAAAAAAATATATATTTCTAATCTTATTAATTGCACAGGTAATCGTCAATTCACAAAACCTGAATTACCATTAAAAATGTATATATATATATATATATAACAAGATCTGCACAGAACATTCAAATATTTATTTTTAATGGTGTTCGTGGTGGATGGAATTTCTTTTTGAATAACCTGTTAACAACGACATATTCAAGTAGCCATTTTGCTATTTTTTACTCGCGATACTTTTTAGGAAGATGACACAATCCCCGAGTTCAAGTTCATGAACAAAGGTCAAATGATGACCTTAGCGAGGACAAATATTTTAGTACTCTTCAAAAAAATATGTAAATACATAAACCAAACTTTAAAATTTGTATTATATAAATGAATACGAGGAAATGGCAATTTTTTCTCTTTATTAAATTTAGAACTGATATAAGCTCGGGGTTACTAATCTATATTTAAAACGATATATACTGACGCAGTAGGAGAATGGTGTGTGTGTGTGTGTGTGTGTGTGTGTGTGTAGTCAAATGGGCATAAGTGAGGTCGAGTACGTGATAGTTGGCAGAGGTAATAGAGTAAATTTTTTTTGTGAGGTAACATTTTTGCTACCTGGGAACATTAAAAAAAAAAAAATTATATAAAAAAATTTACAAACAATTTTATTTGTCGGGAAGAAGATATGTTAGTCCTGATTAGGTTAGGTTAGGTTACGTTAGTTAAGGTTTGGTTATGTTAGGTTGTGCTAGATTAGCGAGTACTTACTATTTAATGACTTCGCACAAAACACCTTTCGAGCCCTCAATTGCGCCCAAAACACTTATCACACCCTTCTCGATTCGATAACACTAAGGTTAGGTTAGTTAGGTTAAATTAAGTTTGGTTAATATTCTTTAATGTTTTTAATATTAATGAACTTTAAAAAGTCGGTATCTCGTTTATGCGGAGATGCGAAAAAAATATATATAATATATATTATATATATATATATATATATATGTGTGTGTGTGTGTGTGTGTGTGTATACAGAGAAATTGTATTACGAGCCTTCATCGTAATTACAGGTATCAAAATCTTGTTCATGCCTCGTAAGACCCGTAAACAAACAAAGTTCGATCCTTTGGGACACGCTACATGGGCATGCCAAGCACGATAAATGACACGCGATGGGCATGCAAGCTCGGCAGTATCCTATATAATGAGAATGTTTGGAAGCGAGTGGGTATCGGTATAATCCGTTCACGAGAAACTGACAGACCATCTGGAAAACTAAAATAATATCGTATTTAGAATATTGATCGTCGTTTGAACTCGGGGAAATTCCAGCACACCAACCTAACTACCATCAAATACCAATTGAACAGGTTCCTATATCAGGTCCCTGATCGGACATGCGTAATTGCAATGAGAGTTGGAAGCAACTCTATACTTCGACAAATTCTCCAAATGAGAGATGCTGCTGAAGGATCAAACTCTGAGTAGTTGTTCGAAACCATGAAAGTATGAAAAGTATGTGGCGGTGTAGTGGTTAGTAAAGTGGCTAGCGTCGCTGACAACGAATCTATCAGCCCCGGGATCGAGACCCAATGCGGTATGGCGGCAAAACCCAGCTGTTCATCCTTTCACACAATAAAAAAAAAGATGGTTGGTAGATAAATGGGTACCGTGGGTAGCCTAGTGGTTAAGAAGCTGGGCTGCTGCTGGGGCGTGGTTCGGATTCCACGTTAAACTGTAGGTTTAAGGTGGAGTGATAAGCTTGACCGAAGCAAAACCAAAACCAACCAAGGTATATAAGGCAAACCAAATTTCTATAATGGAAACTTGTGTATTGTCCTGAAAGACCAATATTATGTACAGTGTTAGACCCAGTTAGGTAACGCCTCCCCCTCAATTCAATGATCGTAATTCTCTCTATTTTAAAGATGAACTTAATTGACGTTCTATCAAACTGTGAAAACCGGACAAAAAAAATTACAAAATCAGTGTGCTAAATTCGACGAGGGGTAACTTAAGAAGACATTTTCTGTTAATCGTATAGACAGACAGATAGATACAGACACGGGTAACATGTACAATCTACTGAAAAAGCCATGTCGTCGGAGACCATGATTTTTATTGATAAATATCGGTAAAAAATGGAATTGCATGAAAGGTATTTTTTAATAAACTGTACATAACTTTTAATTAATTAATTAATTAATTAATTAAGGTATGTATAAATACCTAGTATGTTATTTTTAAATACAAAATAATTACGAGAGAGTTTAGTGTTTAGGAAGAATTCATTTTGTCTTTTTCCGACCGGAAAAGACTCATTTTAAAACAATTTGGATGTTATTTTCTTTCCGGTTTAAAACGAGGGTAACAACTGACTCATCAGTTGGAAGAGGGGAAAGTTAATTAATACTAAAAAAAAGTAAAATAAAATTATCATTGATTCAAAAGGATTAATATTATATTTGAGGTCTTTGTACGATGCACAGGTGCTTGGTTTATTTTAAAGTAATGACGTCATATATATATATATATATATATATATATATTTATTAATTTTAGATTCATAAATCATCTTATGGCAGTTGTTACCATGGAAACCGATCTTAATATCGATTCATATACGGACATCCGTCGGGCAGGGAATACCGCCCACATGCTTTTCCATGGCGACGATAGACACTCCATAGATAAAATAAACAAATTTAGACAAGGTATCAGACAAACTGTCAAATAAGCAAACATACAAAGAAAAAATGCCAGTCTATATACAGGGTGTTCCAGAAGTCCCAATCTATTCACGTATCATTATTTCCGCAAAATAGATGCGGACTTCTCGCGGACACCCTATATATATATATATATATATATATATATATATACGAAAGTTTTTTAAGTCTTGTATTTGATTTTAATTACTGTAATTAACTCGCATGAATAGAAATTTGCGTGTTGCCTTTCTTCCAAACGGGTATTGTATTTCTTCTTTCAAGTTATATCTTAGTTTGCCGATTTTTACTTTTTTAATTACATTTACAATTTATTAAAAAAAAAAAAAAATTTTAAGTACCGCCTTCAAATTTACGTTTTCTGTATCTTTTAATTTATAAAAAAAACGTTTTTTTTTTTTTTTTTAAGGTTTTCTATAAAATTACTGAATAATTAAATAAATGATAAATACATTCTTCCCCCCCCCCCCCCCCAACAAAACGATTCTTCCGCGTATTTTACAGTATAATTTCAGTTAAGGTTCGTGCAATAAAATTCTCTCTCTCTCTCTCTCTCTATACGTATATATATATATATATATATGGCGATAAGCCCTAAGGCCATCTTGTCCATACCTTGAGTATATATAGTCAAGATGGCCTTAGGGCTTATCGCCATAAATTGAAGCTTTGTAGAAGCAAACTGCATGACTATATATACTCAAGGTATGGACAAGATGGCCTTAGGGCTTATCGCCATAAATTGAAGCTTTGTAGAAGCAAACCGCATGACTATATATACTCAAGGTATGGACAAGATGGCCTTAGGGCTTATCGCCATAAATTGAAGCTTTGTAGAAGCAAACCGCATGACTATATATACTCAAGGTATGGACAAGATGGCCTTAGGGCTTATCGCCATAAATTGAAGCTTTGTAGAAGCAAACCGCATGACTATATATACTCAAGGTATGGACAAGATGGCCTTAGGGCTTATCGCCATAAATTGAAGCTTTGTAGAAGCAAACCGCATGACTATATATACTCAAGGTATGGACAAGATGGCCTTAGGGCTTATCGCCATAAATTGAAGCTTTGTAGAAGCAAACCGCATGACTATATATACTCAAGGTATGGACAAGATGGCCTTAGGGCTTATTGCCATAAATTGAAGCTTTGTAGAAGCAAACTGTGTTACTGTAATATTGCACGATATCGTATAATTTTTTATTAAAATATCTAACTTCTTGTATGTATGCACTTTTATCTCTCAGAGTAATATAGGTGTATATTGACTTTTTGATCACCCTGTATATATAGTAAAACGTCCATTGCGAGTTGCGCAGCAAAAAAAGACCCCCCAAACAACCTGGGAGAGGGACTAAGATAGGTGAGTGTGTTACTAAAACCTTCCCTGGTTCTCCCTTATTAATGTGTAGGCCTACATTAAATTGGTGCAGATTACTCTAGCCGTTTAGGCGTGTATAAACGAACATAGAAACAACGGACAGACATCATCTCCTACCTATATAAATAATAGTCTAATAATAATAATAAATATATAGGGCCCTATATATAATATATATATATATATTATATATATATATATATATATATATCAGGGTTTCCATTAGACTATGAAAATTTAGTGAGGAATTTTGAAGAATAATTGCACGATGCAGGGTTCTCTCGGTAGGCCTAATTGTATCTATGGGCGACAAAATCCTGAATATTGCATTATATGAGGACTGAGGAATCACTGCACAGAACATTTGAAAGGTTGAAAGATATATATATATATATATATATATATATATATATATATATATGAGAGAGAGAGAGAGCCACTCTTGTAAAATCGAGGAAAATCAAAACACCATAACCATCAAAATTTTAAGCTTCACCTCCAAAGCCAGCGAGTCCCAACTTGTGAAACTGCATTTTCAAAATCTAAATGGCTCGTGAGCTTAAAGTAAATGTTATGTCGAATTGGCTTAAAAATTCTGTTCAAATCTTTTGTATGAAATTATTTACGTGTTATAACGAAAGCGTGGACCGACTAGATATTGGTAGGCTTTGATCATATTAAAAGGATGTCAGTTGTCGTTGTCAAGATAGTTTATTGATGGGGACAATATGTCAAATATTATATACACGAGTATATATAATTATATATATATATATATATATATATATATATATATATATATATATATATATAATATGTTGGGGTAAATGTGATAAATTGGTAATTATGCATAATTACCGGTAAATATGCATAATTGAAAATATCATGACAACCTAACCAATTGTCAAGGGCGTACAGTTGACCTAACCGGGCATTCAATTGACCTAACCTTGAATGCCTTGTTAGGTCAATTGAATTGAATGCCAGGTTAGGTCAATTGAATGCCCGGTTAGGTCAACTGTACGCCCTTGACAATTGGTTAGGTTAAGTCATGATATTTTCAATTATGCATATTTACCGGTAATTATGCATAATTACCAATTTATCACATTTACCCCCAACATATATATATATATATATATATATATATATATATATATATATCGCCCACACTAAGGTTCGAACCAGGCTTGGGATTCAAGTATTTATTTGTACGTGACACCAATTTTTAGGTACTTGTACTTGTACTTGAAAATTTCCCCCCCTCAAGTATTTTCAAGTATTATTTCTCAAGTATTTTAGATGTAATGCAAAACTTTTGTACTTTAGAAATTTGCATACATGTTAATTTTGTTGCATTTCCATTTTCAGCACAAATTTTGAGATTATAAATGCTAAAGTATGCAATAGATGGGCCTTGTGAAGTGTTTTAATGTTCTTGTGTATTGCAATAAAATTATCAGTAAAATACAAAAATAATTTTTGTATTAATTTCTTCCGTAAGAGTACTTGTACTTGCAAATTCTAAAAGTACTCGACCCCAACCCTGGTTCGAACCCAATACCTTTTGAATAAAAAGTGAGGGTGCTGGTAGCTACACTACGAAGGGATGAAAGTTAGCACAACCTGTCATACATTTAAATAACCGAGGAAATGCATAACGCTTTCGCGTCTACCAGAGGCATTTTACGTGTTAACCCTCTCGCACTCGAGGTAATGACAGCATTTCATTCAAACTATCTGGTACAACGCTGGGGTGCCATAAATGGAATATCATAAATGGAATATCACGCATTTTCTTCTTTTAACTCCTACTCTGTTCTTTCTCTCGGGCTAACCTTAGAGTGGGTCTTACGGTCTTTGTTAGCCTTAGCTTCTGTAGATCTGTAGACTATTGGTCCACGCAAAGGCGAAAACAACGAACAAATTTACGATAACTTACAAATGAGGGAAGTTTGAAATAAATTCTTCTCTTCCGTGTTTACTAACGAAAATATGAACCATATTCCCGTTCCCGTAATCATGCTCAGTGATGATCATTTAAAGCTTCACGATTTTACCATTAATGAAATTGAAGTGCTCTCGGCCATGGGTAAAATTAATCCTAATAAAACTCCAGGTCCAGATAAGCTTTACCCTAGAATACTTAAAGAAATGAAGTGCGCAATAGTCTCTCCTCTTACATATATATTTAATAATAATAATAATAATAATAATAATAATAATACACTGCCCAACAAAAAAATTTTTTTTTGCTGCTGATTTAATTCTAAGACCTGTTTCTGGATAATATTGATGTGCTGATTTCAAAAATCACCTTAGATTTTGTCCATCACATCAGGTTTTCGTGCAATGCAATATGCCTATTTTGGGTGATCCATGAAGGGCGCTTATCAAAATTGATGATTTTTGAGACTTGTTAACAGCTGTTTTGTTGTTAAAATTTTATCTGTGGAATACGCAAATCTGTGCATTAAATCTAAAGGTCATGTACAACATATTAAAATCTTGGGTATCTGTGATTTCCCCAGGTGTGAGCGTGACGTCATGATCTGAGAGAGTCTGAAAAAGTCTGAAAATTATAAAGATCTTGTAAAGGATTTACTTGTAAACTTTCAGCAGTTGGGTTGCAACATGAGCATTAAAGTTCACTATCTCAACAGTCATCTGGATAAATTTCCAGAAAATCTTGGTGATGTTAGTGAAGAGCAAGGTGAAAGGTTCCACCAAGATATCAAAGTGATGGAAGAACGATACCAAGGAAGATGGGATACCCATATGATGGCTGACTACTACTGCTGGAGCCTGCAAAGAGATTGTCTTGACATCTCTCATTCTAGGAAGTCCTATAAGAGAAAATTTATCAGCACTGAAAAGTAAGAAAACAAGAGAAAGACAATGTTAAGAAAACTGGTCCCGTGCTTGCTTTAATATGGATTCATTTTTTGCTTATTTAAACACTTTTAATCACTTTGTGTCAATATTACCACTGTATATTAAAGTTCACTCCCTGCACAATTGTTTACTTTTCCATGCTGATTCTGAGTATGTAAAAACTTATTTTTTGAAAAGAAAAAAAAATGGGCATAACCCTGCCAAAATGCGATATCTCCAAAATATCCATATTTGATTGCTCGAAAACCTGACGTGATAGGCAAAAACTAAGGTGATTTTTTAAATCAGCACACCAAAGTTACCTAAAAACAGGTGTTAGAATTAAATCTGCAAATTTGGTGTTGGGCAGTGTAATAATAAATTGTTACAGTCTGGAGAAGTTCCGTTCGATTGGAAATGTGCAAACATTACGCCGATATTTAACACTCTGGATTATTTCTTACGCGTTTCGCGTCAAAACTCTATCCTACCCTTGGGTCATTTCTTACGCGAAACGCGTCAAGTTGATCTGGACAAGAGTAAATACAAAATTTGTGCGAGTATTGTTGTCTTGACGCGTGTAGTTTGTCAGCTGTGACGAGGTACAGATCAACTTGACGCGTTTCGCGTAAGAAGTGACCCGAGGGTAGGATAGAGTTTTGACGCGAAACGCGAAAGAAGTAGTCCAGAGTGTTAAGAAAGGGGACAAATCGTTTCCGCAAAATTATCGTCCCGTTAGTCTGACTTCAATAGTTAGCAAGCTTATGGAGACGATCGTTCGTGACAAAATAGTTAATCACTTAGAAATTAATAAATTAATCAAAGATTCTCAACACGGCTTTCGACATAACCGTGCTTGTCTTACTAAGTTGCTCGATTTCTTTAATGATATTGTAAATATATTTGTATATGACGAGGGTAAAACATTAGATGTTGTATATTTCGATTTTCAAAAGGCTTTTGATAAAATGCCACGCAGGAGATTATTGGGTAAACTTCATTCTCACGGAATTGATGGTAATGTTCTCAAATGAATTAAAAATTGGCTTAGTGGACGTAAACAAAGAGTGTTCATTAATGGCAAAGTGTAACTAGCGGCGTGCCTCAAGGATCATTTGTGGGACCAGATCTTTTTATTATTTATATCAATGACATCGACATAGGAATTAAGATATAATTTCAAAATTTGCGGATGATACCAAACTAGGGGAACGAACAAAATCAGCGGCAGAACGTTTGCAGATTCAAGAAGATATTAAGAAATTACTCGAGTGGGCAGAAACTTGGCAAATGAGTTTTAATATACTGTAAAATGTAGATAAATGTAAAACGCTGCATATCGGCAGAAACAATGTTAAAGAAAAATATTCTATGCGCGACTAACGAGTGTTATGGAAGAGAAAAATTTAGGCATTATTGTTGCGGACACTCTTAAACCGTGTAAGCAAAGAAGTAAATAGAATCTTAGGATTTATTGGTAGATAATTTGAATTTAAATCGGAGTAACCAATGCTAACATTATATAATTCCTTAGTACGCCTCCACTTGGAATACTGCGTTCAGTTCTGGTCTCAATATTTATCACAGGACATACTGTAGACAGAATGGAGAGAGTGCAACGACGAGCTATTAAGATTCCTATGCAAAGTCCCTGACCAGCCATGCGTGGCTACGAGGGCAGGAGGAGATCAGACATCAATTCCTTTCTTCACTAAATCCCGCAAATGCGTTCGAACTCGCATAAAGTAAAATAAAGTAAGTAACAGGGTGTTATCAAATTATGTTTCATAAATTAGTATACATATTGAGGACGTCAAAGTGAACAAAAAAGTTCCTATGAACATAAATCCGCAATCGCCTCGTTTCCGAGATACATTTTGCTTTTTTGCCGAGGACGATCGAATTAAAATGAAAGTCATTAAAGTTTATCAAAGTTTATTTACGGCAAGTGCTCAAAATCCTCAGCGGTGGATTGGACGACATGTTTCCGTTGCTTGGCCACCCACGGGTCTCCGGACCTAAATGCAACTGACTTTTTCTCGTGGGGTTATTTCAAAAATTTTGTTTATGTAAGAGAAGTTAATAACATAGATGAATTGTGGCAACGTGTTCAACATTGTTCCGAAACAATACGCGACCATATTAGGTGTTTTCGAACTTATGTTTCAACGACGCGTTGAAGCGTGTACGCTGATGCGGGGAAACCATTTTGAGCACTTCCTATAAATAAACTTTGATAAACTTTAATGACTTTCATTTTAACGTGATCGTCCTCGGCAAAAAAGCGATGTATCTCGGAAACGAAGCGATTGCCGATTTATGTTCATAGGAACTTTTTTGTTCACTTTAACGTCCTCAATATGTATACTAATTTATGAAACATAATTTGATAACATCATATATATCAGCGAAGTTAAGCGACATTGGGTCTGGGTAGTAGTTGGATGGGAGACCGTCCTCCATGTCCAGATTATGTAGCGACCCGTGGTTCGGATCTCACGTAAAGCTGTAGATCCCCTCCGTCATATGATCTTAGATGTTGCGAAGGAGGTTAAGCAATCTCATTCATTCATATATATATATATATGATGCAAACCCACAAAGAAAAAGAAAACTGATTCCAAGGTCTTTCGTGTATTCAGAAGTACACCTCGTCAGGGAATGAAGGGAGAAGGCGAGATGACGAAAATATATACATATGTACAACTCGCCTTCTCCCTTAATTCCCTGACGAAGTGTACTTCTGAATACACGAAAGACCTTGGAATCACTTTTCTTTTTCCTTGTGGGTTTGCGGCATTCATTCATTTCACGTGTTTAATTCTGAAATTCATCCCATATATATATATGTGTATTTAGGAGAAATCCAATGACAAGGAGAAATGTAAATGCCATGAAAAGTCTTCTTTATTGCGCAACGTTTCGAGCAATACGCTCATCTTCAGGCTGTTTAATAACAATGTGAAATTAAAATCAATATTGAATGAAAAACAAACAGAAATTTCTATAACCTATTCGTAAAGACAAATTTTAAAAGACTGAGAAAGGAGGGTTAAGTTCTAAGTTATACAGATTTACATATAAAAATTAAGAAGTTATTTTTAAATACATGTAGTAAATGTGAAATTAATACACTGGAAAAATTACCAATAGTACACTGGAACAATGGAGCTATCTACCTTACACAGCAGTATCCGAGGCCGACTAATTTGAGCAGAGGAAACGGGAACGAAGGATGGCGAGGGAGATAGGGGAAGGAGGGATTATAAGGAATTGGGGAAGGAGGAGGGATCATAGCAAATTGAGAGGGACGGACGATGAGTCAACATTCAGACTAGGGGACAATGCTTTAATGAAAAGGGATTCTAAAATTCTTAGTGAGTTGGGCAAGTATTACAACCAAGAATTTTAAAATTGTCTAAAGTGACATCAATTTTGCATTTGATGCTATGTTCACGAATGCTGGAGGCTTCCTTAGTTTTTAAAATTTTACCTGTTCGGCCACTTATTCCCATATGCGAATAAAATCTAGCCCTGAGAGAGCGAACAGTGCTGCCGATGTAATTCCCAAGAAGACACCTGGGGCAGGTAAATAAATATACAACACCTGCCCCAGGTGTCTCCTTGGGAATTACATCGGCAGCACTGTTCGCTCTCTCAGGGCTAGATTTTATTCGCATATGGGAATAAGTGGCCGAACAGGTAAAATTTTAAAAACTAAGGAAGCCTCCAGCATTCGTGAACATAGCATCAAATGCAAAATTGATGTCACTTTAGACAATTTTAAAATTCTTGGTTGTAATACTTGTCCCAACTCACTAAGAATTTTAGAATCCCTTTTCATTAAAGCATTGTCCCCTAGTCTGAATGTTGACTCATCGTCCGTCCCTCTCAATTTGCTATGATCCCTCCTCCTTCCCCAATTCCTTATAATCCCTCCTTCCCCTATCTCCCTCGCCATCCTTCGTTCCCGTTTCCTCTGCTCAAATTAGTCGGCCTCGGATACTGCTGTGTAAGGTAGATAGCTCCATTGTTCCAGTGTACTATTGGTAATTTTTCCAGTGTATTAATTTCACATTTACTACATGTATTTAAAAATAACTTCTTAATTTTTATATGTAAATCTGTATAACTTAGAACTTAACCCTCTTTTCTCAGTCTTTTAAAATTTGTCTTTACGAATAGGTTATAGAAATTTCTGTTTGTTTTTCATTCAATATTGATTTTAATTTCACATTGTTATTAAACAGCCTGAAGATGAGCGTATTGCTCGAAACGTTGCGCAATAAAGAAGACTTTTCATGGCATTTACATTTCTCCTTGTCATTGGATTTCTCCTAAATATTAAATTGAAGCTCTGTAGAAGCAACCCGCATAATTATATATATATGTGTATATATATATATATATATATACACACTGTGTATATATGATTGAACTCAAAATGGTTCCCTGAGGTTTTTTCACGATACACACAGACCGTGCCAAACTGACATAAATATAATACGAAAAATCCATTTCCCTTCGGCCACCCTTCGATAATTGTGTAATTGAGTATATCATTGGAAATTACCGTGCCAATTTTTATAAATCTAATTACAGCATATATCTTGTTACCTCGCAATACGTAATCACTTTGTAACACGATTAACCGTAACACGGGCGCACATATAATGAGTAGACATAAAATTAAAGGTTAATATTATTAATTGAGTTATATATGAAGCTCAGTCGTGCGGGTTAAATATGTTGGGCAAAATAGTGCCCCGTTAGATTGCGTTGGGTGGAGTTCAATTTGGTCAGGTTAGTTAAATTCTAATTCTAATTGGGTTAGGAACCTTTTCATAAAAATTTGTGATATTCACCCGTAATTACGGGGTGTCCGTGATGTGTCTCGTCACTCCAGTGAAATACTAACTGATATTCCATTTTCTTTCAGACTCATTTGAAATGCGTGATAGCGGCAATTATACGATTGGACAACGCGTATTGGGGTAGTACCCGGGTCCATGAGCGACCACGTAATGGCAAAACCATTGAAAACATTCGCGCAGACTTCCGGGACCGATTGAATATCGTGCAGCTCCTCCAAAAAGGACTCTGTTGAGATGGGAAAAGAAACTGTTCACAACAGGAACTGTAAAAGATAAAAACCAAGAACTGGCAGACCATCTAAGTGATAAAAAGGTCTGAAAGAAAAAACGAAAATGATTTTGACGATTTTGCCTGAAAAGCTGTCATACTTCCCAACGTCATATTCGGATAAGAACACTGTAATTAAACTACTTGTCACCAAAAAATACAAAATTAAATGTTATTACCAACATTGTGTAAATTTATATGGCTGTAATGTATATCTTACGTATTGTGTTTTTTCTGAATAAAGATTATTATTATTATTATTATTATTATTATTAAAAAATCAGTTAGTAGTTTACAGGGGTGGCAAGACATTGTGGACACCCTGTATGTTAATATTACGCAGAAATAAACTAAAAGTATGGGTAAAAAGGAAGGTTTTAAAATGCGTAGATTCTGAGTTCCTGGTCCAGCTTGTGTAGAAGTGGTGATTCGAAATGGTACATTTGGATTGCCTTGAGGAGGAAACGCAAATTCATAGTGCATCTTGCTCCTGAAGAATTATGCACCCGTCCCTACAATACGGTGTAAACTAACGACATAGGCGCTGAAACGATTATGAATTTTGACCTCTCATTGGATTATGATACCAACGGTGATAAGGCACGTACGAAAGCCTCGTAGTACTTTGAACCTGTATATACTTCTCAATGATCCTGCGAGATGCTCGTATCTTGAATAGGTGTATGGGTGGAGCGATGATTTGTAAAAAACTGTGGAATCTTTCTACCACCTCAACTTATCTACTAACATACATGAACAGTTACTAATATATATATATATATATATATATATATCAGTCGGGCCCGCATGGGCGCCCGCAGGTAGGGGCAAGGGGGGCGCTTGCCCCCCCCTGGAAATGCCAAGAAAATATATTAAATATTTTCTAAGAAAATATTATATCCTAAACTTGCTGGAAAAGTATCCAACTGCTCCTAAAGGGTGAAAATTTTTATTTGTGTGCATGATAAAAGGTTGCTACCTTTTTATTTGTTCAGAAGTCCCCCCTTAAAATTATCCCGCCAAGTTGGCAACGCCAACTCAAGCACCTGTGAAAAGTTTTTTGCTTGCTCCGGTCCCTACCTATTAATACATTAAATTTTGCCCCCCACCTTGGAAAAAATCCTGCGGGCGCCCATGAGTCGGGGTGTTAAACGTTTCTTTCGGTGTGAAGTTAATGAGGGTGCAGCTGCAGACTGCAAATAAATATTCTATATTCATGAGATCCTGTAAAATACTGAACATGGCAACTTTCAACAAGCATGCTTGTTTCCTTTTCCGGGAAATTTACTCCTCTATCTGTAACTACTGTGTATATATATGTTACAGGGAATCTGTGTAACTAGGGATTTCGTGAAATCCCTAAAATGTCAGGGATTTCATGTATGATTAAGTCGTGATATTTTCCTTAAAACTAACAAAAATATCACGACTTAACTTTACGTGAAATCCCTGAACATTTTAGGAATATCATGAAATCCCTAGTTACACAGATTCCCTGTAACACACTTATATATAATATATATATAAAAGTCTGCATGGCAGCTGTTCTACAGCTGAACTCTTTGATGTAATGTTGAATATAGGATTAAATTAATTTATTCGTATGTTAGTAATCCCTTGTATTATTATTATTAATTATACATTTACAAAAAAAATATTAATTTGCATATTTCCTTGTCATGGTGTATATATATATATATATATATATTATATATATATATATTAATATATATATATACACACACAATGAACAATTCCTATATTCTTATATTCATTCGTGTAATTCTTATATAATTCGTATATTTATATAAATCCTTATATTTATCTAATCCTTATGTTTACATAATCCTTATGTTTACATAATCCTTGTATTTATATAATCCTTATCTTTATATAATACTCATATTTATATAATCTTTATATTCATATATTCATTTTTACATAGAGACCAAAATAGCATAACGTGAATTTGGATAAATTTTTTATTTGCTTTCTATTTTATTTCTGCCAAATAATTGGTGAATTGTTTCTTTTTAAATTACTTAACCATTTTTTTTTTAGATTTAGCTTAATAATGAAACCTGATTAAATTCTGCAATGTTCATTTTCTGTATACATTCTCTCTTCGTTATAAAAGATGAAGTCATGTCTTGTTTAAACGTTTAATTTTAAATCTTAAGCCTTTAATTTTTGCTCATATGCATGTTTAAATGTAATTTAAAATAAAATGCATATTTCAATTTCCATTTTTAGTTAATTCGGCAGATCATGATAACATCAGATCTGTAAATATGCGGTTTAAGATAAAAATATGGCTTCATCTTCAAATATCTTGCTTATCTGTTTAGACGTTGCCACAGTTAAAATATTTACCTTATCTTCAAATATTGTGCAAAACTAATGCAGCCTATTGAGAATAAAAACCAAACAAGTCGACATTAAATAATAATGATGTCCACAAAATTTGGGTATGCAAACCCATGTAATTTTCCAAATTGTTATTCTGATTTGACTGACCTAACTTACAGCCTGAGCATTACTTGTAACATTTTAGCAGTAAACTATAGTAAGAGAAAGTCTTTATCTTCTTCGAGCCTCGCTCTCTTCAGAGAACTTAGTCTTAAATAGAGAAAATAATAATTTCCCGATACGTTACAAGAAGAATTGGGGAACTTTCAGAGAATTTAATCAGCTTCACAGAATCCTCCGATCCACTAAAAGAAGAAATCGGAGAGTAGTATAAGAGAGACTACTGCGATTCCCTATACGGCACCAGCTACTCCAGAGTAACAAATCCGTTGCTGCCACCTAACCAGAACCCCCGTCAACTTCGAACCGACCAAGAACATAGACGGAGAGGTTAACACACACACACATATATATATATATATATATATATATATATACACAAGAGGCGGTACGACAGTAATGCTTATATTATTTCTCACTGAATATAATTGCAGTTACAATGAAAATTATAAGGAATATGCATACATACGTGGCAAATATAAAGTAAATATAGTAATAAATATGTGTAAACTCGTGTGTATATATATATATAAAGTAAGTATAAACTGAAAAATAAGAGGCATTACTTTCGTACCGACCCTCGTAGCTCGCGTAACCTATATTGAAATTATATTAAGTCATATGCGTGAATCCTGTGATTTTTTTACTTTGCATTACACCAAAAAATTATATTAATTTCTCGTATAAATTAATTATAACAATTTCCCATAAATCTAAATATAGAATCTGACGCACGAGTCTATTATGAATAAGACCACGAAACATCGTGAAAAAGTAGTAATAAAATTGAATAAGAAGTTGATATTGCAAACAAAAAAAATAATAAAAAAAATTGTTGATATTTGATGACAGCAAATATTTTCACAGTACTCGTGGTTTAGTGTTACATTGTTTGAGTTCCAATATATTTCCTGTAGAAGCAGAAAAAAAAAAGGCTCCGTCCTGTATACTGAACAAATACAGGGTGAACACCCTTTAATGACTTAACATCTTGAACACGTTTGAACGTGACTAAGGTCACTGGAAACTTTTTTTTTTTAATCATTCAAGTAATTAAGAATTCAACCACCGAGGTACAAATAACGCGCGTAGTTCATGAGCTCGGAACACCGCCATTTTATATCGAAAATCAAGAAAAAAAATCTATTTTAATCGCGTGACTAATTCTGATTACGAGATAACCAATAATTAAAATTTCTTACTACAATATGGGCGCCCGATAACTCAGCGGTTACCGTGGCGGATTGATTCTGAGTGGTGATGCTTTGGTTCGTTCCAACCTGTTGGTTCCTGGATTGGGTTGATTTGGCCGCTCACTCTGTCATTGCTCGAGCTAAAGGTGATCCTTGGGGCACACTCACCCCCCACATCGTGAGGTAATGAGTTTCCTGGCTGTTACTTTTTTTAACAACAGTGGGTCTAATGTCCAACCTCGCAGGTACAAAGTTTATTGAGTGAACTTTATGGACACTCTGTAGATCAGAATTTCCCAATCGCAGTGTCACAAGTGCCTTCGAGGAGTGCCAGAAATTTTATGAAAGTGACAAAAAAATGTGAACCGTCCATTCGGACCCTCGTATTGAAGTCACGTGTTTTTCTCGGGGGGGGGGGGGGGGGGGCTGACTACTGAACCGTGGAAGACGTTTAAAACACTTTGAGGGTGCATCGAAAAAAGTAGATGACATTTGGATGTTGTTGCTGTTTGAAATTGGGGTTGTTTAACTTCCTTCGCAACATCTGAGATCATATGACGGAAGGGACCTGCGGCTTTACGTGGGATCCGAACCACGGGTCGCTACATCATCTAGACGCGGAGTACGGTCTCCCATTCAACTACTCTCCGCACCCAATGTCACTTAACTTCGCTGATCGACGGGAAGGGGTGTTACGACATTGACCACACGAAGCTCGCACTGGGGTGCCTTGAGCCAGAAAAAGTTGGGCTGTTGTTAATTGTTTATAACTAATATGACTAAATAACCATTTGTATGTCAATAAAATGTAATTTATGTGTATATATTATATATGTTTAGTTATATATTTAATGTAAATATAAAGTCTTTATATATATACATATATATATATATATATATATATATATATATATATATAAAGTTCCGCCTTAAATAACGTGATTTATTATACAGCACAGATATTGAGGTAAACAATATTGTACAATTCCCATAAAAAATATTACGAAATAATATGAACGCTAACTGCAGCCTCATTGCAGTGAACTGAATATATATATATATATATATATAATATATATACAGAGAGAGAGAGAGAGAGAGAGAGAGAGACGGTGGCTCGTCATTAAGGGCCAGCGGGGACAGGCTCCATCTAAAATATGTGAAACCTGCTTGCTGTCGATAAACGCGTATTTTTTTCTTAAATTAAGGTAATCAAAGAAAGTTAATTATCGAAATGAGCGTCGTAATACGGTAATAGAGCGACAGTTGGTTTACAACAAGCTTGGATTTGGGGTCTCGTCTCGCCTGACTCGCGCGCGCTGCATAGAAGGAGCGGCGACGGCGCCTAAATACCTCCTTTGTCTACTCTTAAAATTGTTACTTTATAATAAGTTAACAGAATGTTAATTTTCATTTTATATAAAATAGGGGATCTTTTAAACTATTCCCCCCCTCTAGCTTCAGAGAGGGGGGACATAGTTTAAAAAGGTCAATATTAGGGGGGAGATAATTTAACAAGTTTTACTTATCTTATTTACATAATAGAATTTTTAAGATATGTATATAAGATACATATCTTGAAAATTCTATTATATTCTATCATATTTCCGGTTTATAGAGAACCATTATTTACATAGGATAAAATTTGAATGCCCGGTTAGGTCAACTGTACGCCCTTGACGATTGGTTAGGTTTAGTCGTGATATTTTCATTAGTTTTGAAGAAAATATCACGACTAAACCTAACCAATCGTCAAGGGCTTACAATTGACCTAACCGGCATTCAATGAACCTAACCGGGTATTCAGTTGACCTAACCTGGCATTCAATTAACCTAACCGGGCATTCAGTTATTTTTTCTACCCTTCGTGCGGGTAGCAAAAATATCCCGCGTTTTAACGAAAATATCACGACTTAACCAATCGTCAAGGGCGTACAGTTGACCTAACCGGGAATTCAATAATTTTACCGTAGGCTTCGATATATACATATATATATATGCCAGGTTAGGTTAATTGAATGCTCGGTTAGGTCAACTGAATGCCCGGTTAGGTTAATTTCAGTTTGAAAATAAGTTTTATGCTATGTCGTTTGGATTGGCGATGGGAAATCCCCTCTCACCTGTATTGGCTAACTTATATATGAAATTTTTTGAAAGTAGAATTTGCCTACGATTGTTAATTTTAACCTTGTTTGGTACAGGTATATAGATGATATTTTATGCCTTTGGCCTAATAATTTGGATGTTGACTTATTTCTTGGTATGCAATCACGGTATGCTCGACAATTTAGTCCCATCTTTTAAGTTCAAGGTTAAAAAATAAAATGATGGAAGCTTATCTTTTCTGGATCTAAAAATTCGGAGATGCTTTAATCAGTTATAATTTGAAGTTTAACGTAAGCCTACTAATAATAACTTTTATGTGCATTTTTCTTCTGACCATCATCCCTCGATTAAATCTTCTATTTTCTCTGCTGTTTCTTAGAGCATTGAGAGTTGTCAGTCCTGTATTTTTAGATTCCGAGTTACGCATTATCATGAATATTGGTACTAAATTATGTTATCCTATTTCATTTTTAGATAATTGCCTTAGGAAAGCCAAGAGTAGGTATTATAATAATGTAACTGGAAAGGAATTTCAGCATAAAAATATCCTTAGCCTACCTTACTATGTTAATTTTCAATATCTTCCCACTTTACTTAAAGCAATTGGCATCAATAATACTGTTAAATCACGCCTAATAAAAAATAGCCCGGACAATGTGGTTGGTTGCGTGTATTCGATCGGATGTACAAAATGTAATTCAGTATATAATAGGCCAAACAGGTAAAACGTTAGATATTAGGGTAAAACAGCGTAAATATGCGTGTAGAACAGCAAATAATTCTAAGGCATTGTTTAACCATATGTATAGATGTAATTATAGCATCAAGTGGGATAGTTCTAAAGCACTCGTTAAAAACACAGATATAATTGAATGAAATATTCTAGAATGTGCATTTATCCATTTTAAAAATAATTTCAATAACAGTGCGGGAATGTATAAAAATTCCTTCTGCCTCTCATTAAGTCTTGTTAATTATGTGCTTATCTTTTTGTTTCCGCCCCGCTGTATATATATTTTGGGCTTCTCGTACTTCTGAATACACGAAAGGTCTTGGAATCATTTTTCATTTTTCGTGTGTGTGTGTGTGTGTGTGTGTGTGTGTGTGTGGTGTGTGGAAAATTTGGTAGTACCGAAATGGAAGATCCACCTAATCTTGGATAAGCCACATTGACATTCAAAAATAATAACAATAAAAGTAAATCAGAAGAACTTGAACTCTTGCTAAGAAAAATTAAAAGGACACCAACGAAGAAACAAAGCTTTTCTGAGAATTCATCTGAAAAATGACTATGACAAAGATCAACTAAGATTCTTGTGGTTTAATAATCCATATATCTTAAATAAAGGGTTTAAAACATTTAAATTTAATGTGGTTTTGTTTGGAACAAATGCAAGTCCTAGTTTACTGGCTTTAACCATCAAACATCACTTAAATTTGTATGATGAAAATGATTTAACTGTTCAATTCTTGAAAGATCACTTCTATGTAGATAACCTTGTAGGATCAACCAAAACAGAATCAGAATTAAATGAAGTTTACATAAAAGCAGATAAAATAATGAAAGAAGGTAATTTTGAATTAAGAGAGTGGATCACAAATAATGAGACTAAATCAAAAAATAAAATCAGAAGACAAAGGATTGACAGAACCAACAAACAGGGTGAAAACATTAGGTATGATCTGGGATTTGAACTCAGATTCTAAAGTTCATGACTCACTCTGCACAAAAGGCTACACCTTAGATACAACAGCAGACACAAAAAGAAAGATCTTATCCGAAAGTTCAAAAATATTTGATCCTATGGGTTTACTCCTTCCTTCTATCAGATCCAGGGTTCTTTTACAAGAATTTTGGAAACAGAAAGTAAACTGGGATGATCCTATAACCAATAAACAACAAGATAGCTGGAAAAGGTTAGCTAAAGACCTCAATAAACTACAAAACATAAATATACCCAGAGTTTGTGGACACAGAGATACACTTCAAACCTTGCATGTATTTGGCAATGCCAGTGAAAAGGTGTATGGCCGTTGCGCTTACCTTGTACGTGAGGATGGCAGTCATTTGATCTATGCCAAGGGGAAAGTAACACCCTTAAAACAAAAGAAAACTATTCCTCAGCTTGAACTACTTGCAGGTTATTTAGCTGTAAAAATAACAGGATTTCTCTATGAAGTCTACCATGATGTAACCATCACAAATACATATATTTGGCTTGACAGTCAAATCTGCTTGGCATGGATCAACTCTGATGAGTTAAACTAAAAAAACATCTTTGTCCGTAACAGATTAAGAGACATTAAAGAAGCTAGACAAAATTTGGACATAACCTTCAGATACATTCCAACAAAACAAAATCCTGCAGACTTTCTTACAAGAGGATTATCCTGTAAATTACTAAAATCGAACAAAAATTGGTTTCATGGACCTGAATTGATTCAGGATGAAACAATGTGGCCAGCAGAACAAATTAATGTAAAGCTTAACATGATAATCACAAATAAAGTTGAGCCACTATTAGATTATAACAATTATTCTGACTTTGGCAAACTTGTAAGGGTAACATCTTACTGTCTCAGGACTCAGATTCATTCACAACTGTTTAAAGAAAATAAATAAACAAAGAAATAATGATAATGAAATGTATACAAGTCTAGCTACCAAATATTGGATTAACCACATACAACAAACAGAATACAAAAATGAAATAGATTTTCTAACAATTGGTAAACAAATGAACAAAGTACCCCCTGTGGTAATAAACTTGAATTTCTACATTGACAAAGATGGCTTATTAAGATGTAAGGGTAGATTAAACAAATCACAAATCACATATAACAGTAAACAACCCCTTCTTCTTCCTAGGTTCCATCACATTACAACCCTAATTATTAGAGAGAAACACAATGAACTTTATCACATGGGTGTTCCACAAACATTAAATGGCATTAGAAAGTTGGATACCCAAAGGCAGAATGACTGTAAAGACAGTTTTGAATAACTGTGTCACCTGCAAAAGGATTCATTCCAGATCTTTCAGGAAGACCAATCCTCCTGATTTACCAACAGAGAGAGTCACCTTTAATAGGCCTTCTGAAACAGTTGGCATAGACTATACAGGAAGTTTGACAGTTGGTCTGGGAACAACAGAACAAAAAATGTACATCATACTTTACACATGTTCATCTTCTAGAGCAGTCAGCTTAGACATAGTGAGTGATCTCTCTGCAGAATCATTTGTTTATAGCTTTAGAAGATTTTGTGCGAAGCATTCTGTACCCAAAATTGTTTGGACAGATAATGCAACATATTTCAAGGCTGGTGAAAAGCAAATAAATGACATATTACAAAATTCACATACCATAACATATCTACAAAATAACAAAATAAAATGGAAATACATCCCTGTTGCATCACCATGGTATGGAGCAATCTGGGAAAGGAATATCCAAACAATAAAGAATTGCCTAAAGAAATCAATAGGTAAAACACAAATTGAATTCTTTGAACTTCTCACTCTCATTAGTGAAATTGAGAATGTTGTCAATAACAGACCTCTTACTTATGTAGAGGATAATATTAATGATGAAGAGCCTCTCACCCCAAATCATTTGATTAAGGGAGAAGTCATTAACCCTCTACCTGATTACAATATCTCCTTGGATGATCCACCTTGGAGTGATAATAATCATGATTTGCAAAATAGATTATCACAAATAACAAATATAAAA
>JAJOZX010000702.1:770000-1080000 GCA_023014485.1 Bathynomus jamesi | reverse complement strand
AAATAAAAAAAGTATTTGAGTATTTATACTGGAGTACGAACTACTGTACAGTATCACGGATACGCATTTACGAGTTAAAGTTGATATTCATTTTAAGTATTTACCATTTGTTGTAATTTATGTATTAAAATAAATATTTTCCTATGGATCAAGACTTTCGGCCCACCCTGTATATAGACACCAGTTTTGTAAGCTGCCGATTTGTAGCTATCGAGACTGGCTGTGTTATAAAGGTTAATTGAGTAGGCAACTAATTACACAGTTAGTTAATATTCGAGGGGGTCATCCTTTTGAGTTTTAAGATAAAGACGGAAAGAATAGATTTTACAGATTTTTCGGTGCTACTATATAGCGTGCAGTCTACAAAGCTATCTTTAGTCTACAAAAGAATTTGCGCTGAAGTGACCTGACCTGACTTGAATTTGTGCTGATCTGACCTGACCTGACTTTATCTTTGGGGACGAATGTGAGGTCAAGACGGGCTATAAAAGGGGGAATCATGAAGACCAATATTAGTTCAATTACATTAATTAAAACAAAAATTTAAAGTTCAAATAAAACAAACAATTCATTCTACGGATCTACAGCTCTACAGAAGCTAAGTCTAACAAAGACCCTAAGATCCACTCTAAGGTTAGCCAGCCCGAGAGAAAGAAAAGAGGAGGAGGTTAAAAGAGGAGAATAAGGGGTTAAGTAAGTTGTGATATTTTCGTTAGCTTTAACGAAAATATCACAACTTAACCTAACCAATCGTCATGGGCATACAGTTGACTTAACCGGGCACTCAATTAACCTAACCTGGCATTATATCCCATAGAATGAATTGTTTGTTTTATTTGTCCTTTAAATTTTTTGCTTTAATATAACTGAATTTGTAATTATGGTGTAGACCGCACGTTATAGTGTAAATATCTTTGTAGACCGCACGCTATAGTAACACCAATTACGATTGGTTAGGTTTAATCATGATATTTTCGTTAAAACTAACGAAAATATCATGACTAAACCTAACCAATCGTCAAGGGCGATTGACAATGGGATGTAAACAAACAATTAGTAAACAAGATAAGAAGCTATAATTAAAAGGTAGACCGCCGAATCGTAGGTAGACCGCATACTACAGTAGCACCCACCAATTTTTCTTTTAATAATTAACAAAAAGTGGTAGTTAATAAGTAACGGTGGTTAATAAGTACAGTACTTACACAAAAAGGCATTGAAAATAGAACAAGTTACAAAAAGTTTGTTAGGAATTAAATGTCGGCACTAATACATTAAACTGTGCAATAATACATTAATGATTGTTAGCTCGATAAATAACACACGAAGAAGGATGCACAGACACAAATAGAATTGTTTATGGCGAGCGATGGAGTCCTTAAAACGGGGTTTTAGGCGAAAACTTCGATAACCCATTTTCGCTGTTCTATGCCAATAAAAAGACTTCATCAAAATTACAATAGGCGAAGGACGGAATGCGGGAACCTATTCAGAAAAGAAAAGCCATTGAATTAGATAGGCTACAGGCGAGTGTGTGGGCCTATTCAAAAGAGCACTTTCAACGAATTAAAGTAGGCGAACGTAAGCTCCAAGGAACGACAGGAGGAAAAACTTTCTTTGAAAAAAGTGATGAAATGTGTGTAGGCCTATAATCGAGAGACTCTTTCCGTACCGTGTTTGCGGGACTTAATTCGAAATTAAACTGTTCCCATAGTTTCATGATATTGCTGAGACACCCTCAAAAGATCAACAAAAGGTCAACTTTCGTGCCAAGAATTGGCGATAAAACTTCAAAGACGAAACAAGGACGTCTTTCATAGGACATGACGCGGGTGCCTAGAAGCCTTCGTCAGAACAGCTTTCTGCTGGTGGGAAGAGTTTCTGAAGTTTAGAAGTAGGCCTACCCTGTGATAAACTCTGCACGTTCTGAGGCTTTTGAGAATCTTGTACCAGCAAGCGAAAACTTCGTAAGGGTGACCTGCCAATTGGAAGATACTCGTATAGGCCTACACAAGGGTATTGGGTTAAGAAAAAACGTTAAAAGAAGGTACAAAAAAAAAAATATATATATATATGGGAAAGAACTCAGAATGGTTCCCTGAGTTTTTTATGATACACACAGACCGTGCATGGAACAAGGAACTCTTCTGGGATAATTAAATCCACTATAGTCCGAATAAGTAATGGTAAATGGCAAATACCATAGTTTTTCTTTTTCATGATGCAAGCCCGACGTGGGCAACGGGTCTCTCGCAGAGAGGTCCCATAAATATAGCTTCCCTCACCAGCTATCTGCAAAGCAGACAGGATCCAGCTTTGGGACATGGATCTAGGGTTTAAAGCAGCCTAGCCCCACTACATTTAGAACCTCAATATAAGTAAAAGACTCGTTGCATTCACGTCGGATTGAATAAATCAAAGAAAAAGGGGTAACTATTATATTTTTAGCTAAAAATATAATAGTTACCCCTTTTTCTTTGATTTATTCAATCCGACGTGAATGCAACGAGTCTTTTACTTATATTGAGGTTCTAAATGTAGTGGGGCTAGGCGGGAGGTGCCCCCTTTGGGGCATTGGTTTCTGCGCGTATGTAGAGGAATTACGGCATTTGATTGAGTGAGGCCCGTGGTGTAATGGTTATCATATCTGACCGGCAATCGGAAGATCCCGGGTTCGATTCCCGGGTGGTTACCTCATTTTTTCATTTGTTTCGTTCTCTCGCTCTCATCTTGCGCGGAATATTCTCCTATACAAGCGTCGTTCTTTACGATATATATATATATATATATATGGTAACCTGTATTTCAAAATTTTAAATCACACCATTTTGTGTCGTATGAACTTTAAAAAAATGATTTTTTAATAATTTTTACTTTATTTCTAAAGAAATTATGG
This sequence comes from Bathynomus jamesi, assembly GCA_023014485.1. Taxonomy (NCBI): domain Eukaryota; kingdom Metazoa; phylum Arthropoda; class Malacostraca; order Isopoda; family Cirolanidae; genus Bathynomus; species Bathynomus jamesi. Next base: position 1,077,104 of record JAJOZX010000702.1, on the reverse strand, counting down.
AATAATATACAATTTTTTTATCATTTAGTGATGAACCAAATGTATAATTAACTAAATAAAGAATAAATAATTATATGAAACGGATCTTTTAATTATATATGTGAAAAATTTGAAAATGAAAAGTTGCCAGATGTTGACGGTTCATTTAATTAAAAATAATAATAACGCGTAAAAATGACTTCCCACTTGGCGCCATTCCCATTCTCAGTTTGGAAGAGGCGTGCTTAAAGTGGAAATTCCAGATTTAGTAAAGGGTAAATAGAGGGCAGAGATGTAATTTCATAAGAAAAATCTCACCAAGGGTAAAATCCAACAGTGAGAATGAAAATGGATCAACGCGAGAGTTGCTTCTTTTGGAGATTCTCATTCGCTCATTTCTTCTTTTTGGGCGAGATTGGGAATGAGTACTAAGCTGACCAGACGTCCCGATTTCGGCGGGACCGTCCCGCTTTTGAGCTATATGTCCCCTAGAAACTTTAGGGGACGCGGAAATGTCCCGCTTTGGGAGATGATGAACTTAAAAATGTTCCGCTTTATCCAAATTACTACCCGTAAGCAAAGGTGGGCACCCAGGCGTAAAAGGACCGACGGTCCCGGTCCTTGCCTCAAACTGGACCGACGGTCCCTTTCTGAAGATAGGACCAGGAACGACTCGGTCCTCGGTCCTTATATATAATATAAGTGAAAAATTTGATTAAAATGAAAAATGAAATTAAAGACACCGGAAATCTTTAATTTTATTAACGTAAATTATAATTAATACAATACATAAATGATGAAAAAAGTTATTAAGTTAAATGCTTGAGTTTCCCTTCAAGAAGACTAGCATTTCAAAATGGCTGTCACTGAGCCCTGACCTTTTCGGCTTGAGGACGTCCTTCCCCAAAGAGAAGAGCCTCTCCACGGCGGCACTGGATGGGATAGGCGTGTTAAACTTGATGAACACAGCAAGCACTTGTACTCCAGGTTCTGCTCACCCTTGGGGCCCAGGTATTCAAAGTATTTGTCCAGGTACGGCCAGGGATTGCCGGGTTCAGTTCTTCCGCTAGGAGCTCCAGTTGCTTGACTTGAAGTTGAAGCACTAACATCAGTAGATTCTTCGTCTCCTCCAGGTGTTGAAACAAGTTTCAGTTCAGTCTCTTTCTGAGTCTTCTGGAGGAAACGATCCATCTTCTTTAGAACTTCAAATAATCACTAAACACACTAAAATCACTAAAAAAGACCGTCCGGAATTGCTTAAAAATGGACCGTCGCTCCTCATTTCGGTCCTCACTGAGAGACCAACTTTCCCGCTCACGGTCCTTAAAAAGGACCGAGTTCCTGGAGTTCGGTCCTTTTGGAACTCGGTCCTGCCCACCTTTGCCCGTAAGCAATATGACTAAGAAACTTTTGCTGCCATAAAACAAATACACGTGAAAATACGTGTCAAAAGTACGATAATTAAAAGGTAAACAGGATATTTTTTGTGCATTCAGTAAATATAATTTTGTTTCAAACCTATTTTTATACCAGTTGGCTATTGGATGTAAGCGAGCGCAATATTTTCTATTCATTATTCAAAAGATATCCCGCTTTTAACCGCAGAAAATGTGGTCACCTTAGGAATGACTAATACTGATTACATATGGTAAATAAAATTCAAAATTAATTCATTACCTCACCTCAGTAATGAAAATTTACCTTTAAAATTACCATACATTAATAACCCCTCTAAAGACTTAAGACACTTATAATAAATAGGCTTAGAAGTTAGAACTTAATTAAGGCTTAGGCCTCAGGCTTAGACATTTTAATTCAGCCAAATAATTTTAAATATTTAGGTTAATTACATTCGGGTTAAAAGTTAACTCATTACTAAATAATTACCGCATATTAATTAAACTACATTACGCAAGAACTTAATATTTTATATTACCGGTTTATCATAACCGAAGTTTAATTATAAACCGGTATAAAATCGGATACTGGTTATACCCGGATGAGAAAAATGTAGTTGCATCTCGATATAAAATGCCAGATGTGTTAGACTATCATGTCTATTCTTATAGCCACGAAAATAAACTTAACCAAACCCGCATGCGAGATTTTGTTTATGGATTATACAACATTTTTAAGAGAAAATCTGGTAATGCGATATTTATAGTTCAAATGTTACAATCAACCGTTTGTGAGGATGATTTTTGAAATTTGCATTTAATAATAATAATAATAATAATAATAATAATAATTCAATATGTATTATAAACACTTACATTTAATTCTTTTTTATTCTTTCTAAAAATATAGAGATTTTACTAGATACTTGTTACATACGTTACCTGGAATATACATATGAGCACAAAATCCTGTGTACAAATTAATCTATTACTATAATTAATATGTATGCTGGACTTATATATATATATATACTGTACATGGTGTAACAAAAATCCGTTCTTATAGGGAAATAAGATATAACAGAAATGAACGAGAAAATAGTTTTAAATATACATTACAAACAACAGAATCAACTTACCAATTAATCCAGTACATACTCAAATTGCATTCCATGAAGCCGCATTCAACCCAATGCTGATTTTTGTCGCTCCAATAACGATAATCTTATTTCCCGATAAGAACGGACTTTTGTTACACCCTGTAAGGTTTATTCAAATAACATCCTTCTCCCTATGTTGGTTTATATCTTGAACGAACTGAAAAGGAGAATTTCTCTATACTCGAGACTATTTAATATCCGAAGCGAAACCAAATATGTACATTGGTAACGAGATCAAAAAATTCTGGGTACAATAAACGTTATCCCGAAATAGAATTTTACAGGACCAAGATGACTCGTCATCCGCGAATCTCTCCGTAAGACGACGTTCTAAGGCCAAACCTACATGAAACGAAAAGAAGAAAATGAGAAGGACAGGCAATACGTGTGATCATCGATTCTCTACTATTTGCAGAGGTAGAAGATTTCCTGGAGTGTACATACCATTATGATGAGTCTGCTAGCGTATTGCTGGCGTAGCCCGAAGGCAGCTAAGCGAACGACGGAGTTGGGGTTTAGGAAATTCTATTAAAACACACACACACACACACACACACGGTGCAGCAACTGAATAAATCTTGGTTCTTGGTGGTAATGATGGCGTTACTCGGTCTGGTGACCTTGGCTAGTATACACATTTGTGAGGTCATTACATATCGAGTGTTTTTGCTGACGCATTTTTTTCTTTTGCAAAACTGGTTACCAAATTTTAAATTCAATGTACGAAAATTATTTTAGGAAATGCCATTTTAACTTCTAATTATCTCTTTTCACATAACTTTGATCAAATAATTTATTTATTAAAGAAAATAAGTATAATTTGAGGTTAGTCATATATTTTCAATTAAATTAAAAAAATATACACACTTTATTCGGAAATATATGTGTATTTAAAAGTATTTCGTATGTAATTTCTAAAAGTCTTTTGGACCTTTTCCGTTCTATGGGCACCGTTGAAATGAGAGAAATTAATATTTTTTAAAACTTATTTTAACTTTTTAGTAATAATAATAATGAGTACATTTTGAATAAGAGAAATTTAATTTATTTAATTTTACAGCTTTAATGAACATAAATTAAAACAAAAAAAATATTTGTCGTTTCTTCAAAAATTTGACAATATATTACATTACATTATCACTAGTCATACCTAACCTAACCTAACCTTGTTGGTGCCCATAGAACGGAAAAGCCCCAAATCTTTAAACGTTACAATGAAGAAAGTGGTTGGTAGATAAATGGGTACCCTGGGTGGCCTAGTGGTTAAAACGCTGGGCTGCTGGTGGGGCGTGGTTCGGATTCCACGTTAAACTGTAGGTCTAAGGTGGAGTGAAAAGCTCGACCTTCGTCAGTATGAACAATTTGGCCGGAAGCTAACCAAAGGTTATATGTGCCTAAATCCCTAAGCAGCGCCAATAGTAAGCCACATTTTTTACCAATTAGGTCGAAGTTTGTAAATAATTCGGTTTTTTGTATGACTAACTTTTTTAAGCGAGGTTAGGTTACGTTGATTCGGGTTAACCTAAACTAAAACAAATCAGAGGGTGTGTAAAGTCTTTAATTAAAATGCTAACGCGGGTGAAATTCGGAAAAACAATCAATGTATACGGTAAAAAAGCCGCTTTCTTTTGAACCGTGCCCCCCCACCCAACGTACTTTAACACGAGCTAAAGTGATTAAAAATTTGAAAATACAAAATATATAACTTGTTCGACCAACCAGGTAAAATACTCGTGTAGTCACAGACGAAAATTTACACAAATGTTTGACCAACTTCGGCATTTATGAATATACAGTGTGTGTGTGTGTATATATATATATATATATATATATATTATTGAATTTAAAGTTCTGAAAGGAGACGTAATTAAGGCTTTATCACGAATAGAGAAAATTCAGCACTGAGGCAAGACACGGAAGTATAACCAAGCGGCTATACTTACTGTACTATAAAGAAAATCACTCGACGCAGGACAAATCTCATTTTCATTAAAGAACGCGAACAGTGTCCTCTTATTCAAAAAAGGGTAAGAGAGCAATACCTTGGTATTATCAACCAGTAGCTCTCATCTCCAATCTTATAAAGCGCTTCGAACGTGTAATTAGAGACAAAATTGCCCGCTACCAACGAGAAAAGAATTTATTCAATCCAAACCAACTTGGCTTCAGGGTTAAAAGATCATGCCTCTCACAGTTATTCGATTATCAGGAGAAAATGCTGGAAACATTGTGTAGAGTTCATAAAATAGATGCAATATATACTGACTTTGCTAAAACCTTTGATAAATGTGGTCGTGGAATTATAGCACACGAAACAAAGAATACGTGGGAATTACTCGAAACCTGAGGCGATGGATATTTAATTTTCTGACCAAAAGAACGCAAAGAGTAGTAGTAAATGGAGTCAAATCTGACGTCTCAGAAGTAGTGAGCTCTGTCCCACAAGTAGAGTATTAGTTCGTTTGCTGTTTATAATTACGAGTGCGGATATTAATGACAGCATTGTATCGAGTTTCGCGGATAACACAAAAATATGCAAAGAAATATCAAAAGAAGGTGACAGAAAAATTACAAAACGACAGTGAAACATTATCCAAGCTGGCGGAAGACGACAATACGAAATTCAACGAAGAAAAATTCCAACTTATAAGACATGGTAACGACAACGTGCTACAGAATAAAGGGCACGAAACACTGCAAGCCGAACATATAGCACCAAACCCACAAGTCAAGGATCACGGAATAATAATGTCATCGGATGCAGAATTGAAAGGACACTATAACATTAAAATCACAACAGCAAGAAAAGTAATGAGAATTATCTGGAGGAGCTTTCACAGCAACACTGTTTTTCTCCTAAAGCTATTAACAGTGGTGTTCCTCAGGGCTCTGTCCTGTCACCCACTTTTTTCTTTTTATTTATCAATGATCTATTAAGTCGCACTTCCCGTCCTATCCACTCCTATGCCGATGATTCCACTCTTCACTTCTCTACCCACTTCGCAAAACGCCCCTCTCAACAGTCGCTCTATGCTTCGCGTAGGACGGCTATGGTACACCTGACCTCTGATCTTTCTTCCAGCTCTGATTGGGGCAGAGAAAACCTTGTACCTTTCAATGCCTCAAAAATTCAATTCTTCCATCTGTCTATTCGTCACAATCTTCCACACGACTATCCCGATACCTTCAACAATACACAACTCATTCCTTCCTCTTCTCTCAACAATCTTGGCGTTTCATTTTTTCATGATCTTTCCTGGAAAGATTACATATACTTTCTTTCAAAAACAACTTTTAAGAGGTTTGGTGTGCTGTACTACCTCCGCAGTTCCTTCACTGCCCCTGTACGCCCCTGTATGGAGTACGCTTCTCATGTGTCGGGTGGCTCAACCAAAACAGGCCCACTTGACCGGGTGGAATCAAAGGGTTTTCGTCTCATCAATTCCCAGCGTCTTACCGACTGTCTTCAATCCCTCGTTCTTCGCCGCAATGTTGCCTCACTTCTCTTTACTCTCGCTATAATAAAGGACACTGCTCTTCTGAACTCTCTAACCGCATGCCTCCTCCTTTAAGGAGAGCACGCAGTACCAGACTTTCTACACATTCTCATTCCTTTTCTGTTCAACTCTCTAACGCAAGGGTTAATCGGTATTTTTAATCTTTCATCAACTCAACTGGTCAACTCTAGAACACTCTTCCTCAATCCATCTTTCCCCCTGTCTATGACTCCCAATCTTTCAAACGCAGTGTCCAGGCATCTCAAAAACCCTGGACCTTGATTTTAGTTTTCTTCTTTTTCTATGGTGGGGCGCTTTTGCGGGAATTCGCCCTTGGCCCCTCCTTCCTGGAATAAGAGAAGAGGTAGATTCTGTACTGTCCCAGCTGCGGTGGGAGAGGGGTACATGAAAACGAGGATGGAAAATACCCTCGGAATGCGAGGCCCGAAACTTCAATATCGTACCCAGAAAACAGAAGAACCTCCGGCACACCAACCTGCATAATTTCAAGGACCAGTTAGACAGGTTCTTGTGCAAAGTCTCTGCCCAGCCATACGTGGCTGGCTACAAGAGCAGGAGGAAAGCGGAAACCAATTCTCTTCATCAAATCCCGCAAATGATGCGGGATGCTGCAGAGAGGCTGATCTGCACGCAGGTCGATCCTAAACCATCATAAGGAATGGTGAATGGACGTGTTGTTTTGCTCTCTCTATTTAACACCCAAATTAGAAGGGAATAATCTACTCGGCGGTTTATTCTGTTTGCACTCGAAAGTGTATAAAGTATCAGTGAATCCGTGCATATAAATTATAAAGTGAATTTCATTAAAATAAAGAAAGTGCAATATAGTTTACATAATTTATCACCAATTTTAACGTATATATTCAAAACGAAATACGGTTGGCATTCGAGAAAGTTTGAAACAAAGCAGGAAAAAGGTCATAGAACACAAAGGTCAGAAAACCCTCGACCATCGAAAGGAAAGAAACAGAAATAAAAAATAAAAATAAATAAAGAATTTGTGTGGGTATTTCTTCTTACGCTAATTAAGGAATATCATGGATATGGGTCCACATTCTCACTTAATCTGTAATTTGTGCAATTTAGTAACAACGGAAAGCCTAGCGATTAGGTGTGATTTCTGCCAACGATTAAACGACTTTAACTGCATGAATTGGAATGATCGGGAAATAACTCTTGTCTCGAACGCGAAACAAGTCGTGGGGATCAAATGTCTATGTGGCGCATGTACACAGACTGTAAATTCTTTCGTGGTCTTTAAAGAAATGGAGATAGCAGACTCGAAAGTTACAAAAAAGAATGAAATAATGGGGACGCATGTGTCCGAAATGGTCCCAACGAAAAACAGGGTGGATGAGAGAGAAGACGAAATAACGATTAACAGCATAATAACGAACAACAATTTAATAACAAATAACGATATAAACAACGTAATACGGAAGGAAGACATAGATGAAAGGAAAGAAATAAGTAAAAGTGGCGAAGTAGACAAACGGTCCAACGAGCGAAATGATAAAAAGATAATAACTAAAAACGTAGAAAATAAACAGCCAAAGAAAAATAATGATAATGCCAAAACTAAGAACTTGGTAAATAATAAGAAAGAAAGCAGAAGCGTAGAAAATATCGTATGCAAATACTACGCGAAAGGAAACTGCAGATATCGGGATGGGCAATGCATATATGCACATCCCACATTATGCAAAATGCATTACACAAGTGGATATTGCAAGTTTGATAAGAAATGCATGTTCCACCATCTTACGGTCTGCAACACTCATGAAAGATATGGGAGTTGCAAATACGGAAAAAAATGCCGATACCACCACCCTCAAAGGAACGCACCGAGGGAACAGAAAAAACGAACATCAAAGAAGAGTGGAAATTTTTTAGACGCAGCCAACACATTTCAGCTGCTAAATACTCTCCAGCAATTACAAAACCAGCTGACAAATATAAATATAGAAATCCGACAACACATTTCAGCTGCTAAATACTCTCCAGCAATTACAAAACCAGCTGACAAATATAAATATAGAAATCCGAGAGCCGGACAGAAGGTACGAACAAAGACACTTCATGCGTTATCGGGACAACAGGTACCGACAAAGATAAAAAGAGGTAAATTCTCGGAGGACCACAAGGCAACGGAACCAGCACCCCCATTGGAAAACAAAGCGGAACCACCTGTATGCGAAAAAGAAAGAGAAAAAATAAAAATAATCCTAGCCAACATACAGGGCCTTAAATCAAACCAGTCCACGAACAAAGTTGCATACCTGAAAGGACTCATGCAAGAAGCCGGAGCAGACTTTGCATGCCTCACGGAAACTCATCTAAAGGACTGCCAGGCGAACTGTGAAAATTGTGAGTCCTGTATTGACAAAAAAGAAATACAAATTGACAACTATAACATCCTCCGAGCCGACAGAACAGTGAGATGTAAAGGAGGATGTGCTATTTACACACGCGAAAGGCACATAGCAGAAATGGTTATAAGTACCTCAAACAACTACGTAGAATGTGTAGCAGCAAAAATTGAAAAATTAAATATGGTACTAATTGTAATGTACAGACCCCCAAACACGCCAACCTCAAAATTTTCAGATTCCATTACAGAGGTAAGAAACTTAGTAAAAGATCTACACTCTCCAACCCCAAATATTTTTCTCTGTGGTGATTTTAATTTCCCATTCATGAAATATAAAAGGATAGGAAAAAATATATGTATCCACCAGGACAAGGGGGGCACACGAGAAGAGCAGGAGCAGGTAAAAATGCTACTAGCTTTAGCTGATGAATTTATGTTAACACAAGAAATAACAGAAAACACAAGAAAAAACAACTGCCTAGATTTGGTATTCACAAACAACAGTAATCTAATTGATAATGTAGAAATCTCCCCAACTATGATATCAGACCACAATATCATTGAAATAACAACTAATATAAAGGCAACAGGAAAGAAAAGAACACGCACAACAGAACGAAGCAAATTCGAAATTTTTAATTTTCACTCCAAAGCTATAAACTGGGAAGATGTGACATCCAGCATGGAAGTAATAGATTGGAAAACCATTTTCGAGGCCAAGACAAAGGAAGAGATGCTAATGACGTTAGAGGAGAAGACGTTAGAAATTGTGGAAAAACATGTCCCAAAGATACAACAAAGAGGAAAGAGAAGCAGGTTCGAAAGACAAAAGAGGGCATTGTTCCGAAAGAGAAAAAGAGTGACTGCAAAATTAAGTAATTGTAAAGATAACAACATCAGAAAAATATTAAATGATAAACTACAAAGTATCGATGTCGTCATACAGGAACAAATCGAGAAGCATACAGAAAAAGAAGATGACGCTATAGAAGCGATAAAGGTTAACTCAAAGTACTTCTACAGGGTGGGCGGAAAGTAGCTCCCTATTTTGGATTGGTAAAAAAATACGTATATTATCCATTTATTTCAGAAGAAATAATATGAAAAGGTAGGCATATATGGTAGGTTTTCTCTAAAATTCAATGTGGGCTCCAACTCTTTCCACCAGCTTCTGGAGCCGCCCAGGAATGGCGTCCAATGACTTTAGCAGGAACTCCGGCGGGATGGAGGACATGACTTCCCGAATTCGGTCCTCCAGTTCTTCCAATGTCCTCGGTTTGGTGCGGTAGACTTCTTCCTTTACCCACCCCCAAAGAAAGAAGTCGCACGGTGTCAAGTCGGGGCTCCTGGCTGGCCATTGATGTGGACCACGACGACCCATCCAACGCCCAGGGAAGTGGGCATCCAGCCACTCACGGACAACAATGGCCAGCCAGGAGCCCCGACTTGACACCGTGCGACTTCTTTCTTTGGGGGTGGGTAAAGGAAGAAGTCTACCGCACCAAACCGAGGACATTGGAAGAACTGGAGGACCGAATTCGGGAAGTCATGTCCTCCATCCCGCCGGAGTTCCTGCTAAAGTCAGTGGACGCCATTCCTGGGCGGCTCCAGAAGCTGGTGGAAAGAGTTGGAGCCCACATTGAATTTTAGAGAAAACCTACCATATATGCCTACCTTTTCATATTATTTCTTCTGAAATAAATGGATAATATACGTATTTTTTTACCAATCCAAAATAGGGAGCTACTTTCCGCCCACCCTGTATAATTTCGCAAAAAGAAAGTCGAAAAACCAAGCGACTATCGGACCTTTAAAAAATGAGAACAGTGATTTATCTGATGATCTAACAGAAGTATCTGAAATATTAAAAGCTCAGTATGAATCATCTTTCAGTATCCCAAAAACTGACAAATTGATTTGCGATAGAAACGCGTTCTTTGAAGAAGAACCACAAGGGGAAAGTATAACGGATTTCGACTTTACGACGGATGATATTACACAAGCCATAGGGAAACTAAAAACACACTCAGCGGCAGGACCGGATAAATGGAATGCCACACTGATCAAAAACTGCAAGAATGCAATCGCTGAGCCCCTATACTGGATATGGAGACGATCATTAGACACGGGAGAAATACCGGGCATCCTGAAGAGCGCGAACATAGTCCCAATATATAAAGGAGATCGATCCCAGGCCAAAAACTATAGGCCAGTGTCGCTTACATCTCATCTCACTAAAATATTTGAAAGAATAGTTAGACAGAAAATCTATGACTTTTTGGAAACTCAGAAAAAATTCAATGATAACCAACACGGGTTTCGATCAGGCAGATCATGCCTATCACAACTAATGGAACACTACAACAACATTATTGATTCACTTGAAAGTAATGAAAACTATGATGTACTATACACAGACTTTGCTAAAGCGTTCGACAAGTGTGACCACGGAATCATAATACATAAACTGAAATATTGGGAATAACAGGAAAAGTAGGGAAATGGATATATAATTTCCTTAGGGAGCGGAGGCAAGTCGTTACAGTACAAGGAGTATCTTCATCAGAATCAGAGGTCCTCAGCTCAGTACCACAAGGAACAGTATTAGCTCCACTACTCTTCATAATCATGCTAACTGACATAGATGAGGACGTTACCAGAGACAGCACAGTAACATCCTTTGCGGATGACACAAAGATCAGTAGAAAAATAAGAAACCCAGAAGACATAGGATCTCTACAGACCGACATAAACAAAATCTACAAGTGGACTGAAGACAACAATATGAAGTTTAACACCGAGAAATTTCAGCTATTACGGTACGGAAAAAGAGAAGACCTAAAGTCCATGGAATATTATACCCCAAATGGACGGGAAATTCAGAGAAATTCCAGCGCAAAAGATTTAGAGGTTGTAATGACAGATGATGCGAAATTTGAAACACAAAATAAGATAGCAGTAAACAGAGCAAAGAGAATAACGGGTCAGATATTGAGAACCTTTAAACGAAGGGATAGGAATTAGTGTTGAAAACCGGTTTGTAAAATTCCCCTAAAAATCGAAAACCGAAAGAAAAAACCGGTTTTATCGATTGATTTTTATTTGTCTCAAATTTGCGCGAACGTGCAGCTACGCGCTACAGCGCACAAAAAATAACTTCGAATACATTACCTATTAAGTTAAATTGTGACAAACTGGCAACTGCTCTTCAGTATAATTTTTGCCTATCTGGCAACTCGATCTTCAGTTTGTCTCATCATGTAGGCTGTAGTGTAGAGCAGTGTTTCCCAACCGGGGGCCATATGGCTCCCTGGGGCCATGGCACATTTGAAGGGGGCCACAGGAAAATGTTAAGATTTAGAGGGGCCACAGACTCCATGAAGGGGGCCACAGGACTCAACCTATTGAAGCCTAAATTATAGTTAGGCCAATAGATAATTTTAATTTATGTAGTTGAATTACATTTTACAAAATTATTAATACATATATTTTCCTTTTTTTTAGATATTTTATAATAGAATTTGAATTTATCTGTAAACAAATATTTTGCATCTTACAAGCTTATTGTGCGCTTGATCGTTATGCGCCTGGCAGCGTTGTTGACTTGATAAAAATACTTCAGGTTGAAATCCTTACAGTCTGTTTACCACGTGGATCGTCGCTGTAGTGTGTAAGTAGCTCTTATTTGTTTACCCTAATATTGCGAAGTTGTAGTAATTTTACTAGTTTTTTTAATTTATAATAGATTGCTATAAGTACAGTATTTCTTTTGATTATATTTTTTTATACTTAATACATAATATAAGTAAATAACTGCAAATTTTTGTTAGCCACTGTTTAGTTTTTGTTATGTTTATAGTCCTATGTGACAAATAATATTGTACCTGAATACAAATAGTTGTTTTAATATCCTTTATATATATTTGTTTTTGTAAAATAGAGTTAATCTGCATATTACCTACTGAAAATAATGCTTATGGGGGCCACAGGAAAAAATAAGGTTCCAAAGGGGGCCATAAGCCAAAACCGGTTGGGAACCACTGGTGTAGAGTCAGTCGACTAAAGCCCTATTCGCAGTATAAGACCCTTAATGCCCTTTGTTTCTTAAGATGTCATTTCCAAAATAGGGATAAAATCTAAATTAATTTATGTATTTTTTCTTACACGAAGAGTCAATTTTCTGTTTTCTAGGTAAAGTTTTTTTTATTAAAAAATTTTATTTCAATGTTTTTTCCAAAATAGAGATAAATTTTATTTTTATTCTTTATAATTTTTTTACAAAAAGAAGTTTATTTCTTTCTAAGTATAGATGTTTTATTTTAAAAAATTATTTCAAATCTAAATTGTTTGAATAATGTATTATTTTGGCTAAAATAAAATATGTCAAAGTTGTCATTTTCTTATTCATATGCAAACATACAGTATGATGCATTTTTGCATTCTTTTGACCAAAAAATAGGCGATAAGCTATGCTTGTTAAGAGTTAAAGTCAGTACCTTTCAATTGTGGCTTTTAAAAATTACTATACTTTTCGGTCATAACCGGTTAAAACCGGTTTTCAAAAACAGATCGATTAAAAACCGGTTTGTAAAGTTTCGATTATTTTTCAACACTGATAGGAATGTAATGATTGCTCTACTGAAAACCCTGATCATACCCAAATTAGAATACTGCTTGGTCCTAACTTCCCCATATAAAAAAGAAGACATTAGACAGCAGGAGGGGATCCAAAGAAGCTTCACAGCCAAGATCAATGGGTGCAAAGAACTAAATTACTGGGAAAGGTTATGAGAACTAGACCTATATTCACTGGAAAGGAGAAGAGAGAGATACACCATTATTTACACTTGGAAAATAATGGAGAAACTAGTCCCTAATCTTACTCTGAATCCCATAACTCCCCAAACAACGATGGAAAGTAGAAGCGGTAGACTGCGTCGTATTCCCAAATTGAAGGCGAGACAGGGAACATCCTTAACCCTGAAAGAAAATAGTTTTGTAGTGAGAGGACCAAAACTGTTTAATCAGTTGCCCAAAGACCTAAGAAACACGAAGGGAGTTGCAGTAGAAATCTTCAAAAGAAGACTAGACGCCTGGCTCAGAACAATCCCCGATTAGCCGGGCGTACCTGGCTATGTGAGGTGGAGAGCGCAAGAATCCAACTCACTACTTCACCAGGCCAACTCGAGAGGAGGGGCGACAAGTTTGACCTTCGCGAAATGAGAAATCATCGCGCGGAACCTTTGTAAGGTAAGGTAAGGTATATACAGTATATATATATATTAGGGTGTCCCAAACTCATAGGGGGCCAAATGTTTTTTCGGGATACAAATCCGCTCGTGTTGCGCTCTTTTGATGTTTCCCATTAGAAGTCTTCCCGTAAAATTACAGAGAGATCGAAGGAAATTTAAAGGTCCCGAACTTTGAACACTTTATTTCTCCTCTTAACTGAAAGGCAAATTAACTGAAATATTTCTCTCAAAAGTTCCATCACAAAGATGATTATACAAAATAAACATGTATTTTAATCTTAACACACAAACAACAATTTCAAAGCATCACATTTATGCATTTTAACTAAACACGTGTTTCATGAGATCCGTTTTTGTTCCCTTCCGGCTCACATTCCGTCGGTGTGAGTGGACAGTTCGAAGGAGGAACTGGAGGTCTTCTTCATCACGGCACAGAGGTTTGCTTGTGTATTTCTCAATGAGGGCGATGCCTCGCTCTGCTGCATCATTGACCACCATCAATTCTGCAGCTCGGCTCTTTGCCAGACGGTAGTTTTCGTCAGTAGGCCATGTTTCAGGGTCTTTGGTGAGGAACGTGGGCTCAACTTGGAGAAACTGTAAGAGTGTGGTGGATCGACTCGTCACCCACGGACTTAAACGGCCATCCACTTGCAGTCCCTTGCCTTGGACCCGTTTGAGTCCTTTCCCAGGGCGCTTTTTCAGGTTAGCCGTCATGTTACGCTTTTCATTGTCGTCAACTCTGTCATCAAACAGTGCAAGACAGATTAAGTCCTCCGAGATATACCACAGATGACGGAGCACAGCCCGGTAAGCTGTGTTTCCAACGTCCTTGTCAGGGTAACCTACAAGAAGATTGCACAGCCTAACGTCATTTTTGGGAGATTTGATGGCAATGGGAGCCTCGTGCCAGTGACGCACGTATACAAGGCTCACGAAGAGAGCCATACGGCGAACCCCTTGCAGTTCTTGGAGACGAAGTTCGGAGAACTGGGACTGCAGTAATGCTATTTTCAGGCAGTAAATAGCTTTGGCCATCCATCTGGCCTGATGGTAAGCCCCTGGAGGCCGAAGCTTGTAACGTCCTACGTCGTCTCCGAGGTACAAGAGGCTCAGTCGAAGAAGTTCTTCATAATCCTCTCGAGGATGATTACCACTTCTTAGGGCATCGCGGAGATAGTCTATTACCTCAAGTCGCATTTGTGAAAGGCAAGCATTGTCATTTATGAAGGCTTTAGCCACCTCGTCCTTGTCAAATGCATCCAACTGACAGTGGTTCATTGATGGTCAGGCCTCCTTGAATCTCCTGAAAAGTGGGATTTGAGGACTTGGTGGTGTTCCTAGGCACACGACGAAGACATCCTTGAGAATCACTTCGTGAACGTGATGACGGCAAGCAAACCATAAAAGAGATCTTCCCAATGCCGCTTCCAAACGCGCACACGCACCTTGCACTATCCCTGTGTTTGATGCCGTCGTGTCAAACACCATGCCTATGATCTTGTCCTCAATTCCGACTAGGGTGAGCGCTTGATGGACTGCGCTTGCCATTTGCTGTCCTGTGCCGTCTATTATTTTCGGTGCTCCTAATAGCTCTTCCACACCATCCCCAGTCACCACAACAGCAATCCGATCGACCGACTTACCCTCCTGTTCGATGTCAGTGAGTATCTTTGTGTCCCAGTGGATCTGCAGTCGAGGTGGAAGCTGCTCGAGGTGGCCAATAACATTGGTCCCTATCATTGTACGGGCCTTTTGTCGGAAGCGGTGAACCGTGCTCTTTGATGGAACACTGTCAGGACCGAGAGCTAGGGATTTTGCAGTCGCAGCAAACGCTGATGTTGCCTGTCGAACAGAAAGGCCCTCGCGATCCCAAGTTGCTGCCAGGTCAAGATCACTCAGACTTTCTTTTAGTCTGTCATGTTTGGGAGCTTTCGAAGGTTTAAGTCCACAAGTGACGGCTTCGTTTCCACTGTCAGCTGACGATGTGATAGAACTGCTGTCGGTAGCCTCTTTTGTGACTCCTACAGCGAGAGCCTCCTCCGTTTGACGCCAGTGTGCCCGCTCAAGAGCTCTTTCCCTTTCCTGTCTTTTCATTGTGGCTGCATTATATTTTCTATCTTCACCTCCCATGTAACTCGTATGTCGATCTGCCCTTTGGGAAATGAGGAATTCCTTGTCTTCAAGAGGGATATCTCCCCGATCCAGAACGTCTGAGCGGGCGACATCAAAAATATCCTCCATATCAGCCAAGAATACATCCCGCTGCATATTGTAAGTCATTCCAGTCTTGTTCTTGTTTTTATGCAAATTTCAATACCTCTGAACCAAAGCTTTCAGTTTAGTCGAGGCATGAACGGAGGTTGTTGCCAGATTCGAGTTGGCTCTAGCCCAGATTTCTAATACAGCCGATATTACAGCCTTGACACTGTTGGAATCTGTCTTCTTTTGGTCGCGGTGATGGTAGAAGTAAAGGAGCAACACGTCCATATTACTTGGTAATCGAGATTTAGCCAGCTCTGCTATCGGAGACCTCTCAAGAAGCCACAACTTGATGTTTGATCTTGTCAACGCCATAATGATCAATTCTGAAAATCAAAAAAACGTCATCAAACGTCGGGACCTCTAAATATCATCTGATCGAGTTGAAAATCACACAGCCAATGCTTTAGCCCAAACCACATCCGGGCATGACACGAGTGGTCAGGTCGTGTTAAGAACAAAAATTGGGACACCCTAATATATATATATATATATATATATCTCGGGTGGGCAAAAAAATAGGGAGACCTCGAACTTTGGCTGTAAAATCCAGTTATGGTCAGATTTCAATATTTTTTTCACACCCGACAACAAAGTAAATTTCCTACACGGTAAGTGCATTTCAAAGAAAACTAATGAAAATTACAGATTTATTGAACATTTCTTTATGCCGCTGGAAATTCTCCATTTACACTACTACTGCACTGTCGGGTCGGCAAAAAAAAAAGGGAGACCTTTTAAATCCTTCATATCTCGGCAAATACGGGTACATAGAATCATGAAATTTTAGTATGTTAGTACTAGGTAATTTATGGTTTGTATACCATCTTTTAGCATCTCCTGTTTTATCGATTTTCTTGAGAAGCTTGTCCAAACCTCCTGCAGTTGGCTTACATTAATTAAAATCGCTTTAATTATCGCAAGATTTTTCTGGAATATTCGCCATAAATCCAATTTCTCAGCTAAAATGCGAAAAGATGGCATACAAACCATAAAATTACCTAGTACTAACATACTAAAATTTCATAGTTCTATGTACCGTATTTGCCGAGATACGAAGGATTTAAAAGGTCTCCCCTTTTTTCTTTGCAGACCTGACAGTGCAGTAGTAGTGTAAATGGAGAATTTCCAATGGCATAAAGAAATGTCCAATAAATCCGTAATTTTTATTAGTTTTCTTTGAAACCCGCTCACCGTATAGGAAATTTACTTAGTTGTGGGGTGTGAAAAAAAATATTGAAATCTGACCATAACTTTGGATTTTACAGCCAAAGTTCGAGGTCTCCCTTTTTTTTTGCCCACCCGATATATATAACCTTTGGTTAACTTCCGCCCGAATTGTTCATTCTGACGAAGGTCAAGCTTTTCACTCCACCTATTAGACCTACAGTTTAACGTGGAATCCGAACCACGCCCCACCAGCAGCCCAGCGTCTAGGCCACCCACTACCAGCCACTTTCTTTATTGTGTGGAAGGATGAACAGCTGGGTTTTGCTGCGCGCCGACTGCAGTCACCGGGTCTCGAACCCGGGGCCGATGGATTCGTAGTCAGCGACGCTAACCACTACACCACCGAGGCGCATATATATATATATATATATATTTTTTTTTTCTGGAAATTCCTTTCCTCACCTTTTTTCTCACGTCCACAAGAAATAAACATAGTGGTGAAATCCAAACACGTTGTATGGCGGAAACCCGCATAGAAGTTGCCAGACTGTAACATCTCACTGAATATCATTCCCATTTCATTCCGCTCTCGAGAGAGAATTCCAAAGGAGGCATTTGCAAATCGGTCTATTCTCAATTCATGCCATTCTCATTTTCATCCACGGCTTTCCCACTTTGGTTGTTAGGTTAGATTGAATTAAATTAGGTTAGTATATATATCAGTCATTCCCATTTAGCGCCTTTACCACGAATGAGAATGGAGTGACAACATTTTTTCTCAAATCAAGTAACTTTTCTCAAATGTGAATTTTTTTACTTTGTGCATTTTCATTTGCGGACCGCGGATGGGAGTCGGAATGACATTGAATGAGAAGTAATCATGCGGACTTCTTGAAGATTCGTTTGAAACCGTGTGAAATTTCCACGTCACCAGATCGTGGCTATACAAACGTCAGTCCACTTCAGTTCGCTCTCATTTCGCTAGAAATCGCTCCGCCCTATTTCACTCGACTACGATCCCTCAACCTCGCTCAACCTCATTCGTTCGACTTTCGTCTCACTCAACATCCGTCCATTCGACCTTCGATTCTCATTTCTCTTTCAGCAAGAACTTCATCACCGTTGCAAGCCTACAACCACTTCAGCCGTCGTGCAACCTTTATAACGGACGTCGTGGCCAATGTCGTAACACCGCTTCTCGAAGATCAGCGAAGTTAAGCGACATTGGGTCTGGGTAGTAGTTGGATGGGAGATCGTCCTCCGCGCCCAGATTATGTAGCGACCCGTGGTTCGGATCCCACGTAAAGCTGTAGGTCCCCTCCTTCATATGACCTTAGATGTTGCGAAGGTTAAACAACCCCAATAAGAAAAAGAAAAATATATACAGGGGTTAGACAAAATAATATGAACACCCGCCGATTTCACCGGTTATCTTTACGGACTGCTCAGACACAAAGTAAACGGTCAAATGACTGGCAAACCTATTTAAATGCGTAACAGAGAGTGTCTACGTCATGTTATAACCCTCACGTTGTTTTTACAGATCTGAGTGAATTATGAATTAGCAATTATGAAAGACCTGTCAGACTTCCAAAGAGGGCAAATTGTCGGAGCGCGGATGGCTGGTGCATCGATGACGAAAACCGCTCAGATGTTCAATGTATCCAGAGGAACTGTCTCTATGGTCATGTCTGCATACCAAAACCATGGAAAGACAAGCACCGACAAATGCAATAGTGGACGCAAGAAGCTGTGTGATCGAGACCGCCGGGTGCTAAAGCGCATTGTGACAAAGAACCATAAGACCACAGCTCCAAAAGTGACTGCAGAGCTTAACCAGCATCTTGCAAGCCTGGTATCGACCAGAACTGTACGTCGCGAGCTCCATGGAGCTGGATACCATGGGAGGGCTGCAATTGCCAAACCCTTCCTTTCGCACATCAACATTGAGCGGCGCAGAAAATGGTGTAATGACCATAAGAATTGGTCAATGGACCGGTGGAAGAATGTAGTCTACTCCGATGAATCCTCCTTTACGCTATTTCCATGTTCCGGTCGAGTTTACGTCTGGAGACAGCCTAAAGATGCTTATGACCCCGACTGCCTGACCCCAACCGTTAAGCATGGAGGCGGATCTGTGATGGCTTGGGCAGCAATATCGTGGAATACTCTTGGCCCAGCTGTAGTACTGCATGGTAGGGTTAACGCCCAGGTCTATCTGTCAATATTGGCTGACCATGTCCATCCCATGGTCCAAACGCTGTTTCCCAATGGCGGCGCCGTCTTCCAGGATGATAATGCACCAATCCACACCGCTGGGGTCGTTAAAAACTGGTTTGAAGAGCATGTTAGTGAAGTAGAACGCTTGGATTGGCCTCCACAATCCCCGGATTTTAACATTATCGAGCATCTGTGGTGTCAGTTGGAGCAGCAGGTCAGAAGCCGATTCCCACCGCCGGCGTCTTTGGAGGAACTGGAGCAGGGTTTGCTCGAAGAATAGCTCAGGATTCCTCTAGCCACTGTCCAAAAGCTGTATGAATGAATTCCCCGACGCATTGCAGCTGTTATTGCCGCTAAAGGAGGACCAACTCCATATTAAGAATAAAAACAGCCATTTATCAAGGTGTTCATATTATTTTGTCCAACCCCTGTATATATATGTTATACACAGACCGTGCATGGAACAAGGAACTCTTTTTGGAAAATTAAATCCACTATAGTTCGAATAAGTAATAGTGAATGACAAATACTATAGTTTTTCTTTTTCATGATGTTAGCCCGAAGTGGGCAACGGGTCACTCGCAAAGAGGCCCCAAAATATAGCTTCCCTTATCAGTTATCTGCCACGCAGATAGGATCCAGCTTTGGGACAGGATCTAGGGTTTACAGCTACACCTAGCCTACTATATTCAGAACCTCAATATATGCAAAAAACTCGTTGCATTCACGTCGGATTGAATATATCAAAGAAAAAGGGGTAACTATTGTATTTTCAGCAAAAAACCAAAACCTAAACCTCAACTGACAAAATTAAGCGTCCACTTTTTAAAGCACTTAACATGTCCGTTTCATGATGGGACTGAACTCAGAATAGTCCCCTGAGATCTTTGATGTTACACATCATATATATATATATATATATGCACCTCGGTGTGTGTGGTGGTTAGGGTCGCTGACAACGAATCCATCAAATAGTATTCAATAAAAATGAATGTGACTTAAAAATCGATTTCCGGTTTCGCTTATTTTTTTCGGACAAAACTTGCCCCCCCCCCCCCCCCCCCGAACGAAATCGGGCCCATACGCCTATGGACTCCCACGTGAAGCTGCTGTTCCTCTCTGTCACATGACCTTTGCCGTTACGATGGAGAATAAAGAACAGCAAACTTAAGTATTAATCTTATCCCCCATCCCCGAAATACAGTGGGCTGACAAAAGTAAATAGACACCACGATGAAATTGCAGAACGTGTCAGTTTTACTTAACCTCTTAACGACCGAAGTTTTTGTAGGGTTAAGTTATGAGTGCGTGTATTGGAAACAGTACATATTCGACCCAGTGATCCAAAAGAGGTTAATGCAAAGGGGGTAATAAAGTAACATTATTCTAAATATATTAATTCAATAAATTTGTTATTATTTATTGACTTCTATTTACAAATAAAAAACTAGGGAAAAATGGAAAGTGTCTATTGACTTTTGTCAATCCTCTATACATGACAATTTCTATATGAAATAACAAAAAGTCCAACAAATTTGATCATTTTCAACTACTTCAAGTTAATTTTTACAGAACTTTTTTTTTAGCATTTTTATGTAGTTCCCCTTTGATGTAGTCTTCCTTTGTTGTAGTCCCCTTTTTGTTTAGTCCCCTTTTATTTTAGTATTTTTTTTGTTGTAGTTTCCTTTTGTTTTAGCGTTCTTATAAAGCCTTCCTTGCCTTTACAGCGTGTGTACTGCACTTTTGTGTCGTATGCAGCAGCTAGCCAAAAGTTTTTATGTATAGCAAAATCAGTGTAGGCCTACGTGTGGACAGTCGGTATTTGAAAGTTTTAATCAATATAAAACTAATGGCAACTTTTCCTATCTAAAATGAGATCTATAAAAAAAAAAAAAAAAAAAAAAAAAAAAAAAATCGGAAAAAAACTTGTTGGCAACAACTAAATATTAATGGACAGTTAATTCAAATTATTCATACAACCCTTTTTAACTTTCATGAACATGGTTATTTTCTTGGTAACATGGATAGCATGAATTTAATTGACAATTTTAAGTGTTTGACATTTAGTTACCCATATGCGCCTTAGGTGTTTTAACCAAGGATTTTTTTCTGTATTGGTTCATACCGAGGAGGTCATTGACAATATGAATAATTAGTTCCAAGAAGAGATACATTCAGTGTCAAGCCATTTTATTTCCTGGTAAACCCTGTTGGAGACATGGAACACGAGATGACGGTGCTAAACAGGCTATCGAAGACAATTTTCTACTCGAGC
Source organism: Bathynomus jamesi (assembly GCA_023014485.1). Classification (NCBI taxonomy): domain Eukaryota; kingdom Metazoa; phylum Arthropoda; class Malacostraca; order Isopoda; family Cirolanidae; genus Bathynomus; species Bathynomus jamesi. Next base: position 1,055,503 of record JAJOZX010000702.1, on the reverse strand, counting down.
GAGCGTACAAAGTTCAAAAGGGACCAGAGACTAATTCTATATCCTATTAAAAAAGGCAACATACAGGGTGTGTCTAAATTATGTTAACGCTTCTATGGAAGAATACTTTCCATAGAAGTATTAATACAATTTAGACACACCCTATACTTTATATATAGCAAACATGTAGAGGGAACTATACGATGCTAAGGTGAGCATATACTAAGCGTTTTATTTTCCGCATGTTCACCAAAACATGAGGCCCTCCAAGAAAGAAGTGGCTAAACGACAAAAGTTAAAAAAAAAAAATAAAAAAGTTAAGAAACACAATTAAAATTGTACCAATTTGAAAGTGAAATAACTTTCGAACTTTTAAAGATATTTCATCAAAATGTCTTCAAAAGTTATTCCACTTTCAAATTGAAACAACTTTTGCGTTTTCTGGCGTTTTTTACTTCTGTCGCTTAGCCACTTCTTCGTAGGAGGGCTTCATATAATGCATGACAGGGTGCAATACTATTTTTTAAGATATACGATACTGTAAATATTAATTACGAAATTAATTTTAAAGCATGCATGCGAGCAATACATCTTCCGAAAAGACACACGATGATTCATTGTATTTTCAAAGCCTCAAAACAAAATTTGACCATTATTTGCTATAGAATATGCATGCATAACGTCAAGAGCGGCTGTATGATCACGTTCAGAAGAGCCGCGGCAACCCAAAATAGTACTAGGAAGATTCTGTAAACTGTTTGTTCACGTGCGAGGAAGTACCTTGTAGCGTTAGATAAAGTTAACATTCTGATAAGCCCTATACGGGAGAGAAGGGTAATTAGTATGGCCGTACACGCGTAACTTCATTAAGCCCGTAGGCGTGAATTGGCAAAATAAATTGAATTGAAAAACATTTATGCGTAGGCAGACTACTTTATTGCACGCTGGTTGGAACTTGATTGGGTTCAACTCCTATTATCTCAACGGTTGAAGTAGAACAGGCCACCTATTCTGCGACTCGGGTGAGCATTATGCAAACATTGAAAAAGAGGGCGCATTAATGAAAACGTTTAATTCAGTGTAAATGCTTTTTTCATACTGTATGTGGGGACACGAGGGATGATAGGAAGTAATGATAGTGGGGGGGGGGTATAGACCGGGAATGGTATATAATATAGTATATAGACAATAATATAATATATACCATACAATCACACAACATACGAGGGAGATATAATACCACTCAACGGAACTGAGAGACGTAAAATGGACGAACCAACCAACCGATTCGTTGGAATCACGTTTTTAGTAGATGACGTTTCACTCAACGTTTTTCTCGTTATCAGAAAACAAAAAAAATACAAATTATTACAATGGGTCAGTGTACCTTAAAAGTACACAATTAAAAAACAGGAAAATGTACACTTTTTGCGTGTAAAATACAGAATGACAGTTATTACTCTTAAACTAAATAAGGTACTTGTAGGTTATCCCCCCCCACCCCACCAATTTTGACAGAATATTTTCGTTAAAACTAACGAAAATATCATGACTTAACCTAACTAATTATCAAGGGCAGGGCCGGATTTAGGAGTGGGCAAAGTGGGCAGCTGCCCATGGGCCTCCACATCTTGGGGGCCTCCACATATTGACAAGCCATTATCAAAATAGAAAAAAAAACGAAACTAGAAAAACCCGATAGATGATCAACAAAAAAACACGCGCATCCAATACCACTGTAGTACATAAACTTTTACCAATTACTATTTGTTGTGTACTAATTATTATTTTGTTTTTATTACTCTTTTAGGCCTACTCTCACTATAATGGAATACCCGAGTAACCTGAGGCTTTCATTTTTTGCAGAAATGAGTGGAATGGACAGACACAAGAGTGCACGATGTTTTGAAAGTGTATGTATGTTAATTATATTATGAATCTTATGGATGACTTCAATTATGTCTTCCCCTAAGGTAGGGGGGCCTCCACATGGAGGCTGCCCAGGGCCTCCACACGTCTAAATCCGGCTCTGATCAAGGGCGTACAGTTGATCTATTAGTAAATAGTAAACACTATTCCAGAAACAAACAATGTTATAATTAATAATAGATCAACTGTACGCCCTTGATAATTGGTTAGGTTAAGTCGTGATATTTTTGTTAGTTTTAACGAAAATATTCTGTCAAAATTGGTGGGGGGGGGGGAGATAACCTACAAGTACCCTAAATAATAATAATAATAAGATATTTTTGTTAGTTTTAACGAAAATATTCTGTCAAAATTGGTGGGGGGGGGGAGATAACCTACAAGTACCCTAAATAATAATAATAATAATAATAATGGTACTATTATTATTATTATTAATAATGATAATAATAATGGTACTATTATTATTATCATTATTAATAATGATAATAATAATGGTACTATTATTATTATCATTATTAATAATGATAATAATAATGGTACTATTATTATTATCATTATTAATAATGATAATAATAATGGTACTATTATTATTATCATTATTAATAATGATAACTTTCCTAAAATATGCTTCCAATTAATGATTTTCTTCGAAATGCATATATTGGTTACCATGGTAACTGCGCGGCGTCGTTTTTTGGGGGCACTTAAATTTACGAAACAACTCAGTCTCTATTTGGGTCTTTTAAGTTTGGCGGACTGCTACAGATTTTTACGAAACTTAGCAAATCATTTAGTTTGCTATCTGATAGATGTTAGGTTAGGTTAAGTTTATTTAGGTTAGATTAGGTTAGGTTTAGCAAACTAATTGATTTGCTACGTTTCGTAAAAATCTGTAGCAGTCTGCCAAACCAAAGAGATCCCTCTATTTTTCATGCATGCACGGAAAGAGGACAGAACTCTTTCAAGCGAATGAACCCAGTATAATATTATATATATATATATATATATATATATATATATATATATTTAATCCTGTATTGTATTCCTAAATGTCACTAACCTTTAAAGCAGCAATCAGTCAACAGTAGTATGATTGATTTACAGTAAGAGTAAAGACCTACAGCTTAAGTACAGTATATCTGATCTTACAACCTCAAGTTATATTTATAACACGTACCTTTTCAATTTATCTTTCAAAGTGAAGAAAAATTCATCAGTTGTCACAAATGGCTGGTTTCTTCATTAAGTTTTTGTCGACTGTAATAGCAGCCTTTTTTTTTTTTTGAATGGCAGACAATTCTAAATCGATTTAGGAAAAAAAGCCTTCAGACATGATTTTTTTTTCTTATATGAACACTGCATGTTCCCCAAAAATGTACGTACATAATAATTTAGCTCCAGTATATAATAATTTAGCCCCAGTACACAGGAGATATTATAAAAATTTGCACTATACTTCTGAACATATAGTTAAGTTTTGAACGATAAACATTTTTCAAAATCTGAATTTAACATTAGTTTAACAGTTAAAATTTGTTATAAAAATTAAGTTTCAGTAAATTATAAATAAATTTAAAAAAATAGTTAATGGAGTAATTTTAATTTAGTTCAAAACCATTAATTTTAATTGGTTGAGAATAATTCATTCACTTACAGTAAGTTAAAAAGCTTCACTGACATGTTTAATGAAGTATATCGTAAATTCGATCCTTAACTTATCACATTTTGATTTATATTTTATTTCTCACTTTATGTAAACTTCCTGTCTGTCTATCGGTTTCTCTCTTTCAAGAACCTTATTGATTATTATTTTCGCTAACGATTAAAATAGACAGTCTGACCTCTCTCTCTCTCTCTCCTCAGACAAACAAAAAACTGTTTTTTTAGATTTTAATTCACACTTAGCAAACATTAGACAAAAGGAATTTTGAAATTTTTTTGTAATTTGTCCTTACTGTAAACATTTCGACTTACACAATGTTAGCTTACGAAGGATAAATTAAATGCGAGAAACGCGAAGTTTAACCTAGAACACTTAAACAATTTACCCAATTTTTTGTTTCATTTACAAAAACACATTTCAAAACTCTTCAACCGAAACGTGTTATTGGGGATTTAAACTAAAACAGGCGTACATAAGACCACGATACACGTTTTGAAGTAACGTAAAAAGTATATATTCACTCTTATTTATGGAACGAATAAAGTAATGGCAATAAGATAAACAATCCAACAGCTCCAAGTTGCCTCCCTAAAGGTACTGAATGCAGAGTCCAAAGTCTACGGAGTTTCCATCCCATTTTCGCTTGCCTACATTGATTTTTCGATTCAAGGTTGCTCCAAAATGTCACACGCTCAAGAAATTACCGCAAGTAGATATTCCAACCTTTCTGTATTCTTTATTTAAGTTTTAATTTATGTATTTAATTAATTTAATTGAATTTAAGTAATTTATTTAAGTTTTAATATATATATATTATATATATATATATATTATATATATATGGGTGGGTGGGTGTGTATTAACGTGCATGATCTGGTATTAGTTTTAATTTATAATAGTTATATATAAAAAATGAAAAAGAAAATAGGGTCTGACGAGAGCAAATAAAGAAAAAAAAAGTCGAGACAAAAGGTTTGCTTAGCTTTGCACACTTAAATTTAAAAACAAAAAAAAATTATAAATAAGTAGAGGATTTATCACACACACACACACACACACGTTGCTTCATGTCCATACAATTTCGTTTGCTAAAATATTGTTAACATCCATAACTTCTTTATTAACTAAAAAATAAAATAATCAAATAATACATTTTATTAATAGCGTTTATAAAAATATCAAAAAAAGTTCCCCCAAAATTTCAATCTCAAAAACGATGGTGGTGAAAACCGGGTGCTTGTCGACGAAATGAATATACAGGGTGTCTCAGAAGTCGCGCACCGTATTTACAGGTTCGGATAACCTGAATCTGTGGTACGCAACTTGTGAGACACCCTGTAGGTCCCAGAAAACGAAATTACACATTCAGACTAGGTTAGTAAATCATGATAATTAGTTTAATTACTATATAGAGTCGTGTGTCGTGGTTTTGTATGGAAGCCGAGGTGTGCGTGCGTGTATGTGTTTTTGACTACCTTACGAACCGCGACAATTTTTAGGATACGAGTAGAACCCATCGCGAAACGAACGTGCAGATAGCGACACTAGCACTGTCGCCATAGTTTTTTAACAAGGATAATTAAATATCATGAAAAAGTGAAGGTTAGGCTAGATTAAGTTAATCACTTTATTCAGATTAGTCAAATGTCGCCATCCGCAAGTGAAAATGCAAAAATGTCGCGGTTTTGTAAGGCAACCAAACGTGTGTGTGTTCTCTATCTATCCATTCAGCTGTGTATATACGTATTATTTTAATGATATTTTTATTTATATTTTGTGAAGTGGCTTTGTTCTGAAGACAAACACTGATTTCTTCGTTATAAATTGTTTCAAATTGTTCACACACACACATACATATATACAGTGTGTCCGTAAAGTCATGGTGGGATTTTAAATAGCTATATTATTGCAACGAAACATGATAATGAGATGAAACAATGCCAAATTTAAGAACAACTCTCAAAGTTGTATCTTGTAGTTAGTCTAGGCTAAGCTTAACCTTTATCTCGTAGTTAGTCTAGGCTGTCCACATGCCTATGTTGAACATGAGCGTAATAGCTCGAAAGTTAATGTGTGGTGTGCTCTAGCACGAGATCGAGTGATTGGCCCATTTTTCTTCGCGGAACCCACTGTGACGTCACACAACTACCTCGCTATGTTGGAACATTTTGCAGTACCCCAATTTATTGACAATAATGTCATCTTTCAGCAAGATGGTGCTCCTCCGCACTATGCCAACGTTGTTCGAGAATTCCTTAATGAAAAATTTCCACAGAGATGGATAGGAAGAGGAGGATGGAAGCCATGGCCTCCACGCTTTCCGGACCTGACACCTTTGGACTTTTATTTGTGGGGTTACGTCAAGCAAAGCGTGTACAGTGTACCCATTAGGGATATTCATCACTCGCACGAGCGAATCACGGAAGCTATCGCATCCGTCACTCCTGATGTTCTTGGGCGTGTGTGGCTGGAATTGAATCACCGCCTAGATGTCTGCAGGGCTACCAGAGGAGCCCATATCGAACTACGTTAAATAAAGTTATTCTTTTAGAGTTGTTCTTCAATTTGCCTTTTTTTCATCTCATTATCATGTTTCGTTGCAATAATATAGCTATTTAAAATCCCACCATGACTTTACGGACACTGTATATACGTATATATATATATATATATATATATAATTCCTGAACAGAAAACGATGATAAACATTCAAGCATGACTTAATTAAATAAAAAAAAAAAAATTTTAAAACTTTGGCATAGCAAAATATTTCAAGCCCAACGATTAATTAATTAATTATTGTATCCACTTTTTTTACGTGAGAAGTTAAATCTTATTATAACAATTATTTAGACATTTTGCAGAAATTAAACAATACATATATAAGTACAGTGCGTTCGAAAAGTCTCTCCGCAGTGCTATGTTATTAAACGCATAGGAAATTGAAAAACCCACAATGTTTTCCTTCAACCATGATTCAGTGATTTTATTACATAACCTTTTGATTTTACACCATGTGTTCAAAGTGTTTTCCACCATTTTGCACGCGCAGAGCAACTCGTCTACACTTGTTGTCAAACACTTTTTTTAAAAAGTGTTGGTTGACTGCGGAGAGACTTTTCGAACGCACTGTATATATATATATATATATATATATATACTTTTTCTGTTAAAGCGCGTATCCCAAGTTCATCTTGAACATTATAAAATTAAAACGACATAAAAAATTCAAGCGTAAAATATTTGGCAAAAAGATGCCATTTATATTTTTTACGACTAAAAAATATAAATATAAAATTGTTTAATAACATTTAAAAGATTATATACAGTATATATATATATATATATATATATATATATTTTTTTTTTTTTTCCTATTTGTGTTAATAATAAATTTGTGCGAATTAGTCACACGTGACCCTAATTATGTCTTAGAATTTTTTTATATACAAATTTATCTTGTCTATAAATTAGGTTTTTTAGCTATAGCCATTCACTCATTCCAAAAAAAATATCTTTCCTTCTTAACATTATGTAACGTGAGCACAGTGCTTATGTCACCAGAATAGTATCTTATTACTTGAATTCACTAACGACTTTGTTAATTTTGTGGTTTGTATAAAATTTACAATTATTTTTATTGCCATAATAAGCGTCATTTCTCTCTCTCTTCCACCCACAACTAAAAAGAAATAGTCTTACAGCTCAACATCTGTATGTTATGAAGACGTTGAACGAATCTCTCTTTAAAAATACTCTCTTGCGGGTTTAGAGGCTTTTCTTTTTTATTTGTTTGTTTTTGGCTTTTTTTGTGGTTATTTGTTTGTTTGTTTTACAATATTAAATCGTAAACTATACAAATAAAAGTCTATTCTCTTTTACGAATTTGTAAAGAAAAGGTAAATGAATCATTTCGACAAATTATTACTCTAACCATTTAAATATTTATCTTGAGCCACCCTGTATATATGTTGGGGTAAATGTGATAAATTGGTAATTATGCATAATTACCGGTAAATATGCATAATTGAAAATATCATGACTTAACCTAACCAATTGTCAAGGGCGTACAGTTGACCTAACCGGGCATTCAATTGACCTAACCTGGCATTCAATTCAATTGACCTAACAGGGCATTCAAGGTTAGGTCAATTGAATGCCCGGTTAGGTCAACTGTACGCCCTTGACAATTGGTTAGGTTAAGTCATGATATTTTCAATTATGCATATTTACCGGTAATTATGCATAATTACCAATTTATCACATTTACCCAACATATATATATACAGGGTGGCGCAAAAGTTGCGCATCATAAGAATTTTCAGTGTTGACTATATTATTATTTTTCCTTTTAGGTAGGGGATGGCTGCGAAATTAACAATAGACGAGAGGGTGAGCTTCTTTTTAATGTATGGAATAACAGATACTACAAATCGATGAATCGGTACAGAATTTAAATTCTGTACCGATGCATGGTATTCTGTTTCAATGCATGGTATTCCATGCATTAAAACCAAGCTCACCCTCTCGTCTATTGTTAATTTCGCAGCCATTCCCTACCTTAAAGAAAAAAATAATATAATCAACACTGAAAATTCCTATGATGCGCGACTTTTGCGCCACCCTGTATAATATCACGAAAGCGTTCGGACTTCGTATTTTATTTCCCTTTTCCCTGGTTCCTTGCTTATTAAAAAGATCACGTGCTGTTTGTGAATTGTCTGCATATATATATATATATATATATATATATATATATATATATATATATATATAAGCGACATTGGGTCTGGGTAGTAGTTGGATGGGAGACCGTCCTCCGCGTCTAGATTGTGTAGCGACTCGTGGTTCGGATCCCCACGTAAAGCTGTAGGTCCCCTCCGTCATAGGACCTTAAATGTTGTGAAGGAGGTTAAACAACCCAAATAAAAAAAAAAAATATATATATATATATATAAGGTATTTAGGAAAGCATTTTAATTTCGATTTAACGCGTGTAAAGTTGTAAAATGGCCAATTTTGAGGTAAAGTACAATTATTATTAAATTGTTTTTGTAAAATATTGATGTAGGAATATTTCATTTAATTTGTGAAGTAAAATATGATAAAGATTGATACATTTCTGGATTTAGAATTTTTCTATTTTTTATCGAGATATATTTTTTTTTAATAATCCAAAATCCTTTTAGTCGATTGAAATCGGTACAGTCCATTACGAAAGTCTGGACAAAGTCCGTAAAGTAATATTCGTACGGTTGACAAAAGTAAATAGACACTACGATGATTGTCTTCGAGAACAAACGGCGAAGCTCATCGATAGAATGCCAGAACGTACGTCTCCTGAACGACGGTTCAGGATCGATCTACGGTCGACCCCTCTGCGGCATCCCGCCTCATTTGCGGGGTTTGGTGAAGGAGGAATTGCTGTCTGATCTCCTCCTTCCCACGTAGCCAGCCACGCATGGCTGATCAGGGACTTTGCGCGGGAATCTGTCCAGCTGGTTCTTGAAGTTATTCAGGTTGGTGTGCTGGAGATTCCTCACTTCTTTTGGAAGGGCATTGAAAAGCTTTGGGCCCCGTATTCTGAGGGTATTTTCCATCCTCGTTTTCATGGCCCCTCGTTCCACAGCAGCTGGGACCGTACAAAATCTGCCTCTTCTCTCATTCTAGTTTGTTTCTATTTCATTTCTGAGGTTAGGAACAGAGCCCTCAAGTATTTTCCATACGTATATTATTGTGTAGCGCTCGCGCCTTCTTTCGAGAGAGTAGAGTTCCAGGGATTGTAGTCGAGACCAGTAATCTTTACCTTCCGTTTCCTCTATCTTAGATGTAAAAGTCCTTTGTATAGCTTCAATGTTCGTAATGTCTCTTTTTCTGTGTGGGCTTGTGAGTACTGAGCAATACTTAATTATTGGTAGGACTAGACTCTTCCATAATTTGAGTATGATGTTTGCTTTTCTGCTACGGAAGCTCCTCCAGATGATTCCCATTATTTTTCTAGCCGTTGTGAGTTTGATTTTATAGTGCTCTCTGAATTCTGCATCTGACGACATTATTACTCCAAGATCCCTGACTTGTGGATTTGGTGTCATCTGTTTGGCTTGCATAGTTTTGTACCCTTCTTTCTGTAGCTCTTTGTTATTACCATATCTTAGAAGTTGGAATTTTTCTTCGTTGAACTTCATATTGTTGTCTTCTGCCCACTGGAATAATGTTTAAATGTCGTTTTGTAATTTTCTTATGTCATCTTCGTTCAATATTTCCTTGCATATCTTTGTGTCATCTGCGAAGCATTATACAATACTGTCCTTAATATCTGCAATCATTATTATGAACAGCAAGGGAGCTAATACTGTCCCTTGTGGGACAGAGCTCACGACTTCCGAGATTTCCGATTTAACTCCGTTTACCACCACTCTTTGCGTTCTTTGCGTCAAGAAATTAAATATCCACCTTCTTAGCTTTCCAATAATTCCTGTATTCTTAAGTTTGTGTGCTATGATTCCATGGTCACATTTATCGAAGACTTTAGCAAAGTCCGTATATATTACATCAATGTTTTGTCCTCGACACAATGTTTCTAATATTTTCTCCTAGTGGTCTAGTACCTGTGACAGGCATGATCTTTCCGCACTGAAGCCATGTTGATTTGGGTTGTGTAAGTCTTTTTCTTGTAGGTAGTAGGTAGTTTTGCCTCTAATTATGCGTTCAAAACACTTTATAAGGTGTGAGGTGAGAGCCACTGGCCGATAATTTTTGGGCATTGCTCTGTTTCCACCTTTAAATATGGGAGCAATGTTCGCGTTCTTTAAGGGGAGTGGAATTTGTCCTGTGTCGAGTGATTTCCTCCATAGTAAGTATAGCGGTTTTGCAATACTCTCTCTGCATTTCTTTAGAAATGTGGCACTCCATGTGTCTGGCCCTGGCGCTGAATTGTCTCGCATCTGTGATAAAGCCGTAATTACATCTCCTTCCGTGAACTCGAAGTCCATTAATAGGTTTGTGCTGGAATTTGTTCTTGGTTGATCTGTATCTATGTCGAAAAATTCGTCTGGGTTTTCCACTTCGATCTCGGACTTAGGGGTGCTAAACACAGACTTAAATTGTTCCCTAAGCAGTTCACTTATTTCTTTCGGGTCATTTGTATATTCGGCCTCCCCGTCTATCAACGGTCCAATATTCTCCTCACACTGCATTTTCCTTTTCGCAAACATGTAGAAGTACAGTATTTTGGGTTATTTTCTATGTTTTCTGCTACTTTGTTTTTCTCCTCGTTTGTCTTATGTATGAATGTTTGCTTTAGGTTCATTTCTATTTCGCCAAGTTTCCTCTCTAGTTTGAGTCTCTTTGCATCAGTTCTACATCTGTGGAGATGATTTACGGTTTGTCTTCGTTGCCTGAATAGTGTCCTGATTTTTCTCTCGAGCTTGCTACGTTTTCTTTCCTGTCTCTCTGGAATATGTCTCAGTATTATAGGTTTAGTTTCAGTCTCTATTATACATAGTACGAGGGCAATTCAATAAGTATCTGCACTTTTTATTTTCACAATTTTATTTTCACATCTGATAGATTATAAACACCACTTCTCAACATAGTCTCCCTGTTTCTCAATACACTTAGTCCAGCGATCTACAAGCTTTCTAATGCCATCACAAAAGAATGTTTTTGGCTGTGTGCGTAGCCAGTCATGCACCGCCTCCTTCAGGTCATCATCGCCTTGGAATCGCTGACCATTCAAAGCGTCTTTTAGTGGTCCAAATAGGTAAAAATCCGAAGGTGCAAGGTCTGGACTGTAGGCTGGATGGTCGAGAACTTCAAATTTAAGTTCTTGAAGGCATTTTCTAGTCCGTGCAGCGGTATGAGGGCGCGCATTGTCGTGTAACAGAATAACACCTTCCGACAATCTCCCTCTCCGTTTTGTGCAAATTGCTTGCTTTAACTCATTCCGAAGCATGTCAGAATACGAATAATGATAATGATAACCTTGAACATTATCTAGAGCGTGGAACTACAGTAACAAGTGCATCGTATTCTGACATGCTTCGGAATGAGTTAAAGCAAGCAATTTGCACAAAACGGAGAGGGAGATTGTCTGAAGGTGTTATTCTGTTACATGATAATGCGCGCCCTCATACCGCTGCACAGACTAGAAAATGCCTTCAAGAACTTAAATTTGAAGTTCTCGACCATGCAGCCTACAGTCCAGACCTGGCACCTTCGGATTTTTACCTATTTGGACCACTAAAAGACGCTTTGAATGGTCAGCGATTCCAAGGCGATGATGACCTGAAGGAGGTGGTGCATGACTGGCTACGCACACAGCCAAAAACATTCTTTTATGATGGCATTAGGAAGCTTGTAGATCGCTGGACTAAGTGTATTGAGAAACAGGGAGACTATGTTGAGAAGTGATGTGTTTATAATCTATCAGATGTGAAAAAAAAAGTGCGGATACTTATTGAATTACCCTCGTATTTCTTGTGGAGTCTTCTCGTGAAGTAGCAATTCCCAATTTACCTCCTTTAAATCTTTATTTACGTTTTCTCAATTTACTTTCTTTGAATTTATGTTTAAGCCTTCAAATATTCCATCCGCCTCTCTAGGATGCGTATTCATTAAATCTGTTACTATTTATTAACTTTTATTATCATATCAAAAACTATACAATAAAAGTCTATTCTCTTTTACGAATTTGTAAAGAAAAGGTAAATGAATAATTTCAACAAATTATTACTCTAAACATTTAAATATTTATCTTGGGCCACCCTGTATATATATATATATATATATATATACAGTTAGCAGGGTAGAGTCGTTCGTTATCGGAATCAACCAGACAGATCGCTCCACCAACTAAGAACGGCCATGCATCACCACCCACCGAATCGAGAAAGAGCTCTCAATCTGTCAATCCTTCCGGTGTCCGGGCCTGGTGAAGTTCCCCGTGTTGAGTCAAATTAAGCGGCAGGCTCCACTCTTGGTGGTGCCGTTCCGTCAATTCCTTTAATTTTTATTTATTTATTTTTTTTCAAGCCCAAGTAACTTTCATCCCAAACCAAATTACCGGGCCGAGTTAGTCAAAGCCATTATCTTTATTTACAATAGAAATTACCAGCGACCACTATCCCTCTCCGACATGCTTCCTTATAATCCATGATGACTCAGCCAACGTTATGAGGCCTAATACCTTAGTTACTGATCTTATTTTACATTGCCCCATTTCTTTATACAAGGAACTAGGGATAGTGCCATCTGCACTAATAACAATTCCTTACGCTCGGACAGACGATATTTGATGCTGTTCCCGAAATTCTAACGGGATATCATCGATGGTTATGGCGCTATATTTGTTCTTTCTCCCTCTTCCTCTCCTCCAATACCTCCAAGCCCTTTAAATACGGAACAGTAACATCCGCTAAGGTCAGTGTACCCTCGCGGCCGAACGTTATATCTGGGCGATGATGGAGCGCCCCCTGAGTCCACGTTCTTTCTCTCCAAGTCGAGTAGTGTTGTGCTAGATGTTTTGCAACTGTAAGGCATATATGATTATGCCGCTTGGAGTAACGATCTTTATTCTGACGGCTTCACAAATTTGGTCTCCCTGGATGTGAAGTTAAAGATTTTGATGGTTGTGGTATTTTCATAAATTTATGGCGTCACTGTCTTTTCCTCGATTCCACGAAAAAGTATGAAACTTTGGGCAAGCGTGATTTGACTAAATATAAGTAGGGCTTTGGTCTTACAGTTTTCCCATCTCGTTTTGAAGGTTAAGAAAATAAATGTGATACTACTGTATTAAAATAAGTGTAGTTAAAGTGTAGTTAAATTTTGGTTTGTGAAATTTATGTATTGTCATCGTCAATATTTTGTTAAAGTAACGTAATAGAAAACTTGGTTTCTTTCATTTTTAGGACATGATTAATACGATTATTCACTGGCGCTGTTCACGTGTCACATCACAACTTTTATCCAATTAAAGTTTTTCAAGTACGAGTACAATATGTTCTCAGAGTTGGGCCACACACCTTACGGGCAAGGTATCCTGACCAGAGCTTCCCAATATCTAACAGAAATTTATATAAGCCACTGCGAACTTAACATTTACTTTAATCCCACGAGCCACTTACATTTTAAATGCAGCTTCCCAAATTTTGACCAACTGGCTTCGAATGTGAAATTCAAATTTTTTTTTCTAAATTTGGGTTTTTTCTTCCATAGTTTTTGATATGTTGTTGTTGTTGTTGGTTAGCCGATCAGCCCACCCTGATCGAGCAAGCCGGCGGCACGCAGGTAACCGATCGCCCTCTCCGGAGTGGACCAGAGGTTCAGCGCACTAGTGATGTGTTGTGTTGTATGTTGTGCTAGAGCGGTACAGCCTGTCATAATGTGTTCAATTGTTTGTGGTGTGTCCTGGCACAGGTGGCAGGTGTCGTCTGTGGAGTTGTTTAGTCTATGTTTATATGTCTGTAAGTTGGGGTGATGTCCACATCGGAATTGTGCTAAGTTAACTCGACCCGATCTGCTCAGGCTGGTCTTTGACCTGTCAATGGGTGGCGGCTTCGCACCTAGGACCGCATTCGGACCGAGTCGTGTCAGTGCTTTGTGGGCTAAGTATGTGTGTGTGTGTGTTTTCTGTACTGTGTGATGTATATGGGGCGTGGTATGGAATGGAGTATTTGGTTATAATGTCTCTCTGGTGTTACCTTAGTGGTGCGAGGTGTTCGTGCATGATTGTACATGTAGTGGCAAGGGTGTTGTGGGTTAGTTGTCGCTGCTGCCATTGTGTTCCCATCATGTCTAAATGTTCCCTAACTTTCAGTATTTCTGTTTCTGTGTGCAGGTGTTCTATTGTTGATGTTTGAGTACATCCTGTAATGATACGAAGTGCATTGTTTTGTATTCTGTAAGGTGTTTATGTGTGTGTTTAAGATAATGGGTGCCCAGCATGGGCTAGCATAGTCCATAACTGAGCGACTATACTGTTTGTATATGAGTGATGTTGTTTCCTGCTGGTGTCCAAAGTTTGTGCCTGTTAGTACCCTAAGCGTGTTAAGTCTTGACGTACATTTGTTTTTAATGTCCTGAATGTGGTTTTCAAAAGATAATGATGTGTTGTATCATGTATGTGACCCCAAGTATTTTGGTCCTGTGAGTGTGTGAAATGTTGGTGTTGTTTAGTGTAATCTGTGGAATTATCTGGTGTTCTTTTGTGTTGCTTGTTAGGAAGGTGATGGTTGATTTTGTGGGCGCTACTTTGAGTCTATTGTGTGTGAACCAGTCTTGTATACTGTTTATGTATGTTTGTAGGTTATTTGTAGCGGTGTCGATGTTGTTGTGGGTGGATGTTAGAGTGATGTCATCTGCATATGATGATAAGGTAAGCTTGTTATCTATGGGTGTTGGAATGTCATGCATGTATAAGTTGAAGAGTGTTGGTGAGAGAACAGAGCCTTGAGGGACCCCGTTCGGATAAACTTGTTTTTGGATGACTTGCCATTAAATGTGACATGTGAGTATCTTCCTGAAAGACAGTTGCTTAGCCACCTTTGGTGTTATTGTGCATGTTTGTGTTGAGTATTTTGTTTATGAAAGGGAAGCGTGGGATACCTTTGGTTACCTTTGGTTAGCTTCCGCCCGAATTGTTCATTCTGACGAAGGTCAAGCTTTTCACTCCACCTTAGACCTACAGTTTAACGTGGAATCCGAACCATGCCCCATCAGCAGCCCAGCGTCTTAACCACTAGGCCACCTATTGTGTGGAAGGATGAACAGCTGGGTTTTGCTGCGCGCCGGCTGCCGTCGGGTCTCGAACCCGGGGCCGATGGATTCGTAGTCAGCGACGCTAGCTTTTCACTCCACCTTAGACCTACAGTTTAACGTGGAATCCGAACCATGCCCCATCAGCAGCCCAGCGTCTTAACCACTAGGCCACCTATTGTGTGGAAGGATGAACAGCTGGGTTTTGCTGCGCGCCGGCTGCCGTCGGGTCTCGAACCCGGGGCCGATGGATTCGTAGTCAGCGACGCTAACCACTACACCACCGAGGCGCATCAAATGCTTTACTAATGTCTATTGTTGCTAATAGTGTACGTTGAGCTGGTCATCTGGAGTTGATGCCATCCATGATGTGCTGCGTGAGGTTAGTGAGTAATGTCGTGGTTGAGTGGTGAGGTCTGAATCCATGTTGAGTAGGCGATAATGGTATGTGTTGGTTGGTGATTTGTAAGATCAGTCTTTCTGTTACTTTGGAAGGTGTGCATAGTAAAGTAATGGGTCTATTATCTATAGGAAGCTGGTTCTGTTGGATTTTTGTTTGGTTTGAGTAGTGTAATAATTTTACTTTGTTTCCATATGTTAGGAATAATACAGTGTTGGTATGAATATGTGCTGATGTTTGTGAGAGCTAGTATTCCCTGTGGGCCCAAGTGTTTAAGGTGTATGTTAGATATGTTGTCTGGTCCAGTAGCCTTCGAATTCTTAATGTTTTTGATGATCTTGGTGGTCTGGTCTGTATTGAAGGGTGTAATGGTCGTGTCGAGTCTGTAGGTTTTCTTGTGTCTGGCTGTTTGTCTGTCTGCGTGTTTCTGGTTGTTGTCTCTGTTTAAGTGACTTATCTTTGCGTAGTGATTAACTAGAATATTAGCTTGTTGTGTATATGTTGGGATATTATTTTGGCTGCGACAGACAGCCGCGTGTGGGTGTGAATGCCGCTGTTAGAGTGGGTAATGCTGTTATAGTCTTGTATAGCCTGGATGTATCTGTGGAGTGGTTTAGTGTTGTTATGAATTCCCTAAATGTTTCTGTTTGTTTTTCTTTAAGTTTGTTGTTTATCTCTGTGTTGAGCTGTTGTATCTGCTGTTTTATGGCTTCTGTGTGTTGTGTTTGTGTGTTATGTTTGAGGTTGTTACGTTGCGTTATGAGGTGGGCTATTTCTCTAGTGTAATTTGGGTTGTATTTCCTATGCCCTTGGATATGTATTTGTTTGCATTATTGATGATCTGATTAAATGTCTTGAGTGTTGTATTGATGTTTATGATGGGTGTGCTGTTTAATGTGGTGAATTGTTCCTCAGTCTGTATTTTGAACTGTTCCCAATCAGCTTTCTTGTAATTTCTGTAAGTGTGCCTAAGGCTGTTGGGGCAGAGTGTAGAACGTGTTGTAATGATGATGGGCAGGTAGTCTGATGACAGTTGTTTTTCTGTTCTCCAGTGTGTATGTGTTGCTAGTGAGGGGGAACAGAACGTTATGTCTGGGGAGGAGTTTGAGTATCCTGCTTGATGTGGTATGTGGGTATGTTCTTCTGTATTGTTAAGAAGGAAGAGGCTGTTTAGTTGTGTGGCTATGTTGGCGCCTCTGGTGTTGCTTTGGTTGTGCAGGTACCAACTAGTGTCTTTATCGTTGAAGTCTCCTCCTAAGATGACATTAGTGAGAGAGGCCAGATTGTGTAACTGTGGATTGTAATTGGCTGGCACCTGAGGTGAACTATCTAGTGGGATGTAAATGTTTATGAGTGTGGTGTTGTGTTTTGCGCGTGTATTGTGTCTGTAATGTTTTGGGTGGCACCAGTGTAGCTAATGCTTTTACGCATGTAAGTGATGAGTCCACCCCCGTGATCCCCAGTACGATCTTGACGGATCGCCGTGAAGTCAGGGATGGTGGGTGTTTTGTATGTGCGTTTTAGTTTTGTTTATTGTATAAGTGCTATGTGAATGTTTTGTTTGTGTACGAATTCCCTAAGCTGCATGATTTTGTTTGTGAGGCCATCTACGTTGTACTGTAATATGTTAATATTATGCTTCTCTCTGTGTCTCATGGTCCTATTGTGTCTACGTCTTTGTGTATGGTGACATGTGTAAGTTGTAGTGGAGCCTGGATTAGTTTTAATGTCGCCGGAGAGTAAGAGTAGTCCGGGGAGCACGTATTTGCTCCCCGTAAATGAGAAAATAGCACGCTGGTATAGGTCCGGCCCCGGGAGCCGATCGGCACTCTGACCGTGCCACGCAACAGGCCGTCGACTGCCAGTCTGGCCAACCGTAGACAGCCCGCTGCAGGGAGATTTGAGGAAGTTTGGCCACCAGCGCATTGATGTTTCGGTTTGACGTCGCCTCTTCTTCGCTTTGACGTGTCCCGCGCTGGAGGATACAGCCACTGTTAGAAGCTTCCTAGTCAGCTGCTAACTTTTGGTTTTAATACTGTGTGTAGATTCAGTTATTACTGTGAATCTATTAAAAGAACATTCTCTGTTATTTTGTGCTTATCCTTCGTCTGCAATTTTGTGTTGCCCTCTTTGTTGGAGTTCTGAAAATGTATTGTCCGCCTGTCTACTAAATTGCTCTAATATGGACTCTGTTTCTTTTTCCTTTAATTTTCACTAGAAATATGTCTAAAATCCAATACAGAAATCTTCTTGGGAAGAATTTAGCACCACAAAGTTAAAACTGTGAAGCACAAAATGTAAAGTTTCAACAACATAATAAGGTACTTTCCTTATGCGAACTTTCTTCAGAGTTTCTTCATATACTGTGAATATATTCAGAGTTTCCTTGTTAATCTGATACTTCTGTTGTTCGTGAAACACGCAATCAAACCGTCGCAAGACTAACTTCTGCGAAAGCATTTGCCAAGAATGTTTTCATTAATAAAGAACGAAAGTTAGAGGATCGAAGGCGATCAGATACCGCCCTAGTTCTAACCATAAACGATGCTAACTGGCGATCCGCTTACGTCATTCCCACGACTGAGCGGGGAGCCCCCGGGAAACCAGTCTTTGAGTTCCGGGGTAAGTACGGTTGCGGAGGGTCGGACGAATCTCCCCCGTTGGTGTCCGTGTGGAGGATCGGAGTTCGCCTGGTTTCCAAACCAGGTGGGCCGGGGCGATCGGGGGGTACACCCCCCGAAGAGCCCGGTCCAGCTCCGGGGTGCCACGCGGGGCCGCGGGGTTGGGAGGGTACTGGCCCAAAGGGGGATTTCAGTAAGTCCACATCGGGTGGGTTCGCTCTCCTATTAATACGGAGACAACCTGCGCCGACACCAGGGACTACGGCCCGGTGCCAAAGCCCGGTGTGAGACCTCGTCGGGGGTATAACCGCAGGCCTTTAACCCCCGGTCTCCCTAACCAGAAGACCGGGGGGGGGGCAAATCTTCATCGGTTCCAAGTGTCAAGAAGAGAAATCCCTGAAGGGATGCAACAAAGCTCCGGCACGTCGCCGGGGCTTCGGCCGGCGACAACACCAGGGACCAAACTGTCCCTCCTCGGCCAAGGGAGGACAGTGATACCATCATCATACGGCATTCAGGCGCTGGCGGGGAGTGCGGGGTCATAGAGGGAAGTGTCAGAAGTCTTAAAATCCATGTAGAAAAGAAACATCCGAAGAAACAACTAATATATCAATGCTCTACGTGCAACATCGTGGCGGACAATCTAAGATCCATCGGCGTCCACAAGAGTTATTGTAGTGGTCAACATCCCCAACAACAACAAGAAGCGGACATACTAAACTGTGAGTATTCCACCTTCACCTTGCCGTTTGTGGGTGCAGGTGGGTTAGCAGTACATACGACTAGGAAACACCCAGAGAAAGTCAACCCACAGCTGCGATCCCAGTGATCGCGAAAATGGACTTCAATCGAACTCTCCGAACTGGCGCGACTGGAGGTTCGGGCGACAAATACGGGAGTTCGATTTTTGAACCAACACCTGCAGCGGTTGTTTCCCCATCGAACCATAGCTGCGGTGGAATCGATGCGACGGCAGCCACACCATCGGCAGCGCATCCACGATTTATTAGAACATCCGTCACCACCAAGTTAATCCTCATCATCTTCTTCGTCATCCGTATCATCATCCGGACCGCCATCGAGGGAAGCATCGGTATCGTCACCTCAAGCATCGGTAGGGGAATCATCGGGAACATCGGCGGATTCAATGGCTGGAGCATCGGCATCTGCCCTTCCCCTCGGGAGCGCGGAAGGACTCGACATATCCAGAACATCATCAGAGGAAGTATTGGGAGGAACTGAAAATCTCAGGTATGGGAACGCAGTAGAGGAGATCGCAGCGGAGCAAGATATACCGGCATGAGACAGCGGGCGCCGCGTCCTGGGGAAGGTAGGAGGTATGGATGTTGGGCCGGAAGGGCCGACAGAAGAGACCAGCCGCTGGCCCTCGGAGAGGGAGTGGGGCGCCGTGAAATCGGAGTGGGGTAAATACCAGGGCTGGCTGGAGCGGCTCGGTTTAGATACTACCAGGAACAGTTACGCAGACAGCCGAGCCGCACTTATAATCACATCCCTAACGGCACCCTAGGACAAGAAGAACCCCCTAAGCCAGAGGTGGACCAAGTCTATGAATATTATTGAGGAAGGTTGGAAAATCCGGTGAGTGATGAAGGACATATGCGGCCAGCAGAAAACATCTATGACGACCCTGTGGGAGGATTGGACCCCTTTACTGCCGTGGAAATCCAGAGGGCCTTGAGTAAGTATGCTCGCACGCGCCCGGTCTGGACGGAGTGACCCTCCAAGACCTAAGGGCAATATCCCCGTCCTGGATCGCGGCGATTTACAATAAATGGCTGGGAACGGGACTGATCCCAGTTCGTGCGGAGGAGTGCAGAACCATTTTGATATATAAAAAAGGTGATCAGGCAGAGGTGGGCAATTGGAGGCCCATTACTAGCGAGTTCCTGTGGGCTCGTTTGTACGCAAACATCATCGACCAACGAATAAGGGCCCATGTATCTATAAATCCCGGTCAGAAAGCGTTCATGAAATTATTTACGTGTTTAATTGTTATAATGTGCGAGTAGACCGACTGGATGTAGGTAGGTTTTGGTTATATAACGCGAACTACAAACATATTGAAGCGTTATTTGGTATCACGCGACCTTCTTTAGTCGACCCGACTGGCACTTTATACAACTAATAATAAAGTAGATCTAACTGTTACTCTTTAGTTGTTATATAGTGACTCATGCAGTTCTAAAGTCTTAATAACCAAAATTCTTAACAGAGAGAAGAATTAGCATAGAAAAGCAAGGAGGCTCTCACCTCCACCCAAAGGTTTTGGAAATAGGGGGAAAAAAAATACTCCAAAATTTGCAGAGTGAGAGAGAAAGAATGCTTAATTAAGCTGGAAGGAATGGTTGACAGTTTAAAACCATAAAACACTTGGTTGGGCAGAATAACCCAAACTTTTTTTTATTAAAATTAAAAAGTACGATATATAATAATAATAATAATAAAGGTTTAAATTTGTATTTTCAGTGGATATTACGATTATTTGTTTGTAAATAAGTGTCACCCATAAAATATATTATTTTCTCTAATTATTATTCACTACAAAGAAAACTTCTGAGGGAGGTGAATTATTTTTAAAATTTGTAATGTTTCATCTTTAATAGAAATAAACAAACCCTTTATTTCAGACTCAAGTTCCTCAACAGGAACAAACGTTATACAAGAGGTCCATAGAAGATTAAGAGATAGTTGTCTGGAGCACTGACTAAGTAGAAATACTTATGATGTACTTGTCTATACATATCATACATTACATACAAGAATGCACACACAGTATATATATATATATATATATATATATATATTATTTATTTATTTTTTTCAAGACTGAGGCGTTCAAAAATGACAAGAATGCTTTAGCCGGGAGGAATTTCACGAATGTGTGAT
Source organism: Bathynomus jamesi (assembly GCA_023014485.1). Classification (NCBI taxonomy): domain Eukaryota; kingdom Metazoa; phylum Arthropoda; class Malacostraca; order Isopoda; family Cirolanidae; genus Bathynomus; species Bathynomus jamesi. Next base: position 1,034,247 of record JAJOZX010000702.1, on the reverse strand, counting down.
ATTTTAAATTGGGAAACAGCAGAGATGAACTGAATAGTAGAATAGCGGGGACCATCATTGTGCCGGCATGAAAGTCTGCCAGAAGTGACGCACAGATTTTACAAAGAAGAGTGAAGTGACTCCAAAATATCACTGTAAGTAATTCTAAATCTTATAGAAACCTGATAAAATTTCTGCTAAATTTTTCAGTTCGTCAATAGCTCTTAAAATGACTTGAAGAAAGCAAGATATTTTTTTGTTACTGAGTTTAAAAAGAAATGGGACGTAATAAAGATTTAAATATATATACATATGAACAAAGGTTTAATTTGAAACCAATAATTTATTTTTATACATAATTAATACCTATGAGGAAAGGCTCAACAATTTCAATTTTCTGAGGTAGTCTGTGTCGATCAACTGAGAAGGAAAACTTATAATTTATAGATGTTTATATAATCCATTTCAAAATGTCCTTCCATTCTTCCATTAGAAAATAAATACATCAATGCAAATGGTATTAAATTGCATTAAATGTTTTCTTAAAGAAAAACCCACTTTTTTATACACCCCTCCGCCTCCCAAGTCCAGGGCCGTAACTAGGGTTTAGAAATTAGTGAGGTCCAGATTTTTTTCGAGCGCGGCGGGACGAGCAAAATTCAGACCAAAATGACATCTACAAACACAACCCAAGAATACACTAAACACAAAACCCTTGTCTATAATAAAAGCCCTCTAATGTTTAATACACGCTTGACGCTCCCTCTTTTCAAAAGAAAAGCGGTAATATGCGTTTCATACACGGAGAACGGTTCAGTCTCTTTTTTTTTTTAGGAAATAATTACCGAGGTCCGGACCTCGGTGACCTCATAGGTAGTTACGGCCATGCTCCCAACCCTTTAAAGGGAAATGTTCGAAATGTAGACATTGTTTAACATTTGTATGAATTTAGTCCCCCTTCGAACAAACTGTGACAGTTTTCTGTATTGGGCCTATTCCGATCATGTTTAATTAAATAAAAAATGGGTAACTAAAATAAAGTAATTTTGGTAGAACTACATTATTTTCAATTATATATCAGTGGCATGCGATGAGTTTTTAAGTTGGTCATGCTGAATGTTGATGGAGCCACGAAGCGGCAAGAGTGGGTGGTTATCAAAGCTGGGCACAAACCGTTAATCCGTTAATCGTTAATTAATGAAGTTAACTTTTTCGTTAACGATTTAACTTTTAAGTTAACTTTGAAAATCATTATCGGACTAATTAACTTCCGTTACATTTAACTTCCGTTAACTCAAGTCCGCTAACCCAAAAAATTCATAAATAACCTTTAAAAGTTTATATTATTTTCAGTGCTGAGCAGTGCGCAATTAATCCGCCACTGTTAATAGTGATGAACGAATTTCCATTTCCGCAGTGCAAAATCAGGCGATATATTTGTTTCCGTCGCCACAATTTGTGTCTTACCAAATATGGTAGTTATTTATGGCATTGGTTTGAGCAAAACATGGTCGACTGTAAAATCAGGCGGAAAGATTTGCCATTTGAGTTGAATGTTTCAACTTCTTTCAAGAATATCACGAGCATTTTAAGGGCACTTTCAATAATATATATGTAACAATTACAACAAATAACTACATTCGTTTCATTTGCAGTCTGTCTCTTGCGCAACATGTTTGTGCTAGTGCGAAAAATGCTCTGTATGAATTGGTCCACAATTAACCCACCCCTTATATCTCCAGTCTAACTATAGAGTAGATCAAGTCTAGCCTAGAGGGGTCAGCCTAGAGATTCCGGAAATGGTCCAGAGCGGGCAGATAAATTGAGGTCCACAGTAGGATTCCTCACAAGAATTAGGTTAGGGCAATCTACCTTCACCTTTGTTAAGCTATGAGTTGATGCTGGGTCTTAGGCCACAATGTAGGCCTAACTTGTCTGACCCAGCTTAATTTAATGCTTATAACTTACTGGTGTAAAAACTCAATTAGTCACTTACTTTTTGTTATCGGAGTGTCTCCCTTCTCCGGTTATGTTTTCGAGAGCGCACTTTTCTGGTACGTCCTCTCGCCCCGTTCTTCGTTTTCGTTCTCCCTTTTGTTCTCCTTTTCGCGGGGCTTCTCGTACCAGCGTTGTCTTGGTTTTTCCTCGGTTGGTTGAGCGGTAATGTATCTCCACTACCGAGCACGCTCCTCCACACAGTATATAAATACTAGTGTGGAGAATAACTCTGGTGAGCAACCAATTGGTTTCATCCACCCAGTTATTGACATAAAAGGAATTTAATGATTGTTAGATTAACTACCTACCTACTCAGTGAACCATTTTCGTTACCTCCCAACTACCCACTCATCAGTTTTCCATATACTGGGGCCCCGGGAGATAAAAATTTGGTGTCATTGTCACCAATTTTTGTCTGAGTGTAGACTAGCTAACTATTTAACTGTAAATGCCTGTTAATCTGATTAACAGTGCCTATCCTCACCTTCTCATGGAGAAGGTGTAGCATTTAATTAGAAGATAAAATATACATCCATAGGATGAAACTGTCTATGGTCTTTACCATAAGAAAAGAAAATGAAAGTTAGAAGATAAAATTACAATTCCCCAGCATCTATTTTTTTTGTAAAATAGTCGCGCTTTTAATGCTGTTTGTCGCTGAGGTCTTGTGTCTGTCAATGTTGTAGTAGGATGCGTTACCACTCCTACTGTCAAGGAATAGTTACTGGAAGTTCAGTGTCTCCAGTTGTTACTGTCAGTGGAGAAGGTTCTCCAAAGTCCATTGTTTTGGGTCCAGACTCTAAAGGGTACAAAAGAGAAATGTCTCTTGTTGTGTCACCCGTTGAAGTCCTTAATTTGACCACTCTTGTTACCCCATCTGCCCCTGGTCTGAGTTCTGAAACTCTAGCCAGAGGCCAGTTTTGTCTTGGAGTACTGTCATGTATGAGAACAAGGTCCCCTACCTTAATTGTGTCAGACCAATCCTTCTTAGTCATTTGTTTATGTCTCTCCCTTAGACCCATCAAGTACTCATTTTCCACTGTTTATGAAATGAGCTTTAACTCTAGTTAAATGTTGTAACTTAGTCTGGAGCTCATCATGTCGTTGAGTCCAGTTTGGGTCTTCTGAAGAGTCTATATTGTAGTCCGGCAGGAGTAACTTGTTCTCCCCGAATCAAATGATTTGGAGTTAATGGTTTGGGTCATTAATGTTGTCACTCACATAAGTGAGTGGCCTATTGTTAATGATGTTCTCAATCTCAGCCAGGAGAGTGAGTAACCCAAATAAGTGTATCTGTTTTTTGCCAATTGCTTTCTTCAAGCAATTCTTTACTGTTTGTATATTCCTCTCCCAGATAGAACCATACCAAGGAGAGGCAACTGGAATATACTTCCACTTTATGTTTTGATTTTGTATTATAATTGTGTGATTTCATTGCTTAACAAGTCGTGGATGACTTGTTCACCAGCTTTGAAATATGTAGCATTGTCAGTCCAAACTGTCTTGGGTACTGAATGTCGTGCACAGAATCTCTTAAAGACAGCAACAAAAGATTCTGCTGTTAGGTCCTCCACAACATCCAAATAAACAGCTCGTGAGGCTGCACATGTAAACAGTACAATGTACATTTTTTGTTCCGTGTCACCCACCCCTACAGTCAATGCTCCTGTATAGTCAATGCCTACAGTCTCAAAGGGTCTGTTGAGAGTAACTCTCTCCTCTGGCAAAGCAGGAGGATTTGGTTTCCTATAGGGCCTAGCATGAATACGCCTACATGTGACACACTCACTCAGGACTGTTTTAACAGTGATCCTTCCCTTGGGTATCCAATAAGTTTTTCTTAATGTAGTTAGTGTCTGTGGTACCCCCATATGATATACATCATTGTGTATTTTTCTGATGATTAATGTTGTCAAATAGCTAAATCTAGGTAAAAGGATTGGATTTTTGCTTTTGTATGACAGTTTTGATTTGTCTAATCTCCCTTTACACCTTAGAAGGCCTTCCTCATCTCTGAACAAGTTTAGATCCACAACTACTGATGGTACAGGTTCTTTTGTTTGTTTCCCATTTGTTAAGAATTCTAACTCTTTATTGTACTCTTTTTGTTGGGCCTGGCCTATCCAATATTGGGTTGCAACTTCTGTATAATTATGATTGTTTTTATTTAGCTGTTTGTTAATTGTAGCTAAACAGTTGTGAGCAAACCTCAAACAGTAGGCTGTCACCCTGACAAGTTTGTTGAAATCAGAATACTTTTCATAATTAGTGATTGGTTCAACCTTTTCATTTGAAAAGATTAAATTTAATGTCAAGTTAACTTGTTCCACAGGCCATTGGTCTGTATTACAGAGCCACTTAGGTCCCATAACCAAGTTTTGTTTGACTTCAACAACTTGTAGGATAAACCTCTGGTCAGAAAGTCTGCTGGATTCTGTTTAGTTGGAACATAGTGAAAGTTTACTTGTAGGCTTTCATTAGCGTCAGCTATTTCTTTTAGCCTATTTCTTACAAAGATATTCTTACTATTAATGCTATCATTCCGTATCCAGGCAAGACAAATCTGACTGTCAAGCCAGACGTGGATATTAGTTATGAACACATCATAGTAAGCATCCTTAAGCAATGAAATGGTTTTAATGGCTAATGTAGCAGCCAATAGTTCCAACTGAGGTATGGTTCGGGTAGGTTTGAGAGGTGCAACTTTCCCTTTTGCATAAATTAGATGACTTTCTGTAGGGCTTACAAGATACGCACAGCACCCATAAGCTTGTGTGCTTGCATCAGCAAACACATGAAGCCTCTGGGCTTATCCCTAAACCCACAGCACCTTTGAATTTTAATGTTCTGCACTTTTGTTAAATCAGTAGCTAACTTCTTCCAAGATTTTTGATTTTCATTTGTTATTGGATCATCCCACCCAACATTTGTCCTCCAAATTTCTTGGAGGAGAATCTTTGATTTTATTGTTGAAGGCAGGAATAGACCCATAGGATCAAAAATTTTGGAAGCCTCTGATAATATTTGTCTTTTAGTATTTGCTTCCTCATCAAGTTTAAAACCTTTAGTACAGATTGAATCATGACTGTTAGAAGTTGCATCCAAATACCAGTTCATACCTAAAGTTTTAACTCTGTCTGATGGCTCAGTAAGACCATTATTATCTTTTAAAATCTTTTTGTTTAAATCCTCATTATTTGAAATCCACTCTCTAAGTTCAAAGTTACCTTGTTGCATAATGTTTTGAGAGTGTTCATAGACTTCAGATAATTCAGATTTTGTTGTCGTTGAGCCTATTAGATTGTCTACGTAAAAATGTTCCTTAAGGAAGTTCAATGTTAGAGAGTTATTAAACTGGTTTAAATGATGTTTAATTGTCAATGCTAATAGGCTAGGTGAGCAATTGGCTCCAAACAACACAACATTAAATCTATAGGTTATGAACCCTTTATTCAAATCAAATGGATCCTTGAACCATAAGAACCTAAGTTGGTTCTTATCATATTCATTTTTAAGATTTATTCTCAAAAATGCCTTCGAAATGTCACTTTGTACAGCATATTTGTCTAACCTGAACCTCAGTAAGATCTTCACAAGGTCAGAAATGAGATTAGGACCCTCAATCAAGCAATCATTCAAGCTGTGTTTATCACTGTCTTTGAGGCTACAATTATATACTACTCTAAGTTTTGTTGTTGGGGCATCTTGTCGATAAACCCCCCTGTGGGTTAAATAATGACAACCATCTTTTTTAAAAGGGTTATCTGTTACTTCTTCAATGAAGCCTTTCTGTAGCTGTTCTTTGAAGACATTATTATATATTTTTACATTATTTTCTTGTTTGAGTTTTTTCATTACTTTATATAAATGTCCTTTAGCTACTTTGAGATTATCTCTTAAAGTTGGACAATTTATTTTCCAAGGTAACTCAATAAAATAACTATTGTCTTTACACTGAATGGTGTCTTCAAATCTTTCTACCATTAACTGATCTTCTGAAGTTTGATGTGTGTCATGTATACCCACAGATTCTAGTAACCATAAAGTTTGAATTGCCTCATCCAAAGTTTCATTTGATAATGATGAATTAATGTTCTCAGTTGAGATAATATTATTCAAAGTGTTGCTATTCTTACAGGTGTTATGTAGGACTGAGTTGAGGCACATAGTATTTGTTGGTCATGCACTGTTTTGGTTTAGGTCTAGGTTGTAGTCTGATAGGTCACCCAAAGGGGCTATCCCTGATGGAGTCTGAATAGCTATACCATTACCTATCTCTACTATGCCCTTATGAATAAGATTAATATAATCTGCCCTATTAGCATTTCAATGTTAGCTATTGTGTTGTTAGTGATATGTCTATCAGCTATTTTGTAGTGTTTTTTCAAATGATTTATGGTTTGTTCTAGTTTGGGTATAACCAGTTTGTTTTGTCCTACTTTAGAAATAATAACTGCTTCAATTTTCTTGAATTTACTTTCTAAATGTAGTTCCAGGTCAATTGTCTTATAGCTATTTTTGTCCGAGTTATCCTTAACAAAGGACGCAATATTGAAGTTTTGTTCATTCGGGTTTGGTGTCAAACCCAATTTATTAACTAAATTTTTTGAAACAAATGTTTGTTGAGAACAACAGTCTATAAGACATCTCACTGGAGTGGTACTACCCTCACTATTCACTAAGTCCAAAGTAATAGTTGGTAAAAGAATCTCAGTGTTTCTTGTTACATTGTTTGAACAAGCAGAATGTCCCATGAAAGTGGCATTTTCTTGATTACCTTTGTTTGGGGGAGGTATCTTTTGAGTTTGAGTACTATTATTTGGACACTTTGGTGAATCACACATTGATGAGACATGTCGTAAACTTTTACAAAACTTACACTTGAATCTTAACCTAGATTTACAGTCTTTCTTATAATGTCCCTGGCCAGTACACTTTTTACACAGGTTCAACTGTTCACATCTTTTAGCCCTTTGGTTAAAATCTGAATATTTGTCACACCCAGTACTACTGTGTTCATTACTTGCACAAAATTTGCAATATGGTGTGTAAGTGAGGCAGCAGTTACATTAAAGTTCTGTAATGTAGGTGTTCGTGTTTTGTAGTTGGTCACATTTGATTCTACAATATCAAGTTTTGTCTGTTTGGCTGTAGCTAGTTGGTCTCTGGGAACAGTCTTTGGTTTATCCATAGTCTGGGTCTTATGTGTTGGAAAATCTCTCAAGTTGTAATTAGTTAGGATATTGGGGAAGTGTTGTCTTATTTGTGTTAAATTAGGATAATTTTCTCCCGTCTTTAGAATTAAATTATCTTTAACCCTCGAAGGAAGGCACCTAAGTACTGCTTTGTATAAGCCAAGATGAAGTTTTAATATCTATCTCATTGCTAACCAGTTGTCCTATAATAGCTTCTAATTTTGTATAAAAATTTTCCATATCACTATGGTTATCTTTTATGGGTGCAAATTCAAAAATTTGTTGAGATAATTCATATATAATCACATCTTTATTAACGTAATTACGTTTTAAAAGATCAATAGCTACTTCATATGAATCCCCTACGGCTGGTAAATAGGCTATCAGGTTATGGGCTGGGCCTTTAAGAGAACTAGTTAAGTAACTAAACTTTTCAACAGTTGAAATATAAGGTTTATTACCTATTAAATTCTCAAATTTGTCAATGAAAGATGGGAATTGTACCGTGTCCCCTTCAAATGTTGGTATTTGCAAAATGGGTAACTGAGCCCTCAATTCTTGTGACTCAGGATTTTGCATGCCACTTAAATTTTGTTGAAGGTTAGCCCTACTTTGATTAAAATCAGAATTAGGTTTTTTTGGTGTTAAGTCAGTCAACCGAGACCGTAGTTCCCTTATTTGCTGTTCAATTGAGCTTACCTGATCATCATCATCAGCGTAAAGGTCTATCAATTGTTCTTCAGCCATTTCGGATTCAACTAACTCTGAAATACTCTCATTAATGGCTATTATTTCCTCCTTTTTAATTTCTAATTTAATAATTACACTCTCTATATTTTTCTTACCTGGTTGTGTAATATTGTTAAAGTGTTCACAGCCTTTGTAACAGCTCCCAACTTGCCCCCCTTTTCTTTTTAACTTTTTCAATTCTGCACTGTCCATGTCTAAGTCAAAATTGTTTAACTGGGGATCGTAATAAAATATAGGACAAGAAGAAATTACCAGAGAAGAGAGAGCACAGACAAAACAGTCAAGTTCAAATTTGGTTTAATCCCCCCCAAGTACTTGTGTGTCACTCAGGTCTAAGCTTATTAGAGAATGAGACTCCTTTAATGTAAATGTTTCCTAGTTAGGCCCTAGGTTGTAGACCTAATTAGGCTTGCTCAGGTTAGGCTTAGGCTAGACCATTTAGCCTAATTCTGCAATTTTTGTTAAGTAAGCTTAAGGTTTGTAAATTCCCCACACACGGACCACCAATGCGAAAAATGCTCTGTATGAATTGGTCACAATTAACCCACCCCTTATATCTCCAGTCTAACTATAGAGTAGATCAAGTCTAGCCTAGAGGGGTCAGCCTAGAGATTCCGGAAATGGTCCAGAGCGGGCAGATAAATTGAGGTCCACAGTAGGATTCCTCACAAGAATTAGGTTAGGGCAATCTACCTTCACCTTTGTTAAGCTATGAGTTGATGCTGGGTCTTAGGCCACAATGTAGGCCTAACTTGTCTGACCCAGCTTAATTTAATGCTTATAACTTACTGGTGTAAAAACTCAATTAGTCACTTACTTTTTGTTATCGGAGTGTCTCCCTTCTCCGGTTATGTTTTCGAGAGCGCACTTTTCTGGTACGTCCTCTCGCCCCGTTCTTCGTTTTCGTTCTCCCTTTTGTTCTCCTTTTCGCGGGGCTTCTCGTACCAGCGTTGTCTTGGTTTATTCCTCGGTTGGTTGAGCGGTAATGTATCTCCACTACCGAGCACGCTCCTCCCACACAGTATATAAATACTAGTGTGGAGAATAACTCTGGTGAGCAACCAATTGGTTTCATCCACCCAGTTATTGACATAAAAGGAATTTAATGATTGTTAGATTAACTACCTACCTACTCAGTGAACCATTTTCGTTACCTCCCAACTACCCACTCATCAGTTTTCCATAGCTAGTGAATATTTAAAAATAATCGTTGTCAAGTAAGTCATGTATATTTATAATATGTCTGTGAGTACCTTATTAGTAGTCTCCTTGATACATTTCAAGAACCATAAAACTGATCAGGTAAGATTTCAATTCTCATGTCACTTTGATGACATAAATTAAGTGAATTGATATCTTACAATGGGAGCGTTTTCACCTCATCTGGTTGGACAAGTATGACAACACCAAGGTCGCCAGGGTGAGGAAAAGCATGGAGGGTACAGTCGAGGAGGCCATGAAGCAGCAGTCCAACGAAGTGGGCAGCAACAGTGGAGGCAGCAACAACGAGGAGGAGGAGGAGAATGACTTCTTCAGTGCTGTCATCCAGACAAAAGAGAGCAGCAGAAGCCACAGGTCACTCAAGGGCAAGGCCCAGAACTTGGTCAAGACCTGGCTGGAGACCAACTCCAAGGACTTGCTGACAGATGCTGCCTTCTTGGGTGAGCAAGTGTTGGTGGACTTGTTCATCAAGTTCAACACAGCCATCCCCTCCAGTGCTGCAGTGGAGCGATTGTTCTCTATGGGCAAGGACATCCTGAGGGCCAAGAGATCATCCCTGTCTGATGAAAACTTTGATATGCTAATTTTCATGAAGGGCAACATGCATCTCATGGACAAAATGGAGAACGAGAAGAAGAGGGAAAATTAAATTATATATATATTGTGTTTTCATTTTTTTTTATAATAAAAGTTAACGTTAACGGTTTATCGGTAACTTCCGTTACATGTTTAACGAATTAACGGATTAACGGTTAACGAAGTTAACTTTTTGGTTAGCGGATTAGCGGTTAACGAAGTTAACTTTTTGGTTAACGGTGCCCACCACTAGTGGTTATGGTACCGTATGGGTGTTCCCTCTCCAAAGGTACATAATTTTTTTTTTAATATATATTTATGCAAACTAGAGAAATATAAAATTTAATAGAAAAGTGCATAGGTTTGCGTGTCATATCCAAATTTTTGTTTAACTGAATAGGTAAAATAAAAGCAAGGAACTCAAGGTAGATGCTTACCTTCTCTATTTGTAGATGAAATCTATTCGATGATCTTTCTTTGTAAATTCAGCTATTATAGTATCACAAAAATTCTCCCACCCTTTGAGTATGAAAAAAAAAAAAGAAGCTTTTTCTCAATTGTTATAACGGCTGAAAACGCTCTCCACAGATGCAGTTGTAGATGGGAATGTAAAACTCAACTACACAAACTACACTTCAGCAAAGGGATCACTTACATTATTTGTATGTATATAAGAAAATAGATGTACAACACTTTTTTTTTCACAAAATCTTGCGATGAATAAAACAATTAGTTCATTTCGTAGGCGTGAAATATCAAAAAAGTGTTCATAAGTTTCCTGTAAAGATTTGAATGCTTCTTCCAGAAAAATGGTTTATGTATTGAAAAAATTTAGTAAAGTTCATCAGTTCCAAGAATCTTACTTTTTTCAGCGATGAAAATCTACGTTGCATATGCAGAAATATGGTATAAAAAATGTTTCCATATACGGCTTTATACTAATTTTTGGGTTAGTCGCTGTGGTTTAGTTTGCGTCTCTTGGAAATAAAGTCACAGGATTCCTTTAATTTTTATTAGACTTTCTCAAAATCTCCTCTTTTATTCACTAATATTTCAGTACACTTTCTAATTTCTGTCTAATCCCTTGGACTGTAATACATTGAAAAATACATCAGTTGTTAGAGTCTAGAAGAGGAAAAGCCATTGTTGTCCCAAGGCGATATGATGACTAAGCTGATTGATGCAGCATTGCTTGTATATATTAAGGTGTATATATATATATATCCATCTCATAATTATAAGGTTAGTGAAAAATTCACTTAATTTAGAGCTAGCATTTTTGGGCTCTTGTGGCATCATTTTGGGGGGGGGGGGGGGGCACTGCACGTCCTTCCTACTCGTTTGTTGAATGCGGCACTTAAAGGGCGTGGTCTTATAGAGAGCTCTCTTGCAATTCAGTTTGGTTGTTTAGATACAAGATTGTTGCATCGTGCAGGTTGTGTTGTTGTTGCAAGGTTTAGAAAGACCATAAATAATGCCCCTTTTGTTTTTTATCTTAATTTTATGTAACTGAGGCCTAAGGTAGGCCCACATCGAGTCAGCAACCCTGAGGTAGGACCTAATAGGACCTCCAAGTCCGTAAGTTTTTAGTCTAGTTTAACTTGGGCTGTAGGTTAAACTGGCCCTTCAGAGCTTGGCCGTTCACGGCTCAGCTGGGATTCTGAACCCAATAAAGTAAAAAATAACATCAGTATGAGAAAAAATATCACCGAATACTTCGAACAGAAATTGAAATTGTGGGTCTTCCAAGCTACGGTAGAAACCTCTCGCTGACACAATTGTATTATCATCCCAGTTTAATGAGTTCTCATTATACTCACATAATTCCAAAAGAGAATTGCGGTTATCCTTAGCGATGTGAACAAACGATGTACAATTCCATCGGCTTGGTGCAGCCCTAGGAAATCGTCTCTGAACAATATCATCTAATGTTTTAGTCCGCTTGGATGACATAAAAAAGAAAGTTGCTAGTCCATTCAGTGTTGTAAAAAATATCTTGCACTCTTTGATGAATGAAAAGGCTTGTGATAACACTAAATTTAGTACGTGTACACAACAATGAATAAAAAGTGTACAAGGAAATTTAGCCCTAATCTTGACTTGCAAACTATTCAGTTCACTTGCCATCACTGCCGCCCGATCATATGTTTGCGCTACTAATTTAATAGCACAGTCTACCTCCTTAACACAAGAAAAGACGTACTCAGAAAGTGCTGTTGCAGAACGATCTGTACTAACATCCGTGAAGCCTACAAATCGCTCCACCACTATACTGTTAAACTGTCGAAAGTTGGGAAACATTGGATACATCTGAGGTTTCATCCAAAAAGCAACGCAATAAATTTAGCTTCACTTATCTCCTTGATTTCATCCAGTATTACATGCTTAGCAGATTCAATAAAATCATTTTGGATCCTATTAGACATTCCCGAGAAGACTGTACAACTTTTCATGTGTTGTGCTAGTCTGTCATCATATTTGCTTATATGTACGAGTTCGACACAATTACCTCGATTAACTGAAGTGTTACTTTCAGAATGCCCACGAAAAGCTAGTTCTTGGTTTGCTAAGTAAATAACTATATCAATAAGCCTGCGTAATATTTTCCTATCTTTTCTGACATTCTCATTATGCTGCACAATAAAATCATGCTGTGAAAAATGCTCTGTATGAATTGGTCCACAATTAACCCACCCCTTATATCTCCAGTCTAACTATAGAGTAGATTAAGTCTAGCCCTGTAGGGGTCAGCCTAGAGATTCCGGAAATGGTCCAGAGCGGGCAGATAAATTGAGGTCCACAGTAGGATTCCTCACCAAACTAGGTTAGGGCAATCTACCTTCACCTTTGTTAAGCTATGAGTTGATGCTGGGTCTTAGGCCACAATGTAGGCCTAAGTTGTCTGACCCAGCTTAATTTAATGAGTCTACGTAAAACTGGGTTAAAAACACAATTAGTCACTTACTGCTAGTTATTAGAGAGTCCCTTTTTCCGTCCTTGTTTAATTGTTAAGAGCGTACTTGCTGGTGGGGATCTTTCTTCGATGTCTGTTCTTGTCCCTTCTCCAGTTCCGTCCTCTCGCCCCGTTCCTCGTTTTCGTTCTCCTTTGTCTTCCTTCTTCGCGGGGCTTTTTCCACCAGCGTCGTGTTGGTTTTTTCCTCGGTTGGTTGATCGGTAATGTATATCTATTACCGAGCACGCTCTTGTCACACAGTATATAAATACTAGTGTGGAGAATAACTCTGGTGAGCAACCAATTGGTTTCATCCACCCAGTTATTGACATAAAAGGAATTTAATAATTGTTAGATTAACTACCTACCTACTCAGTGAACCATTTTCGTTACCTCCCAACTACCCACTCATCAGTTTTCCATAATGCCTTTGATGATCAAATTGAATTTCTATGCGATTTCTGCCAAATATTTTCAAGTCAAGCCAGCACTTGATGTGTCGTTGTGAGCGTTCATGTTTCTGGAGCCCCGTATGCAAATTATTTAAATCCCTGAAACCTTGTGAGCTCCATACATTCTCACTCGCAAACAATATGCATGGCCAACAATATAACTTATTTTTCTTTGGGCACCCAGTTAACCAAGCCGCTTTTTCATAACAACTATCCTGAAAATGCCTAACAAAATTTTTTCCCTTCTTAGTTAGGCCTAGCAGCAGTGGAGTTGGTCGATTTTCCCTAACAATTGCAGCTTTTTCTTGAAAGTCTCTTCGAGAAAATGGATGGTTCAGTAGCTCTTCCACAATACACTTAGCTTCTAAATTTGCACACATTATTAGGGCAATTATTTTAAAACTTATTAAGCAAAATTTATGTAATATACACCAATAAAATTTCTCTAATTCACCTCTTAATTAATTGCGATAATTAACTAGCACTCACCGCGCATGGTGTTTCACTTTCAAAGTTACGAGATATCACCAGTCAGAATAATTATAAATTTGTCCTAATTTTAAACATTAATAGATAATTATTTTTATTTAAAAGTTTATATATAAATAAAAATAATATAAAGAATTAAACATCTAGAGTCGCCAGAACAAAGTATAAACGTAAAACCATATCAGCTGACCAGCTGTTGTCATGCTATTTATAAGTCGCATGACAAGAGTTGCTTTGAGGCTCGCAATATGACGTCACCCATCATTCAAATTTATATGTGCAAATGACGTCGGAGTCGTGCTGAGCTGAGTATAGCATGACTTAAGAAACAAAATAAGGAGAGAATGGAATTGGGATTGATTCACTGATGCTTAAGAAAGACGACCTCCATAGTCCATCCAAGCCAAGGTAAATAAATGACGCGAAAAAAAATACTAAAGTAATATAGCTTTAAAAAAATCATAAAAAATTAAGGTTTTAATTTATAGAATTTGTTTTCTTATTTAAGTAGTCATGCAGTGCATGACTTGCTTGCCCACCACTGATTATATATATATATACACACACACACACACAGTGCTGTGCTCGCTAATTACCATAAAATTTAGCGTCGTTAATGCTAACGCTAAGCATTTCAACAGCTGGCGCGGCTAACTCTAACTTTGTCGCTAATTTTTTTTTAAACCACCCTAATTTATATATTATGCCTTACGTAATTTACTTACATATATTAGTACACACCTTGATATAATTGGTTGCTAAGGTACAAAAATGTGACGTTATAGTCTACGAAAATTATATTTTCACGTATAGGAGTCGAGTTCCTTTCGTATATATTAATAAGGAAAACACACCAACGGAAGAATAAATTCTCTTCAATTTATACGTCTATATTTAATTAAAATACACAAACTGAAACTCAAAGAAATGATAAAATATCGACACAGAGAGAGTAAATCATACCAAAACTCGAATGTTCCATTGATACAATAGATTACAAAATAAAAATGGATATCGTTGAAACGTGCTGTAAGTAAATCATACCAACGAGTCTGTCCAACAAGTTACCTCTACATGCTGATGTCATGATCAACATGCAGTTAGTGCTGCCTCACTCTTTTATGATGAAGATTGCTGTCGGCGAACCAAATTTTAGTACGAGTCGTTTTGGAAAATTAGCGATTGACTTTCTCTAAAAACTTAGAGCCGCTAACACTAACAGTATCGCTAATAAAAAGTTAGCGGTTCTAATCCCAACACTGTATATATAACAAAGCTGGGCACTTGCGGTTTTTTTTGCGGTACTGCGGTACTGCGGTACTACCGCACTACCAAACCGGTACCGCATAACGCAGTACCGCAAAGGATCGCTGAAAGTACAGGCTGTACTTTCAGCGATCCTTTGCGTGTGTGTGTGTGTGTATATATATATATAATCAGTGGTGGGCAAGCAAGTCATGCACTGCATGACTACTTAAATAAGAAAACAAATTCTATAAATTAAAACCTTAATTTTTTATGATTTTTTTAAAGCTATATTACTTTAGTATTTTTTTTCGCGTCATTTATTTACCTTGGCTTGGATGGACTATGGAGGTCGTCTTTCTTAAGCATCAGTGAATCAATCCCAATTCCATTCTCTCCTTATTTTGTTTCTTAAGTCATGCTATACTCAGCTCAGCACGACTCCGACGTCATTTGCACATATAAATTTGAATGATGGGTGACGTCATATTGCGAGCCTCAAAGCAACTCTTGTCATGCGACTTATAAATAGCATGACAACAGCTGGTCAGCTGATATGGTTTTACGTTTATACTTTGTTCTGGCGACTCTAGATGTTTAATTCTTTATATTATTTTTATTTATATATAAACTTTTAAATAAAAATAATTATCTATTAATGTTTAAAATTAGGACAAATTTATAATTATTCTGACTGGTGATATCTCGTAACTTTGAAAGTGAAACACCATGCGCGGTGAGTGCTAGTTAATTATCGCAATTAATTAAGAGGTGAATTAGAGAAATTTTATTGGTGTATATTACATAAATTTAGCTTAATAAGTTTTAAAATAATTGCCCTAATAATGTGTGCAAATTTAGAAGCTAAGTGTATTGTGGAAGAGCTACTGAACCATCCATTTTCTCGAAGAGACTTTCAAGAAAAAGCTGCAATTGTTAGGGAAAATCGACCAACTCCACTGCTGCTAGGCCTAACTAAGAAGGGAAAAAATTTTGTTAGGCATTTTCAGGATAGTTGTTATGAAAAAGCGGCTTGGTTAACTGGATTTACAAATGTATTTAAATACAATTGATGTATTTTGTATTTAGTATCTAAATACATTCGTAAAATGTATTTAGTATTTAAATACATTTCTCCCATGTATTTAGTATTTAAATACATTCAATGTATTTATTGCCCAGCTCTGTCAACACTACATTCACCGCCTTTTTTCAGGAGCTCTACAGCGATCCCATCCACTCCTACCGCTTTTCCACCTTTCATCCCGCCTAGGACCTTCACCACGGACCAACCCATTCGCCATTTGCCACAACTCTCATACGCTGAACCCCACTTTCAGCCCAAACATAACACACTTGCTTCCCTATCTTCCGACACGTCCAATAGTCCCTCAAAATACTCACTTCACCTTGTCTTCACATTATCTCTCTCTGTCATCACTTCCCCGTCGACTCCTTTTCAGAGTCATGCTCATCTGCCCTCTCATTTTCCTCACACTATTCACTTCTCTCCACAACATCTTGTTCTCCCTGAAATTTTTTGACACACTCGTACCCAGTGTTCCCTCTAAGGTGTGCGCGCGCACACGCGTTGTGAAACCCGCGCACACAGCAAAATAAAATGCGCACAGGCTCAAGCGTATCATGAGTCACGACAGTAAATGAAGTAATTTAAAAAGTATACCGTCACACAAGGTCTGACCATTTGCATCAACATACTCTATAGTCGTTCTTTTAAGTATTAACCCCTTCCGCCCGACTTCGCTGACGTCCGCGCAATTAAGCAATACGGATTTTTTTTACTCTATGTATTTGCATTTTTTCTTTTATACATTAACGCATTGAATATAAACCTTCTCTTTCTTATTTTTGCATAAAAACGAATAGTAATTATCTCATAATTCCTATTTTGTGAATGGATGAAATTATGTATTAATCTTGATAGTCTATTTTAAATTGCTAAATGCTAAAAATTGTTTTGAGAAATGATAACTAAAATAGTCATTTTCACTTAGTTATTTTTATTTTATTTATTTTGTTGAATTTTATTTTACTACTTTTTATTTTATTCATATTTTTAGAATGGATAAAATGTTTTCTTTTTTAAGAATATATAATATTGTAAACAGTTTTTTAATATCCATTTAATAGTACCGTAATGATCGAGCTATTACCTTATGGAAATAATATTTATTAAGTATTTAATATTTATATATATTTAATTTTGAAGATAATAGCGCTCAGAAAAGTTTGCACAATTTTTCACCATGAATCTAAATGTATGCACAACGAAAATTTCTTGCGCACACGGACTAAAAAAAATTAGAGGGAACATTGCTCGTACCCGCATCTCTCATTTGCTCTCTTTCAGCTCTCACACTTTTCTCTTTACTTCTTGCCTCTTCCTCGTATACTCTTCCCAATCACCCACACTTCTGCTCTGCAAGTACCGAGCATATACTTCCCTCTTTTACTTCACCAACATTTCCACCTCCACATTCCATCATTCACTATCCCGTCGTTCATGTCCAACCCCAATCTTCCGTACACTACACAGTTCAGTCGCACACTTCAGCACCACTTCACTAAATATCTGCCACTCTTCCACACCCTTTGTTTCACACTCTCTCCAACCCTGCATCATTCCTCATTCAGTCTCCTGATACATCTGTTGACAATCCCTCTTCTTCACTTTACTCACTTTCACTACCTCTCTCACAGGCATACTAGTAGAGCATTTTTTAACCTAGTGAGTGGGCGACATGAATGTCACCCAGTGAAGAAAATTTGTCGCCCAGTAAATGAAATTTTAGGCTACTGGGCGACAAGGAATTTTCAAAATTTGTAAAAATAGAATTGTCTTGGGAGCATTGGCTTGGAAGACATATAAATACATATAATACACACACATGCCACAATTAGAACTGTTTATCCTTATGAACCTTATGTTGTTTCGTGTGTTGGTCTCTCTTCACACGGAGGTCAAGCTGGTGGCCCCGCCTCTAGATCTGGCCTGGTGGAGGAGCGAGTTACTTTCTTGCGCTCTCCACCGTACATAGCCAGGCACGCCCGGCTCATCTGGTACTGTCCTGAGCCAGGCATCCAGTCTTTTCTTGAAGACTTCAACTTTGACCCCCGTTACGTTTCTGAGGTCCTTAGGAAGCTGGTTGAAAAGTCTTGGCCCCCTGACAACCAAGCTATTTTCCTTCAGGTTGAGGAGGTCCCTTGTCGTGCTTTTAATTTGGGAACACTACACATTCTGCCTTTCCTATTTTCCAGTGTTGTTTGAATGGTAATTGGGTTTAGTTTTAGGTTTGGTACCAGTTTTTCGATCATTTTCCATATGTAGATTATGATGTACCTCTCTCTTCTTCTTTCCAGTGAGTACAGCTTTAGTTTACGTAGTCTTTCCCAGTAGTTGAGTTCTTTGCAGCCATCAATCTTGGCTGTGAAATGCCTTTGCGTTTCTTCTAGTTTATTAGTTTCTTCCTTTTATATGGGGACGTCAAAACTGAGCAGTATTCAAGTTTTGGTATAATCAGTGTTTTTAGCAGGGGAATCATTACTGTCCTGTCCCTTCTCTCGAACGTTCTTAGAACCTGTCCGGCGACTCTTTTTGCTTTATTTATCGCTATCTGATTTTGTGTTTCGAATTTCGCATCATCTGTCATTATTATCCCGAGATCAATCGCTTTCATGCTTCTCTGAATTTCCTGTCTATCTGAAGCATAATATGCAGTCTGTTTAAGTTCTTCTTTTCTACCATATCTCAAGAGCTGAAATTTCTCGGCGTTGAATGACATGTTGTTGTCTTCTGACCATTTGTATATTTTGTTCGTGTCCTCTGCAAGGCCTCCACGTCATGTACATCGCTGATTTTTCTGCTGATCTTTGTATCGTCTGCAAAGGATGTTACTATACTATTGCTGTTTACTCCGCTGTCTATGTCTGTTAGCATGATAATGAGCAGGAGTGGGGCCAGTACTGTCCCTTGTGGTACTGAGCTGCGTACTTCCGATTCTGATGATGATATACCTTGAATTTTGACGACCTGCAGACGATCACTAAGGAAGTTGTAGATCCATTTTCCCACTTTGCCTGTTATTCCCATGTCTTTAATTTTATGTCCTATTATACCATGGTCACATTTATCGAAAGCTTTAGCAAAATCTGTGTATATAACATCGTAGTTGTCATTGCCTTCCAATGCATCTAGGATATTGTTGTAGTGCTCTATTAGTTGTGATAGGCATGATCTACCTGATCGGAATCCATGCTGATTTTCGTTGAATCTTTCCCGTGTCTCCAGGAAATCATAAATTTTCTGTCTAACTATTCTTTCAAATACTTTGGTGAGGTGGGACGTCAATGACACTGGTCTATGTTCTTTGCTTGAGATCTGTCCCCTCCTTTATATATAGGGACAATGTTTGCTCTTTTCAAGATGCTCAGTATTTCCCCAGTGTCTAGGGATCTTCTCCATATCCAGTATAAAGGTGTAGCTATTTCATTTTTACAGTTTTTAATCAATAATGCGTTCCAATTGTCCGGACCTGCAGCTGAATGTAGTTTCATTTGTTCTATAGCTCTCGCTACATCTGGTGTAAACTCAAAGTCTGTTATATACTCTCCTTGCAATTCCTCTTCAAAGAATGCATTTATGTCAGGTATCGCTTTGTCACTTTTTGGGGTACTGAAAACTGATTCATATTGAGCTCTCAATGTATCAGATATTTCTTTTGGATCGTCGGTTATTTATATATAGATAATGCTAGTGTTATTTCAGACCACACGGGGATGGTGGCCTGATTATGGAACATCCGGATCCATAATATCCTTAATCCAGGGGTGTGCTGGGACCGGTTCGGTCCGGTTCGCCCGAGCCGGTTGTTAAATTTTGATTAGATCACCGAACCGTTTGTTTGTTTTTAACAAATATTTAAGTCAGTAGAAATTTATTTATATCTAAATTTTTTTTCATTTTTTCAGGATTTTATAGAAAAATATAGGTAGTATCACAAGCTGTGGTCGTTTCAATATTTATTTATTTTTTGATGAAAAATTAGTTTACTTTTAGATAATTATGTCATTAATGAGTATAAAGAATATGTTAAATAATTTGTGCTAAAATGTTACAAAATGCTGTTTGGTAAAGCTAAAATGCGTTGACTTCCGGGGCTCCGCTCCGGACCCCGCTGGGGGAGCTACCGCTCACCAGAGACTCCCTAGCTTAATGGCTCGCGCCATTGGCGCTCGCCGATTTACACCCCTATCTGTATCAGAACCGGTTGTTAAGAAATTGGCAGCACACCCCTGCGTTAATACCCCCCCACTTCTCGATCTGCCTTTATCGCCCAGAGGGAAAAGCTTAAAAAATGCTCTGTGTGACACTACCCTTTCGTACTCCGCCCCCACCACAAGCCTTCACTTTCGCCTCCACCAAGAAGTGGTCAGACATTCCATCTGCCACTCCTCTCAATACATTCACATCTAACAATCTCCCCTTAATAGATCTTGTCGTCAACACGTAATATATTGGTGCCCGCTCACCTCGGACACCACTCACCCACGTGTACTTATGTACATCTCTTTTACGAAACCATGTATTCCCAATCATCAATTCTCTTTCAGCACACAACTCAACCAACCTTTCCCCACTTCCATAGTGAATATAGTAAATAAAATATATAAAAAAATAGTGTACTTTAATAGTTTCTGCTGGGACGGATTTTGAAAGAAGATAATGTACTTTTGAAGAATACATTAAGAAACGAATTATGGTATTACGCTATGTAGAAGAAAATAGTTGAAAAGTCTTATCTCGCCCTCTTTTGATATTGTTTTATTCCTGTTTTATTCGAAGAGTGAGAATCTTAAGAGAGTCAATTCGTAAATCGATCCATCCCCATTTTGAATGTATTAGATTTCTCTCTTCAAGGTAGGATTTCCCTTTAAAAAAAAAAATCAACCTCGCCATTGCGTCACTCGCTCATCTTTTACCTTTCCCAACTTAGGAAACTTTTTTTTTTAATTTTTCTCCCCTCAAATTTGGAATTCCTACTACGAGAATTCTCACTGGCGGACCAGGGATGAAAATGAAATGACGTTGAGTAGGAAGTAATCCTAAGGCCCATACCAAATATTATATAAATATATACAAATCATTTCACCAAACTGATCTTTGCTCTTTCTCACTTCTTTCAAGAATAACTTTGTTCTTTACATACCACTCGCTCATCTTCCTTCCCAAGTCGTCTTCTCTTCTTCTTTGAACAATTAATTATATCTTTTATTTTCATCACCAACAGGCTGCTGAGTTTGTTAAATTTTTTCCACTGTTCTTTTCCTTGCACTGCAACCTTCGTATCATTCCATTATACAGACGCAGACGACTTTTTCTGCACTCCATTTTGTATTTTTACGGTTAATGATAGAAATATAATGGGAAATTTTTTAAACTGTGTGTGTGTGTGTGTGTGTGTTCAACTTAAAATTACCAAATTTTATTTTATTAACTACAATTAGAATTGTACAAAATTATAACAAATTATTTTAAAGGAGATTTTTCCATTTCATGGTCTGTAAAAAAGTTTTTTTTTTATACATTCCTTCAATCCTATTGTCTTTGATATTCAGAATTTTTAAGTTAATCCTGTTTGGTAGTATTTAATTAAATAAAAACTTATCTTATTCAGAAATATCTGATACATTGAGAGCTCAATATGAATCAGTTTTCAGTACCCCAAAAAGTGACAAAGCGATACCTGACATAAATGCATTCTTTGAAGAGGAATTGCAAGGAGAGTATATAACAGACTTTGAGTTTACACCAGATGTAGCGAGAGCTATAGAACAAATGAAACTACATTCAGCTGCAGGTCCGGACAATTGGAACGCATTATTGATTAAAAACTGTAAAAATGAAATAGCTACACCTTTATACTGGATATGGAGAAGATCCCTAGACACTGGGGAAATACTGAGCATCTTGAAAAGAGCAAACATTGTCCCTATATATAAAGGAGGGGACAGATCTCAAGCAAAGAACATAGACCAGTGTCATTGACGTCCCACCTCACCAAAGTATTTGAAAGAATAGTTAGACAGAAAATTTATGATTTCCTGGAGACACGGGAAAGATTCAACGAAAATCAGCATGGATTCCGATCAGGTAGATCATGCCTATCACAACTAATAGAGCACTACAACAATATCCTAGATGCATTGGAAGGCAATGACAACTACGATGTTATATACACAGATTTTGCTAAAGCTTTCGATAAATGTGACCATGGTATAATAGGACATAAAATTAAAGACATGGGAATAACAGGCAAAGTGGGAAAATGGATCTACAACTTCCTTAGTGATCGTCTGCAGGTCGTCAAAATTCAAGGTATATCATCATCAGAATCGGAAGTACGCAGCTCAGTACCACAAGGGACAGTACTGGCCCCACTCCTGCTCATTATCATGCTAACAGACATAGACAGCGGAGTAAACAGCAATAGTATAGTAACATCCTTTGCAGACGATACAAAGATCAGCAGAAAAATCAGCGATGTACATGACGTGGAGGCCTTGCAGAGGGACACGAACAAAATATACAAATGGTCAGAAGACAACAACATGTCATTCAACGCCGAGAAATTTCAGCTCTTGAGATATGGTAGAAAAGAAGAACTTAAACAGACTGCATATTATGCTTCAGATAGACAGGAAATTCAGAGAAGCATGAAAGCGATTGATCTCGGGATAATAATGACAGATGATGCGAAATTCGAAACACAAAATCAGATAGCGATAAATAAAGCAAAAGAGTCGCCGGACAGGTTCTAAGAACGTTCGAGAGAAGGGACAGGACAGTAATGATTCCCCTGCTAAAAACACTGATTATACCAAAACTTGAATACTGCTCAGTTTTGACGTCCCCATATAAAAAGGAAGAAACTAATAAACTAGAAGAAACGCAAAGGCATTTCACAGCCAAGATTGATGGCTGCAAAGAACTCAACTACTGGGAAAGACTACGTAAACTAAAGCTGTACTCACTGGAAAGAAGAAGAGAGAGGTACATCATAATCTACATATGGAAAATGATCGAAAAACTGGTACCAAACCTAAAACTAAACCCAATTACCATTCAAACAACACTGGAAAATAGGAAAGGCAGAATGTGTAGTGTTCCCAAATTAAAAGCACGACAAGGGACCTCCTCAACCCTGAAGGAAAATAGCTTGGTTGTCAGGGGGCCAAGACTTTTCAACCAGCTTCCTAAGGACCTCAGAAACGTAACGGGGGTCAAAGTTGAAGTCTTCAAGAAAAGACTGGATGCCTGGCTCAGGACAGTACCAGATGAGCCGGGCGTGCCTGGCTATGTACGGTGGAGAGCGCAAGAAAGTAACTCGCTCCTCCACCAGGCCAGATCTAGAGGCGGGGCCACCAGCTTGACCTCCGTGTGAAGAGAGACCAACACACGAAACAACATAAGGTTCATAAGGATAAACAGTTCTAATTGTGGCATGTGTGTGTATTATATGTATTTATATGTCTTCCAAGCCAATGCTCCCAAGACAATTCTATTTTTACAAATTTTGAAAATTCCTTGTCGCCCAGTAGCCTAAAATTTCATTTACTGGGCGACAAATTTTCTTCACTGGGTGACATTCATGTCGCCTACTCACTAGGTTAAAAAATGCTCTACTAGTATGCCTGTGAGAGAGGTAGTGAAAGTGAGTAAAGTGAAGAAGAGGGATTGTCAACAGATGTATCAGGAGACTGAATGAGGAATGATGCAGGGTTGGAGAGAGTGTGAAACAAAGGGTGTGGAAGAGTGGCAGATATTTAGTGAAGTGGTGCTGAAGTGTGCGACTGAACTGTGTAGTGTACGGAAGATTGGGGTTGGACATGAACGACGGGATAGTGAATGATGGAATGTGGAGGTGGAAATGTTGGTGAAGTAAAAGAGGGAAGTATATGCTCGGTACTTGCAGAGCAGAAGTGTGGGTGATTGGGAAGAGTATACGAGGAAGAGGCAAGAAGTAAAGAGAAAAGTGTGAGAGCTGAAAGAGAGCAAATGAGAGATGCGGGTACGAGCAATGTTCCCTCTAATTTTTTTTAGTCCGTGTGCGCAAGAAATTTTCGTTGTGCATACATTTAGATTCATGGTGAAAAATTGTGCAAACTTTTCTGAGCGCTATTATCTTCAAAATTAAATATATATAAATATTAAATACTTAATAAATATTATTTCCATAAGGTAATAGCTCGATCATTACGGTACTATTAAATGGATATTAAAAAACTGTTTACAATATATATATTCTTAAAAAAGAAAACATTTTATCCATTCTAAAAATATGAATAAAATAAAAAGTAGTAAAATAAAATTCAACAAAATAAATAAAATAAAAATAACTAAGTGAAAATGACTATTTTAGTTATCATTTCTCAAAACAATTTTTAGCATTTAGCAATTTAAAATAGACTATCAAGATTAATACATAATTTCATCCATTCACAAAATAGGAATTATGAGATAATTACTATTCGTTTTTATGCAAAATAAGAAAGAGAAGGTTTATATTCAATGCGTTAATGTATAAAAGAAAAAATGCAAATACATAGAGTAAAAAAAATCCGTATTGCTTAATTGCGCGGACGTCAGCGAAGTCGGGCGGAAGGGGTTAATACTTAAAAGAACGACTATAGAGTATGTTGATGCAAATGGTCAGACCTTGTGTGACGGTATACTTTTTAAATTACTTCATTTACTGTCGTGACTCATGATACGCTTGAGCCTGTGCGCATTTTATTTTGCTGTGTGCGCGGGTTTCACAACGCGTGTGCGCGCGCACACCTTAGAGGGAACACTGGGTACGAGTGTGTCAAAAAATTTCAGGGAGAACAAGATGTTGTGGAGAGAAGTGAATAGTGTGAGGAAAATGAGAGGGCAGATGAGCATGACTCTGAAAAGGAGTCGACGGGGAAGTGATGACAGAGAGAGATAATGTGAAGACAAGGTGAAGTGAGTATTTTGAGGGACTATTGGACGTGTCGGAAGATAGGGAAGCAGATGTGTTATGTTTGGGCTGAAAGTGGGGTTCAGCGTATGAGAGTTGTGGCAAATGGCGAATGGGTTGGTCCGTGGTGAAGGTCCTAGGCGGGATGAAAGGTGGAAAAGCGGTAGGAGTGGATGGGATCGCTGTAGAGCTCCTGAAAAAAGGCGGTGAATGTAGTGTTGACAGAGCTGGGCAATAAATACATTGAATGTATTTAAATACTAAATACATGGGAGAAATGTATTTAAATACTAAATACATTTTACGAATGTATTTAGATACTAAATACAAAATACATCAATTGTATTTAAATACATTTGTAAATACATACAAATTTTAACATATGCATTCACTAATTCATGTTTTGATAAATTTCTACTTTAGTGGACACGGTGAATTTCGAAATAAATACACCACTCGATAGATCAGACGATTTTAAAAGCTTTTTCATCAATGAATTTTCCATCGCAAATTGGATTGATTGCAACGAGTTAGTTACACAGGCCACTTAAGGCAGAGCCGTTTTGTACGATTATTCGGTCAATTTCAAGATATTTTTTGATGTCTAAAAAAACACTTACCTTCAGATGAGTGTACAGATTCGTTGTAGCATTGCTTGCAGCAGAGACTTCGTGTTTACACAGCAAGCAGGTGTACTTTACCTTATTACCATCTTTAGATTTAATTTAAAGTATTTTCCATCAAACAGAGGGTGCACTAAATTGTTATCTGCAGATATATCACTGTTTGTTTCCCGGATTTGCTTGTTGAAGCCACTGACACGCACACGATAAAGAAATCAACCGCTTTCGACTAAGAGTGGCACACAACTGATTGAACTGACACGTTGAAACATGAACCATGTTGTACTACACTGTCGACGCGTCGTACTGTGCTAGTACAGAACGTGTGTATTAAACCAGTAAAAGTATTTAAATTTTTATATTTGAGTATTTAAATACTCATTAAAGTATTTAAAACTATATTTTAAATACATGAAAAACAATGTATTTATAAATACAGTTCTAAATACACAAATGTATTTAAATACTGCCCAGCTCTGAGTGTTGATTGGTTAGTGCGTCTGTTTAATGTGTGTATGGACAGAAGCGAGCTGCCTCAGGACTGGCGGAGTGCATGTATCGTCCCCTGTGTAAAGGCAGGGGGGGACATAAATGTATGCTCGAATTATCGAGGAATTAGTCTGTTGAGTGTGCCAGGTAAGGTGTATCATTGCAGTGATGGGCATCGATACATGAAAATCGCTAAAGCGATACCGATACATCGATACATGAAGAACGTCTTAGGCGATACCGATTACGGATGATACTTTCTAGATGTCTTAAGCGATACCGATACCGACATGCATCGCCGGTACATTTTTATAATTATTCATTTAATATGTAGGTATTAGATATTATTGTTTATACTAGTAATTTGTACGCGCTGTAAGTAAAAATCAACGACATTTTAATGGGTTTTATAGATGTAAAAAACAATTGCTTATTTAATGAAAGCATGTTTTAATTTGTAGAATACATGCATGACTGAAAATATTACACTAACAATTAAAAGTAATTACTATTATCCTTCAAAAATACCAGCTGGCCTAAACATCTGGTCAGACAGTCTATTCCTTTTTGGAGCGTGAATGTGACCAGCCAAACTAAACAACCGTTCTACAGGTCTAGCAGAGGAGGAGCACGAGGATGTGTAGTGGTGTGTTATACTTCAGGAAGACCGTAGAATTCCTGGGTACTGCCTCAGAGATTGGAGAGAATGACTTCCGTCACCCAGATACTGTAAAACTTCCATCTCAGTTGAATCTTGGGTTGCAGACACATTAGTGGAAGCAGACTCATAACAGAAGAAATCATCTGCACTTCCGTCAGATGCAGCATCACTTAGTTGTTGCTGGGGGGTCTGCTCGCTGAGGCTCTTAACAGCATTAACCAACATTTCTTGAATCCTTTTTTTGACAATGTTAGTATTAAATTTGCCTTTTATTGTCATCCACTTTAACTTGAACAGAGGATTTGAAGACGATGCCAGTATTGCTTTACACTCATGCGACGCATCAAGGCACAGAAACTTTTCAAACCGCTTAGTGAACCCTACTGTGACTGCATTGAGAAGTGGCTGACAATGACGCAATGCCTCCGAATTCAAACGCTCTAGCTTTTTCTCTACAGCTAACGATGTTTCTATATTATGGTTAATTAATCTCAATAACACAAGTACAAACGTGTTTAAACGTTGCGCCGTACTGTGTGACGTGACCAGTAGAGTAGTACTGTCATTAAATAAATATTTAATAATATTATTATTTATGTATATTCATAAATATAACTCAGTAGTGTCATATTATAACATCTATTTAAATATTTAAAAATTCTTATTAATGTATCGATGTATCGAAGTATCGATTTTTTTTTTGGGGAGGAGCAAGGGGGTTTCAGAAGAGGTAGAGGGTGTGTGGACCAGGTATTTGGGTTGAAGATGGTGTGTGAAAAATACTTAGAGAAAGAAAGGAATTTGTATGTGGCGTTCATGGAGCTTGAAAAAGCGTATGATAGTGAGGTGAGGTATGGTGAGGAAAAGGAAGAAGTAGCATGTTTCAGGTACTAGGGATGGATGTGGCGAGGAATGGGACTATGGAGGCGGAGGTGAGTCATAGGGTGAAACAAGGGGCAAAGGTACTAGGTACTGGGTACCCTAAGAAGTGTTTGGAAGGAGGGATCAGTGTTTATGGGTGCGATACATGAACGTAGGAGGCGGGGGTCTGGGGGGTCCTGGACCCCCCACCAGTCAACCTTTGTGTCGGGGACATTTTGACTCGCTTTGTCGAGTCCATCACATCATGTCAATGAGAGAAAAATTAAAAAGGGAGTAAAACAGGACTAGAAGACAAAACTGTGAACTGAAATTATTTTACAAATTAATTTTATTTGACCACTTGTATGGTTGCAAACTCGTATACTTCATGAAAAACTAGAGTTTTGTTGCATAGTTTGCATTATCGCTTTTACTTTTCCAATCACCTTAAATAATCTTCCTTATTTTTTATTTCAGATTTACCTTTATGGCTTTTAGTTGGAAAAAAATGTCTCAAAAAATTAACTTACGAAAACGACATAGCAGCAGGTTTACATACTACGACAGTCTCGTAGTATGTATTCATATCAAATTGTAGTATTAGATGATTAGATCCATTGAAGCTATTGTTCGCTTTGCATTAAATTAGATATAAGAAGTGTTTATTTTTGTTTTAATCTGAATTTTGTATTGTAGACTTAAGCTTAACACGAGTTAACAGTAATATTGTTTACCTAGCATGATACGCAACAAATAATAATACATGACATAACAATACTATGGTTTATGTAACCCCAAATTAACATATTTATAAGAATCCAGCTTTGTCTTCGTACAAATACTATTACCAAAAAGTGGAAGTATACATTTTTAACACTCCACAGTCCACACTCCCCTTGCTTCTACCAGCATCATTTTTTATGGCTTGGCCCTTTCATTTTCCTCAGCCTACATTAGAAAAAATTCCTGCAGACGCTAATGTGCTAGCTCAATAATTTTTTTTTTTAGGTTATGGAAATGTCGGTCTGAAGCTCTGAGCAACATCTTTCTTGTCGGGTCCAAACACCTGGACCCCCCAGAGACTACTTATCCCGTACGTCCATGGGTGCAAAGATCGGTATGTATGAAGGTATAGTAGTGCCAAAAGTGTTGTATGGATGTGAGGCTTGAGTAGCGAATGCGAAGGAAAGGAAAAGGGTTGATGTACTGAAAATGAAATGCTTGAGGACGATCTGTTGGGTAAGGCGGATTGATCACGTGAGAAGCACTGATATCCGTGAGAGGCAGGGTTGTGGAGTCGTGGAGGAGTCGCACGTTTCAGGGCGGAGTCGGAGTCGGTAAAAAACTTCCGACTCCGACTCCAATTTCTGTGTCCTGTGTCACCCTTAATTTCTAAATCCTAAATACTAACATTTAGGTTATTTAGTTTTTTTGGTCAATAAACCTTATTCATTGATAGCCCCTAGATTAAGTTTTTTTAATATTTTTTTTTTACATTTTCAGAATATACAATTAATATTTATTTAAATATAAAATATAAAATATAAAATTTCACACTTAGTGTGGTGATGAAATGTCTTATGATAATTATAGAGTGAAACACTAGAGGAGTCGGAGTCGTATATTTAAAATGTGAGGAGTCGGATTTTTAGATTTTTTACAATGTGTGGAGTCGGAGTCGGAGTCGGAAATTTTGGACCGACTCCACAACCCTGGTGAGAGGTGCGAGAGTCAAAGGAGTCTTGCGGAGAGAGCAGATGAAGGGGTGTTAAAATGGCTTAGGCATATGGAGAGGATGAGCGAGGAGAGGATGCTAAGGAGGATTTACGTGTCGGAGGCGGAGGGGGAAAAGGGGAGTAGACCGAGGAGGAGATGAAAGAATGGAGCGAAGGAAGCTTTGGGTCAGCGGGGCCTGGACGTCTGGGAGGGTGAAAGACGCGCGATGGATAGAAAAAAGTGGAGCGATGTGGTATATTGGGGGGAGGGGGCGACGGGCAAGTGCCGCCTCAGGATGTATGAAGCGGTCTGGATAAACCATGGAATAGTCTGCGAGGCTGGGCTGTGGATAATGTTGCACTGAGGCAGGTGAATTATTGTCATGACAACTGATGAAGTGAATGTGAGCGATTGAGGCGCTTCCTGCCTGTTTCTGACGCGACCTCACTGCGGTGGGAGAGGCGTTTAGGTATAAAAAATATTCATTATACTCTTCTTTAAAGTACTACTACAATACTTTAAGACTGTTCCCCAAATGTCTTCCTATGGCACACAATTCACATTACCTAATATGTTTCCACGTTGTCTACAAAAAATTTCATTACAATGGCTTATATTTAAAAAGTTAACTTTTTCTTTTCGTACACGATTCAAACTTTGTTATAAATTATTAAGCAGATCTCTTCAAAATAAAAATTAAGAATATTTTTTTTAGAAACACAAACGCTGAAGTGAAAATTAACTGGACCTTCTTTTTTAAAGGAAATTAATATCATCTTAACATTTTAATTAAAATTGTTATTAGTAGGCTATATCTCTTGGTGAACTTGCATTAAAAAAAATATAAAAATCAGTCGAGTTGGGGTGAGAGTTTTTTTTGGTAGGTTTTTATTGTTAATTCTATCAAGATCACGGGTTGGCTATATTCAAAACTATATTTTTTAATCTACCTTGCGCCACTTCAAGGTAGGTTAAGAAAAAGAAGTAAAAACTTAAACGAGTGATAGAGGTATTCAAAAAGAAAGAACAGGAAGAATTAATTCGCGAAAAATATGAATGAGTAGTATGTGGACAACAGAAAAATGTTCTTCAAAGAAATGAGAAAGTGCAAAAGTCACTCTGGTGGATTGACAGGTAATACGAAATAAGAATCACGGTGTTAATCCAAGATTGGCAAATAGACAAGAAATTGAGGCAGTATTTTAGTGAAATAGTAGGTGAGGTAGATTAACAGGAAGCAAATGTGAATGCAGCTGGTTTTGGTGGCGCATGTAGAAGTGTATACCAGCGTAGAAGACACCATGTTAGAAGAGGCCGGACGAGCAATATGCAAGATGAATAAAGGGAAGTCAGTAGGAACTGATAGAAAGTGTAGTGATGTGATTAAATGTGGAGGTACAATGGTAAAAGAATGACTGAAAAATGTTAAAAAAGCGTGAAAAAGGCGGTGGTGTCCCAGGTAATTTGACAAAAGCTGTAATTGTGCCACTGGATGAAAAAAGTGAATGTAAAAATTATACGGGTATAAAGTCAGTCCTTTTAAGTGTAGTTGGGAAGGTAAACAGAAGAGTAATGATAGACAAGAATAAAAAAAAGATCCTTTGGTTAGAGATGGTTATATGGGAGGAAGAGGATGCGCTGAGACAAAGGTTGCCAACTCTCCAGTTTTATTCTTAAAGTAAAGCCGGAGACGAAATCCGAAACTTAATTTATATAAAAATTTAAAAATTTCATATATTACTGGGCTACGTCGTGGCTAGTACCGTAACACCACTTTCGTTAGATCTGTGAAGTTAAGCGACAATGGGTGGGGAATGTAGTTGGATGGGGGACAGTCCTCCGCATCCAGATTATGTAGCAACCCGTGATTTGAATTCTACGTAAAACTGTTGGTCCCTTCCGTCATATGATACTAAAGGTTGCAAAAGAAATTTAAAAACCCCATCAATACATTCATACATTATGTTGTAAGGTGATCCAAGAACTAAAATTGCGACTAATAAACGTCTGCAAATAATCAAATATCACTACTTAATTGCTACAGAAAGAGTCGACTTTGCGGTCGAGCCTAAATTAAATCCTCAGCATTTTGAAATTTAAAAGTTGGCAACCCTGAGTGAGACACTGAGAAATCAAGTGATAAAAAGAAAAATCTCCGACATTCATACATTGAGAAAACGAATGAAAAAGTAAATAGATCTACTCTATGTAGCAAGTAGTTACTCTCTTTCGTGTTAAATGATGTGAGAAGGCCTTAAATGTGGGTAGCAATGCTTGTCATGTTGCATAATGTCTAGTTTATTTACTCCATCTTATAGGGCACACCTACTCGTAAGCAAGAAAGGGCTAACGGTGAGCTGACTGAATGGCTCATTATTTATGTTAAAGTACAACAGGCCTGTGCAATGTCGCCATGTATGTTTAATGTGCGAGATAAAAGCAAGAACGCTAGAGTAAATAAAAATTTGGAAGAGCATGAGTGGTGGTCGTCGTTCCTAATATATACTGATGACAGTGTTTATGAGTAAAATCAGAGAGTAAATTAAGGAGAGCAGTGACAAGTTTTATTTGTATGTAAAAGATTAATGAATGTGAAAGAAATAAAAACTTGTTCTTGTGAAAATGTGTGGAGTAAAAGGCGACATGGTGATGAAGAAAATTTACAAGTTCTTGAAAAAATGTATATGGTTTATATGGGCGATGTTGACTGAAAAAGGAGCGAAAGTGTATTTGAGGCCATTAGAATAGCACAGGCGTATCCCCTGGTTTCCCGATATCCCGTTTTCGCGCAGTACCCAATCAGCACGCTGTATTCCGTGGGTGTAACGCGCCCCGACAAGGGCTTGAGACCAAAACCATTAAACTCGGTTCAGTCGTTAACGAGTAATAACGTTCGTTAATTTCAGTAAAGGAGTTTATCTCAAAACTTGATTTTCGGGCGTACGCTCTTTCTATTCTATACGTCTCATTTGTAAGTTGAAAATAGAATGAAGCAAAGCATGCAAAACCAACAAAACATCTAACAAGAACTACGTCGGAATGATATCAATGCCCCAACCTATATTTGTGACCTTGACCTTACATGTAGAGACTTCATTCGTGTTCATGAAGTTTCAAATTATGTTGAGGTTCAAAAGCTAAGGCAGGGACACGAAAGTGTGACCAACGAACAAGCGCAATCCAACATGGATCCTCCTAATTTACTTGGCAGGGCCATAATTTCATTCAACTCGATATACAATTCCTCAGCTGAATGACAAAACGCCTTCCTCTAATTTATCGTCTTAAGTTTGTTAATCATTCTTCAATAGATGTAACAATTTTACCAAAGATTCCTGCGACAATAATATTGAAACTTCTCTTCGGAGTCGTACTTGGGGTACGAGATTATGACCCCTGACATTGTCTACGACAGTGGTTCTTAACCGGGGGGGCGCGCCCCCCTAGAAACAGGAATTTCTCTAATTGTATTTGTTATTCTCTTAACGAGAGCATGGGCTAATATTGAGAAGTTATTGAGAATGTTATTTTGATTGAAGGGGGGCGTGGAGGGAAGGACCAATTCCTAGAGGGGGCATGGTAGTAAAAAGGTTAAGAACCACTGGTCTACGACTATTATTATAAATAACTCATCCAAGTTTATTCTTTGAGGCAGAGCATTTTTTAAGCTTTTCCCACTGGGCAACAAAGGCAGATCAGGAAGTTGCGGGGGGGAATTAAGGCAGGGGTATGCTGCCAATTTCTTAACAACCAGTTCTGATACAGCTAAGGGGTCTGGGGTTTCGAAGCCAACGCATTAGCTTTTCCAAACAGCATTTTGTAACATTTTGGCAAGTTATTTAACATATTCTTTATACTCACTAATGACAATTATCTAAAAATAAACCAATTTTTCATCAAATAAATATTGAAACGACCACTGCTTGTGATGCTACCTATATTTTTCTATAAAATCCTGAAAAAAATGAAAAAATTTAAGATAAATAAATTTCTACCGACTGTTAAATATGTTAAAAACAAACAAACGGTTCGGTGATCCAATCAAAATTTAACAACCGGTTCGGGCGAATCGGACCGAACCGGTCCCTGGATTAAGGATACTATGGATTCGGATGTTCCCTAATCAGGTCACCATCCCCGTGTCATCTGAAATAACACTTATATTACCTATATATAATAATTCAATGTAAATTTCATATTTACATTTAGGATAGTGTTTTAATTGTGGCATATGCGCGTGTATTATATGTATTTATATGGCTTCCAAGACAAATCTATTTTTACAAATTTTGAAAATTCCTTGTCACCAAGTACCCTAAAATTTCATTTACTGGGCGACAAATTTTCTTCACTGGGTGACATTCATGTCGCCCTCCCACTAGGTTAAAAAATGCTCCGCTTCGAGGGCGTGATGCACTAATAAAGTATCTTAAAAGAACTACTTCCAATAAGTTCTTTCCTGTCAACAACAATCAATATATTTAATTCGTGAATATGTCGCGCATTTATTCACTACGAATAATAAAAGTTAAATAAAAACTCAATATTCATAAAATAGTATTCAACATTTTTCGTTCACATTTCAATTT
Source organism: Bathynomus jamesi (assembly GCA_023014485.1). Taxonomy (NCBI): domain Eukaryota; kingdom Metazoa; phylum Arthropoda; class Malacostraca; order Isopoda; family Cirolanidae; genus Bathynomus; species Bathynomus jamesi. Next base: position 1,000,428 of record JAJOZX010000702.1, on the reverse strand, counting down.
GGGTAACAACAATGCGCATACAGGCTACATATAAAAAAGTGTGGGCAGTACAATATATTTATATACGCAGTTCGTATTACGAGTCCACAGACAACTGAACTTTAGTTTATATGAAATTGGAAAAACGAAAACAAGCTGCGAGTGGAGAGAGGTGGTGGTGGAGGTGGTGTGGTGTTCATAGAAATTTGTGTAACAGTTTCAAACGTTAAAATTAACATACGAATCAATACAAGGACCTTTAAGCTGTCGTCGTATCCAGTACACCGCCAAATTGCGATGAAGTAAAATTACTAAATCCTTTTAATCAATAAGGGTTCTAAAGCAAAATTTAAAATCTTTAATAACCTGAAGTGATTTGTTCATTCTAAAATTCATATTGCAAAAGATAGAGAACTTTAATGTCTTCAAATCATTGGTGAAGCAGTGAAATTAATTCTGAGTCTTATTCAAAAATGCTAAAAGCTTTTCTATTAAAAAATAACGTATCATTACATATCGCCGTCTTAACTCTGTATAATTCGCAGCCAAATTTATCATGATGCATGATTAAAAGGCTTCAAATTTAATGTACGTACATTTTGGAAGGAACATCAAAATTTTGTTAAACGCGATGAATGTTAAATTAATAAGAATATATCTGGACTATTTCAACTTTTTTTCTGTAAGAAATTGTACCTTTAAAACACTGTGAACAGTGTTCTGTTTTTAGAAAAGTTTGATGACCGCCTCTTACACCCAATGAATGTGAATTTTAGTGAGAAAGATATACCAACCATAGCCACCTTTAGTTCATGAATCAGAACTAAACTTCACTACTTACACACCAGCATAAGTAGATTAAAATTTTTTTTTATATATATATGTGTGGGCAAAATATAAATAAAATACAAAACGCTACAGAGAATAAAAAAAGAATAACAATTTTAGTCTGTACCTACAGCACCCTGTTTCTTTTTTAAACGAGTGTTAGAGTTTCATTCAGACGGTGATATCCCTCAATACCTCTTCCTCTCGTGTATAATTTATGTTTTTAGCTTTTCTTGAACCAGTTCTCCCTCATAATTTCATTTTATTGTTTGACTGAAGAGAGCGCTGTAGATACAGGCTGAAATAATTCATTTATCATAATTTCTTTTAGCGGGATCTGCATTTTATTTAAGTTTATTCACAGGTATTGTAAAGTACTCGGAAAGTATTACACAAATTCTAAGAATCTCTCTCAGTGAAAATATTAACTATGAGGTTATAAGAGCGAAATGTGTTGAAGTGGGACCCTATAGTATAAAATTTTATTAAACAAGATAATAAAAATTATACAAGCTTGGTACCAAATTACCTAGCTGTAATAATTACAACTATCTTTCCAGTTATAATTTTTACTCCTCTTAATACTAATAGTTTCACACAGAAGTGTCTGAACTAGGTAATAAATTATTTCCTAAAACAAATTAAGTTGTACATGCCAATACAATTTATAAATTTCTTTAATTATAAATTTATCTCGAAGCCATTCATTTACAGCAACAAGAGATACGTCTTACCCAATGACGTAACACCGCTTCCCGTTGATCAGCGAAGTTAAACGACATTAGGTCGGATAGTAGTTGGATGGGAGACCGTTCTCCGCGTCCAGATCATGTAGCGACTCGTGGTTCGGATCCCGCGTGAAGCTGTAGATTCCCTCAGTCATAGACCTTAGATGTTAGAGAAGACTAAACAACCCCATTATTATTTATACAGCCATAAGTATTTACGAGTTACAATGATATAAGAATCTAAAAGTTGATTATTTATGATGATGATGAGGATGATTGACCTTGCAACAAGTTTTGTATACTCTTTTCATTCATCACTGGTTAAGCTGGTACTGATACTACGAATTTCGGGCATTACCAGGTGGAACTATGACCAATTTTTTTTTCAAAGTAACTTTACTTTTACTTCCGTTAATTTCAAATTAAATGATTTAAAATAGGGTACTACTTTTAATTACTACTTCAGTTTAGGCCAAATCCTTTTTTTCGATATTCTAATATGCTTAGTTTGGAAATTTGCAACTCAAGTTTCCCACAAAAAAAGTACCTTAAGGAGCGACTCCATTGTCATGAATGATTTATTTCTCCAACAATACCATGATTTAACTACTGACATTGCGGAACCAAAACGAGCCAGATCTGGAAGAGAATCCAATATATTTTAGTAGATATAATAAAGTGAGACTTTTCGCGAAATTTAAAATTGTCCTGAGTCACTCTCGTATTCCGAGTTACCCCATTTAAGGTACTTCTTAATCCGACTGCAAAAGTTGTAAACGAAAGTACCTTTACCTGCCCCGTAGGACGACAATGACTATATAGCTTGTAAAGCTGGCGAAATGACGAAGATACGCTTGACCTTCCGCGGTACACAACACAACAGCTATTAAATCAACTTTGTTCAGTTCAGATATAAACTGTTAGCTGCTAACTTAATTCGAGTAAAATTAGACAATTCAATTTGGTCCTTTAATTTCTTATTTTATTTTCAACACACGTGGGCAGTATTACAAATAAATTCTAAAATAAATTCAATATAAATAAAGTTTATGTACAAAAGTTACGAGTAATTTTGGACCCGACCTTCATGGCCTAATAGTATGCGTGAATCACAATAACTGTTCTTCGGGTTGATGCGGACTCCTACTGACGCAGGGCCGAGTATTTTCCTTTTCTTCTTCTTCCTCCTGTCTACGTTCTTGAGCGCAAGTGTTACATTCTGAATCTGAACACCCACTAGACGAACTTTGACTCGATTCAGAACCACTTCCTGACGAAGATGACGATGAAGATGATGATGACGACGATGATGATGTAGATGAAGAGGAGGAAGAACTCTTACAATGTTCTAAATGATGTTTTCTCTGTTTCAACAATGAATTCTCTTCTTGAAGTTTCAACAACTGTTCTTGTAAACGGGCTAAAATTCTGAAATTTAAATTAAAAGGTCAGTACACTTGAATTTGTGCCAAGTAGGTACTCAAACTTACTTTGGTCCATTTTGTTTCTTAAGAATCACGACCTACAGCTATTTTATAATGTGGAATATTTCACCTATAAAATTCATACTAGGTTTATTTCAAGAACATGAGTAAAATAAATACAAATAAATAAAAGTGAGGGAGGGGGAGGGAGGAGAAAAAAGTAAGGTGAAGGGGCATAATATAAAACCCTAACACTAAATTATCGTTACATTTTTAGGGTCATATTAGGTTAGACAAAAACCTAATCTGTATTTGGAGTACCTATACTGTATTAATATAAACTTTTTTCACTAAGAACTAACCTGGAAGGAGATGCTTCTAGTAACTCTGATACAACAGCCACTTTGGCCTCTAATCCTGAAATAACTTTACGCAAGTCTCCAATACTAGCATTCATTAACTGATCTTCTCTGGCACTTTGATAAGCAAACTCAAAATCAGCCACATTATATGGTAACCAATCACTTGGTTGAAAAGGAGAACCACCATCACATTCTCCCTGAAATTCTATATCTTCCAGCATTTGACCTCTAGTAAAATGAACAAATAAGGAAGAGTTTTCATGGTCATCCATTATGAACTGAGTGCTATTATTTGGGGCTCTGGGTACTTGCGCACCAACTGGTCTGAGTACAGGACCTCTGAGTCTTGCGCTTCGCCATTTCTTTTTCTTTTTCTGAATCTCTACCTCTGGTTCATCTTTCATTGAGTGACTCGGAAAACAAATTGCCAAAGGATTTTCCTTCCCAGTAGATTTACGAGAGGGTCTCCTTTTTCTCCTTCTCTGTTTTTTCTTTCTGTCATCTTTGGGATTTGTCTCTTGTAAATTTTCACCTACTTGGAGATTACTGAGTGAATCCATATTTACTTCTCTGGATGAGTCTTGATCTATGTTATTCATCTTAAGTTTAATTGTTACTGATCAACCTGTTTATAGATAAAACATTTTAATCTAAAATATTAAAAAGACATTAGTAACTAATTTTTTTTAGCAATAAATAATTCTTTATAAAATAAATAACTGAATAATCGTGTTTAGTGTTATGGGCATTATATATTGCAACCTCAATTGAAAAGGTTATAATGCCAATGTAATGTGAATACAGTCATGGGTAACTAGGTCTATGCTACTTGGGCCTAGTATGGTTATCCAAGTCCCTTATTACTTTATACAGCCTATGTGCAAAATTACTAATATTTGTCATTAAACTCACATGTACACAGTAAATCTAGCCTTTACTTGTTTAAACAATTTCTCTTTCCCAAAATCTTGGTTAGCCTAACCCAAGTCATTCCAATAATGTACATTTTTAAGAAATATTTTCATACTGTACATACAACCTATATATTTTTTACATGATTAGCTTATTAGGTCTATATTTTTGAACTGGAATGATAAATTCTGTAAAAACATCACTTGCATATATACTATCTAGACCCGAGAATATATTCTGTACCATACAGTACTGTTCTTGCATTATGTATCTAGTGACGCAATAATTTTTTTAGATTCATTTTTAAATACTTTCTTTTTACAAAACAAAATCAACATTTTTTTAAATGTTCATCAAAAGTAATTTCATTTAAAATGTCAACCTAAAATTAAAAGTACTTAAATAATGTAAAAACCTTCATTTAACATATCTTATCATATTAACTCTTTCTGTTGAATATAAAGGGTATCCAAAAAATAGTGCAAAAATAACTGGTAGCTAATTTTTGTTGTTAATCACTATACGTATATTCAATATGTATGGTTGTTTACATTACCAAACTGTCCAAGGTTAAAACACTTTCACAAGGTTACCAATTGTTGCTACGATGTGTATTCAGTGCTCAAACTCCATTAGAGCATTAGCAAGATGCTCTTGTGGAATGGATCCAGTGACCTTTGTTTCTTCAATGGAGTTCTGCCAGATTACTGGGTTCATCACAATACACAAACATTTTAACATACTTCCATAAATAAAAATAAAGAGAGTTGATTCAGGTAGCTATTCTATCACTCCACCATGGACCAATTCAGTGCTGAGGAAAGGTTCTATCTAGAAAGTTGCAGAAAGCAACAGCATAGTGGTAAGCAGTGATGTAGTCGAGACCACCAAGTCCGAGACTGAGACCGAGACCGAGACCTGATCCTGTGAGACCAAGATCGAGATCTACCTTCCGAGATCGAGACCCTTAAAATTCGAGACCGAGACCAAGTTCATGCCCTTTCAATTGGTTTTACACTACTATGGAAATTAGACTATGTTAAGTATATGGGAGGATAATCGTTTTTATCACGCCACAGAGGTTGACACGCCATTTGGCAACACTAAGTGGCCTTATAATATCTACTTATATATATAATATATATAATTCTCTATTTAGTGTTTCCATTTTCAATAAAACTAATCTGATGGTGGTGGGGGGGGGCGAGTCAATTTTTTTTGTAGCGCTAACCTAAAAAAAATCCAGAACCCCCCCCAAGACAAACGTGGCAACTCAAAATAGGGTGACTGATTAGTGAATACCTAGAGTCCCTTACTTTTACAAATAACGTATTTTTCATTACGGTCTCAAAAGGTCTCAGGGAGAAAAACCGAGACCGAGATCTAAATAGTGGAGACCGAGATAGAGTTCGAGATCTGCAAATTGGGTCTCGAGATCGGTCTCGAGACCGAGACCGATCTCGAGACCTACATCACTGGTGGTAAGTTACCCCATCTTGTTGCAAGATTACATTTCTCATCTCAACTCCAATATCCTTTAGTTAGGGAAGAAAAAATGTATGCAATATTTAAGTATAATTTACAGTACTCCAGTCATTATACAATCATCAAAGAAAAACGGACCAATTATGTAGTCCAGTGACAGCCACATCTTCAATACTGCATCTTTGATAGAAATTATATCTTGTATCAATATTTTGAACAAAAATATAAAAGTATCTTGCATCTTTGATACAAATTCATCCGCATCTTGTATATTCAATACAAGATACATTTCAGGAATTTCAATCCCCACTATCACAACTTTTAAAATAAAAATTAATTATGTATCTTGCGACTAAGAGTGCTAAATGTATGATGGCTAATCTGAGGCATGAACTAAAGCACAGGTGCAATTAGTATTGTGTGACATATAGAAGGGTTATGACACGCAGCTTTGAATAAATTTTTCCTATAAGTTCTGTGGCATATTTACTTATTTGAATGTGTCATTAAATTTAGATCAATCCCTAAGAAATTCAAGAAATGAAGAAACTTTTTCTAACATAAAACAGTTTAGTGCCTTATTAAATGATACACTTTAGGATACTATAAGCGCAAGACCTTGAGGTGGTGGGGGATTCTTGGTGAAGCCAAGCTGGCAATAGCTAGTCTATATATATATAAAGGAGTAGCGACCAAAAGTGTCCATCTGTCTGTCTGTCTGTCTGTCTGTCACAGGGAGGATAATGGGGGTAAATGGAGGAGAGGGGTGGGGTTATCCCCCCAAGTAGTATAAAGAAGGGTGAGGGGGTTTGGGGGGAGAGGTAGAATGACCTCCCCCAAAGGGGCAACCCAGGCACAATCATATATTGATTTAAAAGCTAATGCAAGGGTGGGGGCAAATGGGGGGGAGGGAGAATGACCTCCCCCAAAGGGGTAACCCAGACCCAGGCACCAAAGGTGCCCTCGCCATAGGCAAAAAATAAAAACGATTTGAATAATTAAAATTTAATACAATCAGCCCACCCCAAGCAAGTGCTGAGCATAACAACAGCTAGAAAACTCTACAACTTGGGGTGGGGGGTAAATGGGGGAGAGGGGTGGGGTGGGGATTCTTGGCAAAGCCAAGCTGGCAATAGCTAGTCTTAATATAAAATTTTTAAACTTGGTACACGTTTTAAAATATGGTACCTATGTCAGCTCACTCATTCTCAAATTTTAAGGGTCCAAATTCAGCAAACAAAGCCACATCCAACTTGTATATAAATAATAGCATTGATAAGCTCTACTTTAAAAGTTTCTATAAACATCAAAATTTAGCCATGTTATCTCCATACCTATGTAATTGAATTTACAGTGAAATTTTCCAAATTAATATTAAATTATATCTTTTGTAGTAGGTAGTAAATGAAGTCTAAATATCCCAGTCTAGGGAAAGTTGTACAGCAGTATGGATGAGTATAAAAGGCTAACAAAACACACTGCACACAATACATTCAAAAATAAAAACAAGATCATTTGCTGGAAACATTCTTTGATGGGCTTCAAAGTTTTTAAGTTATTATAAAAAGGTTATTGGGTCATTCCATGACAAATCATGCAGTGGTCAAAACCACACCCTCATAGATTTTGCTTAAATTTGGTTTATAGAATGGTCTATGCTAGTAAGTACCAAATTTCAAATATCATCTCAATCAGAATTAGTTATGGTTCAAAAGTTATGCTCCCCCCTTGTTTGAGGGGGGGGGGGGGGGGGGGGGGGGGGGGGGGGGGCAAAACGAAATTTTCAAACCACTATAACTCAGTCCCTAATTGAATATAACAGTGATTTAAAGTGTGTATGAAAGGTAATTGCACACAACAAATTAGCATAAGCAGAAAAAATGGCTAAAATTAACAGAAAAAAAGTTATGATACTTTATTCCATTTGAAGGGGTCCTGCCTGCCTAGTGATGTTAAAAAACGGGTTTTTTTTATGTCCGTTTTTTTTGTCGTTTTATTTGTTTTTTATTGTTTTTTTTGTTTTTTTTTTTTAATAATTAATATAGATATTGCCAATTTAATTATAAGGTATACTTTTGCAATGATATATATTATAAAATAAATAATAAATAATAAAATAGGCCATATGGTACCATATAGAATGGCCTTTTCAGCCTATTTACAGGAAAAAACTGGCCTCTTTCTTGCACTGAAAGTCTTGTATCTTAGATCCGTTAAATTTGCGAGAACACTGGCTGGGAGCTGACTGCCCATTGTCCAACCTTTCCAGGACTCTCCCATCCATGCCTCAGATTTTGAATCTCCCACTTAACTATCCTTTAGACCCGCGATGACATATTTTCCCCCCCGAGACCATCCATATATATACATACACATACACCCATATACCAATATATACATAAATACTTATATACACATTTATATCTATTATATACCCCATACACATGCATACATCCAGAATTCCAGATACATACACACATACTCACATATATACCTACACAAACTCATACACCTCTATTTCGCCCTTTCATTACCTCCGAAATCATTTAGCACATACAGTAATATCCATACAGCCAAAAGAAACCGATTAAGCACAGACAGAGCAGCAAAGCTAGTATTTATATTCCAAAATGCAAAATTCCAAGAAAGTGAAGTAAAACATGGTGCTACATTGGCTTCGTCAACATCCAAATCTGCAATAAGTACCAGTACCTGTGATATTGAAAGTATATGCTCTAATCAATCTAGTGATAATGATTCTTCAATGGAAATAGAATCAGATAATGAAAGTTAAACAGCATTAGGTTAACACAAAGGTTAAAGAAAGAGATGAATATTTTTATTTTTTTTATTTTTCTATTTGGAATATATATATATTTTTTTTTGTATTGGGGCGTTTACCGCCATTTCCCGCTATATGGTAGCGGATATCATGGCGAGGCGGAATACGAGAAAGAGAAACGGAGACGGAGAAAAGGCACTAGAAAAGGGAGAACAGCGGACTACAGGTGAGAAGCCACCTAAAGCTCAGATAGGATGCGAGATTGGGAGAGGAAGAGGAAAAGATGGTCAAGCGAGAAGAGAGGGCTCTCAGCGAGCATAAGGCGTAAACGTTCGGGGAGGGGGAAATCAGAAAGGAACGGAAAACGCGACGACGTACTGACGACAGGGTGGGGCATTCCACAAGGATGTGAGAGACGGTGAGGGGCGACTGGCAGGAGGCGCAACGAGGAGCCTCCTGCCGGAACTAAGATAGCCGTGCGTGAGGCGCGTATGGCCGATGCGAAGCCGCGCAAGGACGACCTCTTTGTGTCTGGAGCGGTGGAAAGAGGACACCCAATATGACAGACGGGGGCGGATGGACCAGAGTTTATTTCCGGTGGCATCGTCCGGACTGTTGCCACATGCGATCGTAAGAGGAACGAAAGACTGCACATAGTCTGAGAAGGGGAGCGGGCGGGGAGGGGAGGCAGCGAGGCGGCGGACCGGGCTAAGCGGTCCGCCGCCTCATTACCGGAAACACCAACATGGGCGGGAACCCAGCAGAAGGTGACCCGGATCCGGTGAATGGTGTGCAGGACATGGTACTCCTGTTGAATAAGGCGTACGAGGGGTCCGGGGAATCATAGCGCTCGAGCGCCTGAAGGGCGCTCAGCGAGTCCGAAAAAATGGTACAGGAGGACCGCGAACAACCCGATACCAGACGGAGGGCTTCCAGAAGGGCAAAGAGCTCCGCGGAAAAGATGGAGGCCTGAACCGGCAGGGGGATACCCCGGGAGGTAGGTGACAATGACGGAGATAAGACGGCCGCCGCGACACCTGCAGGGGAGCGCGAGCCGTCGGTGTAGACGGGCCAGAAAAGAAGACCGGAGGACGGCAGGAAGAGACTCCTTACGCAGGCCACGGAGCGCCTGGCAACGGCAGATAGGGGTGGTCCGCCAGGGGGGCGACAGATCGAAGGAGAACGGCAGAATAGAGGGTGGGGGATCCCAGGGACGAGAAAATCTCGGCCAGAGAGGCGCGAAATGCCACGTGTCAGGCCGGGGTAGCGCCTGGGAGATCGCGGAGAAGAGTAGGACTTCGGGAGGCGGCAGATGCGAAGGTAACACTTCGCCATGAGAAGGCCCCGGCGAAGGCCAGGGGGGTGTCCACAGTCCACCTGAAGACTAGCGACAGGGGACGAGCGGAAGGCACCCGACGCCAGGCGAAGGCCACGGTGGAGAAGAGGATCCAGCATACGGAGTGCCGGAGAGGAGGCGGAACTGTAGACCACACAGCCGTAGTCGACACGGGATTGCACCAGGGAGGTGTACAGGCGCAGCAGAGTACGCCTGTCCGCCCCCCAGGTCGTGTGGGACAGATGACCCAAAAGGGAGAGGGTGCGGCGTGATGTTTGCCGCAACCGCCTAAGGTGTGGAACCCAACCGAAAAATCCGTCGAGGGTCATACCCAGGAATCTAACGGATGGGACGAGGGGAAGAGGAGTGCCGGCAAGGGTAAGAGCGAAGGTATGCGACAGACGGAGGCGCCGAGGACGGAAAAGCATACTGGAAGACTTAGAGGGTGAGAAAGCATAGCCAACCGACGACGCCCAGCGAACCACCGCATTGATGGCTAGCTGGAGCCGACGTTCAGCCAAAGACGGGAGGCGGCCAGAGCAATAGATAGCCAGGTCATCGGCATAGAGGGAGCTACGAACGGATGTAGGCAGGACCGTAGCGACTGTGTTCATCACGAGTGAGAAACACAAGACGCTAAGGACACTACCCTGAGGGACACCCTCCTCCAACGGAAAGCGGTCAGAGAGGGCAGAACCGATGCGGACGCGGAAAGAACGGGCGGACAAGAAGTTATAAATAAAGGAAGGGAGAAAGCCTACGAAACCCAGGGAGCGTAAGCAGTCGAAGACCGCGCTCCGCCGGGTAGTATCGTAGGCCTTCTGGAGGTCGAAAAAGACGGCGAGTACAAATTGACGCCGGGAGAAAGCCTCCTGCACGTCATGGCTAAGGAGAAGGAGGGGTCGTGTGGTAGACCGGAAGCGCCGGAAACCAGCCTGGGTAGCAGGGTACTGGTCACTCGCCTCCAAGGTAAAGGACAGCCGCGAGGCGACCATCGCCTCCATCACCTTGCAGGCACAGCATGTTAGGAAATGGGCGATAGTTCGACGGGAGTGAGGGGTCTTTATCGGGCTTCGGGATGGGGACGACGATGGACTCACGCCATCGGTCCGGAAATGAACCCTCCAACCAAATCCGGTTATAGAGGTCCAGTAGAAAGCTGAGAGCAGAGGGTGGAGATGCCGTAAAAGGTCATAGGGGATATTATCGGGCCGGGGGCGGAGGAGCGTCGGGGGCGGAGGGCCTCCCGAAGCTCTGTCATGTGGAAGAGGTGATTATAGGGTCATTCCTATGAGGTGGAAATTCCGGTGGGTCGCGGCGGGAGTGGGGGGAATCGGAACCGGAGATGGCTGCAAAGTGCGCCGCGAGTGCGTTCGCGACGGCCTCCGGATCGGACACGAACTCGTCGTCCCCGACCCGAAGCACCGGGGTCGAGGGGGGACACGGGTCCCCTCAAAGCTACGCACCTTGCGCCAAACAGTCAAGGGGGCAGTCGAGGAGGAGATCCCGGACACGTAACTCCGCCAGGAGGTACGCCGGGCCAGTTTCAGGACCCGACGGGCCACTGCCTTCAGGCGCTGAAACTCTATCTTGTGCTCCAGCTGGCGGGTCCGGTAGAAGCGGCGGCCGGCACGGCGCCGCTCCTGAACGGCATGGGAGCACTCTGGGGTCCACCATGGGACGCTTCGCGGTCTGGGGGAGCCAGAGGTACGGGGGATGCAACTGGCGGCAGCCGAGAGGATCTTACTCTCGAGGAAGGCGAGGCCTCATTGACGGAGGGAAAGGCAGGAATTGATGGCGAGATCGCCGTGCCCCTCGCGTATGAGGCCCAGTCTGCTCGGGCGAAGAGCCAGCGCGGGGGGGAGGAGACGGGTCGGGGTAAGACACACTGGGAAATGGTCACTGCCGGAAGAATCCGGCAGGACCTCCCAGGTGAACTCCGTCACAATTTCGAGGGAAACCAGGGAAGGTCGATACAGGTGAAACTGTCATGGGCCGAGTGAAGGCAGGTTGGGGAGCCATCGTTCAGAAAGGTGAACTCGAGCTCGTCCATAAGGGAGAGAAGGGTCCCGGAGAGAAAGGTGGAGCAAACGTCCCCCCAGGCCGGGTCCCGACTGTTGAAGTCCCCGAGAATCAGAAAAGGGCGGGGAAGCTGGAGAATTAGGTCACGGAGAGAATCGGGTGGAGGCGTACGTTAGGGGGAGAGGTAAAGAGAGCAGACCGTGAGCTGGCGCCCCAAGAAAAGGCGCACGGCCACAGCTTGCAGGACTGTACGGAGCGGGAGGGGCGGAAAGGGACGGAGCGGTGCACGAAGACCGCGGCGCCCCCCCTCCCCGCCCCATCGAGAGGCGGGGAAGGGAGCCCGCAGTAACCGGACACTCGAGGGAGGGAACGGGATCCCAGAATCGTCTCCTGAAGGCAGAAACACGCCGGACACCTGGAGGCCAGGAGAGAGGAGAGACTCTCGAGGCCTACCAGGAGCCCGCGGATGTTCCACTGCAGGAGCGAGGTATAGGGAGGGGTAGGAAGGTCAGCGTAAAGGATGATTATGGGGTGGGTGGGCCGATCGGGCGCCCGAGATTAAAGAGGGAATCGGAAAGCCCCGGAGTTCAGTGAGGGACGCCGAACGAGGGCGAAGGCGAGGGTCCCCCCGACGAGGGGGCGATGTGGAACCAGACGCCGGCAAGTCCTCCAGAGGAGGTCTCCCGGACGTCCGGGGGAGAGCGATGCAGAGAAGGGGATGTGAGAGGTATCCAGAATGCCCCTCCCTTCACCGGAGGTGCGGGGGAGGCAGGACTACGAGGGGGAGTGGAAAATAATACCTCACCCAGAGCATTGGCAGGTCGAGGAGAGAGATGGGGCGGGTCAAACGCGGGGGCGTGCACGTCCCACCCACGCCGACCAGGCGGGCGAGTTCCCCCTCCAGTGGGTCCATCGACCGGGCCGGAGAGGGGTGTATCTCAGCCTCCACCACGAGGGCCGACGGGGACCCCAGGGGGGAGCGTGCATAACGGTTGCGCAGTGGGGACGGTGAGGACACCGGGGCGGTAGGGCGAAGGGGGCGTTTGTGTTTAGGAGAGGAAGGTGATGCGAGGCTTATGGCGTCGAACCTTTCGGGGTCACCACTGGCGCGGCGCTTGCGGCCCCTATCCCTCCGTCGTGCGGCCCGCGTGGGTGACGGCGGGTCACGATCCGGAATGGGGGTGGCCGAAGGCGCCGGTGGAGAGGGCGTAGAAGGGGCAGGGGGGGTTGCCGACGAAGCATCGGCGTTCGCGGAGGGAGCACGTGGGGACGCGCTGGTGGTACGGGGAGCCGCGGTAGGAGTCCGCTGGGCGGCAGAGGATGGACTGGGAGTAGCGGACACGGTGGGTGGAGGCGCGTTGGGAACCGCCGGTGAGGACGGGGTCCGGAACGGAGAGCCTCGGCGTACGAGGCACCACGCCGGGCCTCGCCGCCACGCAACCGCTCCCGCGCCTCCCGAGCGCTGAGAAACTCTGATGAACAGAGGGCCCGAACCTCCCTTTCAAAGAGGAAGGACGGGCAAGAGCGGGATGAAGCAGGGTGTGGTCCATGGCAGTTGGTGCAGGAAGGCGGAGCAGTACAGGGCAAGGGGTGGGGAGGGCCGCCGCAGCGGACACACAACGGGGCCGGCTGACGGCAGGAGCTGCTCACGTGGCCAAACCTATTACACTGAAAACAGCGCGTAGGATCTGGCACGTATGGTCGTACTGAGAATTCGCACGCTCGTCTCTCACCAAAGCCCCAGAATACCGAAACGGGGGGCACCAGTGAGTCGAAAGTGAGGAGCAGGCGAGGAGAAGGGGCAGTTGGGGACCGCGATCTGTCGGGAAAGCGGTACACCCTCACAACACCCTGGGAGGCGAGGTCAATCTGGAGGTCTTCAACCGGGATGGTAGAAGACGAGCAGCGTAAATTGTGCCCTGGCACTGATTGAGGCGGGGGTGGGGAGTCACCGTGATCCCGCAGCCCAGGACATCGGGGATAGCGAGCAGAGAGGAGGTTTCGGCAGAGGAACGCGACCTTATCAAAATGGAGCCATCCCTCTGAGGCCGAAGGTCAAAACGCGCCGTCCCCGTCTTCCCATGGATCGCTCGAAAGAGACGTTCGTGGTTAGTGGGAGGGGTTTGGAGGGAGGAGGGGCGGAGGACGAGGAACTTGTCCATCGTCCTAAGGCCGAGTGAAGCCGTCTGGCCAAACACCACCGGAACTTCGAGGGGGCGAAGACGAGGAAAGGCGGACGGCGACGTCGGGTCCCGTCCCCCAGGGGCCGAGGGGGCCGGGGGCGATGAGGCCCGACCGGAGTGGGAGGCGACCGGGGCCGCGGGCCTCCCACTTGAGGGCGAAAAAAGCAGGTGGGTCCCTATCGGGACGTGGAATATGGGGGGATCCAGGGGTCGGGGGGTCCACTGCAGGTCCATCCTCTACTGGCGGGGGTCGGGCAGCGGCGCCACGAGCCTGGGAAGAGAGGGAGAGGAGGCGTCGGCAAGAAGAGCAGACGGGGTGGGCGAGGGCTGCCGACTGCCCTTACCAGACCCACGGTCCAAAGAGGTAGTCAGAGGGAGGTCAGATGCACAAGCCGGGTCGTCAACGAGGTCCATTAGAGTTGTAAGTGTTTCCATAGAAAATTTTATTGTAGTTTCGCGCCCGGGGCCGCGGGGAACCGATTACCCGGGGCCCAAGGGGACCAAGCGCACGCCGGCGGGGGGTGGGTGCCTCGTCCCATGCAGGTACCCCCGTTTCAAAAGGGGCCCTTGCAGCGTCGAGAGTTCTCCCCCGCCGGCAGCAAAGACCAAGGCCCCCCAGGGTCCCAGGCCTGGGCACCCTACCAGCCAACTTAGTCCGGCCCCGGCCATGGGGGCGACCCCCCCAGCGACCAGCCCCGGCAGCCCACGGGCGCGCGAAGTGAACAGAGAAAGCAGAAAAAACAGAGGGGGCAAGGAAGAGGGTAAAGAGGGGAAGACAGGAAAGAGGGGGCTGTAGGATAGCAGGGTATGCTAAAAGTCCACTTCGCAACCGGGCGGGGACCCGGCAGGGCCCCCAGCCGCGGCTGACCCCCCTCGCCACATGGAGGCAGGAGCCCGCGGGCGATCCACCCCATTAAGACCGCCCGCGGGGAGGGGGTTGGAATATATATATATATACTGGTATTCTTGCCAATCACAATTATATATATTGTTTTATATACCAGTATTATGTATTTTTTATTATGTATATTATACCAGTACCTGTGATATTGAAACTAGCATATATGCTCTACCCAATCTAGTGATGATTCTTCCATGGAAATGAAGGTTAAACAACATTAGGTTAACAAAAAGGTTCAAAAAAGGTGAATATTTTTTTTTCTATCTGGAATATATATACTGGTACTCTTGCCAATCACAATTATGTATGGTATATTGTTTGAAACAAGGAAGAATGTTTTATGTTCTAGTTAAAAAATATATATACATATAAAAAATGAGGGTTTGTTTTTCCTTTCTATTATATACCTACTTTTTGCGTGATTCAGTTTTTCTAAAAGATGACTATATATACTAGGTATAACTGTATAAGCATGGTAGTATAGTAAATTATAGGTAATACTAATATACTTATTAGATTAAAGGAAGAAAAATATGGAATAAGTTTAAAACAATAAAAAACAAAAAAAAACAGACTACCTTCGTTTTAAACAAAAAAAAAAAACGACAAAAACGACACTAAAAAATGACTCATCACTAGTCCAATGTTGATCTATCTGTATTAGTCCACTGAACATATTCGACAGAATCTCTGCTTGTCAAGGAAGGTATAGTATTTAAGAAATTAAATATGCCTATGCTACCAGGACATTCTCAACATTCATGTAACATGCATGTAGAAGAATTTATATTACAAACACTTATTTCCATAAGTGTGTAATAGGTTAAGTTTTTCTCTGCAACTGCTGATACTATGAGTTTAGGATTCTGGTGGTGGGTGCAAACACAAACTGAGTGGGTTCCTTTGCCTCCAGCAATTACACACCATTTAGGCCTCAGATTGGCAAAGGTAGAAAACCCTATGCTATTATCGTTTTCTTTATATTTTGAATATAATTCTTTTAAATTTCCTAGTAATAGACGTTTTTGCTTGTACTCTTTTTCACCATCTTTATTTCTTATGGTAACACAATCAGATTCTCTGCACACAAACGACTGACTTCTTCATCTTTGTAGAATTCCTTTATTTCAGAGATTATATATCCAGTTAGTTTTCTTCCTTTACTGTAGATAGGAATCTGTGGCATAATACCAAATGTATGTTTCAAATGTCTGGCTTTGTCAACCATGTATCTGGTTGCACCAAACAAATCCATTGTCCTAGAAATAGGAAATGGTGAGTGTAAGTATCTGAAGCCTCCTTTTGTACGATGATGTGGATTTGAAGTCTTGTACAAGATCAATCATGAGGTTTTCGTACCTATAAAAAAAACAACCCCAAATTACTGTACAATATTAAGAATGTAAGTACATGATTTATATTATTCAAGAATTAAGGAAGTGCAGTACTTCATGAATTTGAACATATACCAGTATATTTAGTATATGGGATGATGTCACATTTTAGGAAATATAGCTAATGTCTACATATATATCCAAACATGACAACCTATATGGTAATACTGTACGTACCTATATACAGGTATTTACATACATACATTAATAGTTCAAAGTCATCTCATTAATTATTTTTACTTTCTTACCTCTCCAAATCATCATCTTTGAGAATGAGATGCTGTTTACTCAGTGGCTCACCAACATCTTGAACTTCAGTGGCAAATGCAATTTCCAACTTCCTCTTGAGGAAGGGTGAAGCTTTTTTGTACTTTTGTGAAACTGCCTTTGATCTGCTTCCACTGCTCAGGGCATCTGAAAAATATTTTAAATAATTAATTAATAAATAAATATAATTATGACATATCTAGTGGCAACAATCTGAATTTCTGAACTGAAGTATATTTTTTAGATAATTTCATATACAGTCGATCCTCGACTTACGTCGTCACCGTCTTACGTAATTTCGAGTTACGAGAAGCCTCCCATTGACTAATTGATTCATCTTACGTAATTATTTCGTGTTGCGTAATAGCTGCGTAATCGCAAACACAGTGCGTGACCACTCACTTAGCAGGACACTGGGTATTTCATGTTATTTCATTGTTATTTTTACTGTGCATTATATAAAGTGATACTGTATGAAGTGATTAATAATTTGGCAAATTAATAAGTCTAAAATTAATTTTTATTATTAATTTTCTTTTAAAGATGGTTTTCTTAATAATAATTATTAATTACCATTATGATTCTGTTTATATACACTGGTTTTATAAAAAAATTTAATTATTTTAAATACTTTTTTGGGGTCCTGGAACGGATTACCCGATTTACATGTATTTTGGGGTTTGACTTACATCATTTTCAAGTTAAATAACTCATCTCGGAATGGATTAATTATGTAAGTCGAGGGTCGACTGTATATGTATTAGGTATAAGACAACTATATCTGAATTAAATTTCAGCTGACAGTATAAAAATGCATTATCTGTACACACATTAATAGCTAGTTACTTGTAATTTCAATGGGGTAACATGAAGTTGCTCCAAAGTTGCATTAAGATCTTCTTGTTGAATATCTTTATCCATTTCAGTACATTTTCTTGGAATTTTTTTCTGGGATATGTCAGGTGAAGTAGTCATACTTTCAGTACTACTAGTTATTGCTTCTGGCAGTCTGAATAATTCTTCAGGTTTGCATGTTTATTAATTAATTTCAGACAATTTATACAAACTTCTGATTCATTACTGAAATTATATTTAGGGTCACTATTTTCAACAACAAGCTTTGGAAGTGTCCAAGTTTCGCAGAATAGGCTTTTTGTGCAGTTCAAAAGGGTTGCAACAGCGCTTGTTATAGCTTTTATGTGTAGACATTTTTATCAAACACTTTTACTTATTTAAAACACTATACAGTGGAACCTCAATATACGAACGCATCTCTATTTGAACAAATTGGTATACGAACAACTTTTTCGAGACAAAATTGTCCTTGTATACGAACAACTTTTTCGAGACAAAATTGTCCTTGTATACGAACCATTCCCTCATATCCGAACCGAAAGAAGCCAGTCAGTTTCTCTCCCCCCCCCTTTAAAAAGGGGGGGGGCATAACTTTTGAACCATAACTCTGATTGAGCTGATATTCGAAATTTGGTACTTACTAGCATAGACCATTCTTATTATAAACCAAATTTAAGCAAAATCTATGAGGGTATTGGTGCACTTTTTCTTTTTTTTTTGCATGATTTGTCATGGAATGAGCCTATTGTGTTAATTCTATAGATTTTACTTTGTGATTAGTACCATACAGTCAAGGTAGCTCCATTCCTTAGTTTAATCCATTAACCCTTAAGTTGGCGCGTTGGCGCACAGTTTGCGCCATTTTGTGAAAAAGTTGCCAATTATAGTGAATTTTGCATTTAGGTGTTATAGTTATCTGGTTACCCTCTCAGTGACTCCTTAGCATTTGAGGAGGGTAGTTGTCGTCTCATCATTCAGAATCATCTGTGCGCGAACACTGATTTTGTTGACCACCTCTGTTATTGTAGCACTTTGTACGCCATGCACCCACTTATATAAATATTATTTAAATACTAAACGTATACAGGGTGTCCCATAAGTCTGGCATCATAGGAAAAATAATTAAAAAAAACAAAAGCTTTTATTTACAGAACGTGCTCAATATGTCCACCATTGTTTTCAATACACAAATTCAGATGTGATACCTAGTCAGCAAGCACACGGTGAATGATGTCAGGAGTAATGGTGTTACATGCCCCAATAATGCGCTGCTGCAAATGTTCAACACTCCTAATTTTCTCTGCGCATACCAGCGCTTTCAAGTGGCCCAGAGATAAAAATCTAGTGGCATGAGATCCGGGGTTCTAGCTGGCCATTCCACAGGCCCTCAACATCCTATCCAATGACCAGGGAATTGTTGGTACAGGTATTCCCTTTACTTGGGTGCTGTAATGGGCAGGAGTGCCGTCTTGCTGGAACCATGTTGGGAAATTTCCTTCTTCGTTCAAGACACTGGGAAATGCTTCTTCCTTGAGCATACATAGGTAGGTGCCTCCAGTGACATGTTCATCAAAAAAGAGGGGGCCTATGATGCGATCCTTCCAAACGCCACACCATACCATCACAAGTCTGCTACCACAACTCTGTTATTGGCTCGTGGTCTGGGTGCAGTCCGTTAAATTCAGCAGTGGCCTCTCTTTGACTCTGATTTCCTGAGTAGAATTATCTGGATTCATTCTTCCTTGCTCACAGACATTATGGCCTGTAGAAAGAGAAAAATATGAATTATGGTTTATAGAAATAGAAAAATATGAATTTCTCCTATGATGCCGGACTTATGGGACACCCTGTATAAGAAAATGTTTTCAAAGTGCTTTTATATTTCAATTTTCTTTTGTCAATAAGCTATATGTTCTACTTATTTGCACATATTTTTGTATATTTGCACATATTATGAGTTAGTTTTAATATTTTTTGCAGTGATGAGAAATCTTTTTTGTGAACTATACATTTTCTCAGATGCACTGTTTCTGACATAGGTTTACATTTAATCAATAGAATAAGTCTACATTTAATAAATACAATTCAATAAATCTAAGAACTATTGTAATAAATATACACAAAAGTTATATGTATATATTTGTTCTATTACAGGGCTTCGAGACATATGACAGAACGTGAACAAGCTATTTTAGAGGAACTTTCAGATTCTGATATTGGTGGAATGATGATGATTCGGAAGAGGAGGTTATTGCAGAAGGGGTGCACAGTGCTGATAGTGAGCAAGCCTCTTAAGATGAGAGTTCCTGTTCAGATGAAGGAGATGGCGAATTTTATGTTGGAAAAGACAAATCTACAATTTGGCAAAAGCCATGCAGGAGCAAGTATAGCAGATTCCCTAAACATAATATAAAAATTTTACCCTCTTCGAAAAGAAAAGGTCAAGGAGTGACTGATGAGATAAGTGCACTTATGGTTCTCCTCGATGAAGAAATGATAAATGAAATAACAACTTGCACGAATTTAGCAATCGAGCTAAAGTGCTCGAATCATGATTACTGTCGGGAAAGAGACATAAAAGATCATACTAATTTTCATGAACTTTGGACTAATGATGGTACTGGCATTGAAATATTTTGTGCTACCATGAGTTACAAGAGATTTCTGTTTTTACTTGGATGCATTTAATTTGATGATAGAAGCACTAGACCCGAGAGAAGGAAATTTGATAAGTTAGTGGCCATATGAACAATATTGGATAAATTTGCCAAGAATTGCAGAGATCATATTCACCAAGCAAATTTTTAACTATAGATGAGAAATTAGAACCATATAGAGGTAACTGTCCTTTCATTCAGTATATACCAAGCAAACTGGCGAAGTACAGGCTGAAAATATTTGCTCTTGCTGATGCAAAGAAGTTTTATACGTGCAACCTCGAAGTTTATTGTGGGAAACAGCCAGCTGGACCATTTGAGGCTTCAAACAGTCCATCGCAAATAGTGCATAGATTAATTGATCATCTGAAAGGTTCAAATAGAAATCTCACTTGCGATAATTGGTACTCGTTACGATCTTGCTATGACACTACTGGATTCCAACATAACATTCCTTGGCACAGTTAGAAAGAATAAACGAGAACTACCACAAGAATTTCAACCAAGCAAAACAAGAAAAATCGGAACATCCTTGTTTGGTTTTCAAGAGAAAATAACTTTAGTGTCTTGTGTGCCTAAAAAGAACAAATCTGTAATTTTGCTCTCAACAATGCATTACAATGGAGCCATTGACCCAGAAATGATAATGGACTACAACATGACAAAAGGAGTAGATACAGTAGACCAGATGTGTGGAACTTACTCTGTATCTAGAAGAACACGAAGGTGGCCACTGGCAGTCTTTTTCACTTTGCTAAACATAGCAGGAATCAATGCACAAGTGCTATACAATGCCTCTCACAGAGAAGCCCCGCAGAAGTACAGGAGAAATTTTCTAAAACAACTTGTGTTAGGCTTGCTAAAAGGACATTTGAAGGAAAGGGTGAATATCAAATGCCTTCCTGCTAACATTAAAGCTGTGATATCGAAACATATAAGCATGGCTGAACCAGAGCTTCAAAATACGAAAGGACTATCAAAGAGAAGAGGAGGTGAAGGTAATGACGATGTTACCTCTAAGAAAGGAAGATGTTTTACATGCGGATGAGCTAAAAATATAAACACAACACTAAAGTGTGGAGTATGCTCAAAATTTACATGTGAAAAACATATGGCACAAATCACTTATATTTGTGAAAAATGTCACTGTCACACAGAATCTATGAGTGAGTAAGAGGATCTGAAAGGAAAAACTTTGGATAAAATTAAATTTCATATGTACTAGTTCATATATTCATGTTTTACACGTTTCATAATTTTTACATGCTGTTTCTTATGCTAATAAATATCGTTTTATAAAAATAAACATTTGCTAAGTTTAATTGCTTTAATTGGTAGATTTTCCTGATGAAAATGCATATGGCGCACATTGTGTGCCACGCGCCTACTTAAGGGTTAATGCCAAAAACTATTTTTTTATTTCTTGATATTTCTTGATATATTCAACTTCAGAGACACTTTAAATAAACATGAAATAGTTATCTAATACACAAAAATTTAAATTAAAAAATAAAAATTAATATTTAAAAATTTCACTTTTAAGTTCTAACCTAAACAGTAGTGTTAAAATGTGTCCTCTGAAAAGGAAGCTGGGCATTAATGGGTTAAGCTTAATTTATCTTAGTATGGTATTTAGTATATTTTTGGATTTTACTAAACAAGGAATTGTAGCTCCTTAGATTTGAGAGAGAGAGAGAGAGAGAGAGAGAGAGAGAGAGAGAGTTACAAGGAAAAGAAGTACCTCAAAAGGCCTTGCAGCCCATACCGAGGAGGTACCAATGGCAACGGTGCCAGGGAAAATTTTGTCTTTCAACTATGCTAGCAGTAGTAGAAAACTGGATAGAAAAGTAGAAGGCTCTCTCCCCACCCTCCGCTCCTCCCTGCCAGAGGCAGGTACGGAAAAAGGTTGAAGAAAATACCTTGACCCTGGAAAAGTAGCCAAGGAAATTTTACAGGAAAGTGGAGAATATATAAATAGCTCTATATTTAGCTTGCTCACAGAGACACCGAGCAAGCGAACTCCTGCAGAGTTTTCTGAGGTTTTAATCTTAAACTATGAGTGTGTTCTGTACTTTGTCTAGCCTATTTTTAAACAGATTTACACTTTGACTGGAAACATCCTCTGAGGGAAGTTGGTTCCAGATATCAACTATTTTACAGGAAAAGAAATTTCCGCAGACTGAGGTCCTAAATGTCTTTACACACTCAAATAGTGTGCAAGATTTCGTCTAACCTTTTCTTGAACTGATCCACAGAGGAACTGTTCACAACTTCCTAAGGTAACCTGTTCCATGTGTCACAGATCTTATACGTAACATAATTCCCACACACACTAGTCCTAAACCGTTTCAAATCCAACTTCCAACCATTGTTGCGAGTTGGGTTATCATTTAAACTAAACATACTTCTAAAATCGACATCGTTGAACCCTCGTAAGAGCTTGAAAACCTCGATCAGTTGACCGCGCAGCCTCCAAGTTTCAAGCGAAAACAAGTTCAGGGCGCGTAACCGTCGATTGTAGCCCATATGCCTAACAGAAGGGATTAACTTTGTGGCCCTCGCCTGCACTCGCTCCAGCCTCTCAATATCTTTCCTGAGGGTGGGCGACCAGAACTGCACAGCATACTCCAGGTACGGCCGAACAAGGGAATTGTACAGTGAGAGCACAATCTCCTTGTTCCGAAACTGAAATTGCCTCCTGATATAACCCAATAGTTTCTGGGCTTTCTTTTCCACCTCTACACACTGTTTCGTAAACTTAAGGTCGCTGCTAATTAGCACACCCAAGTCCTTTTCTAAATCAGTCACCTCGATATTACTGCCCAACATCGAGTAGTCCGACTTCGGATTGGCGTAGCCAATGTGCATCACTTTGCATTTACCCAAGTTAAACGGCATTTGCCATTTTTCGGACCACTCTCCTATCCTACCTAGGTCCGCACGCAGTTCCTCGATCGCTTCGGGCGTCCCAACATTGGCCCCAAGCTTGGTGTCATCAGCGAATTTGGCGATCCGACTGACGATGCCACCGTCGATATCATTTATGTAAATGGTAAACAACAGTGGCCCCAAAACGGAACCCTGAGGAACCCCACTAGTGACCGAGGCCCAACCCGAACTAGCCCCTTTAATTACCACCCTCTGCCGCCTATTCCTCAGCCAGTTTTCAATCCACCTACCTATTTCCCCACCGATACCCAGCGCGCGCACTTTCGCCATTAGCCGGCGGTGAGGTACCTTATCAAAGGCTTTCTGAAAGTCGAGATAAAGTATATCAATCGCCCTACTCTTATCGTACTCACTCAACATGACGTGGAAAAACTCGAGCAAGTTGGTGAGACACGACCTATGCCGTCTAAACCCATGTTGGGAGTCCCCAAGTAGCTTGTAGGAATCCAAATGGTCAACGATTCTATCAGCTATTATCCTTTCTAATAATTTACCTACAACTGAAGTGAGACTAATAGGACGATAGTTCCCTGGACTTTCGTGATCCCCTTTCTTAAAGATAGGGGTCACGTTGGCCTCCCTCCAGTCACCAGGCACCTGGCCCATCACCAGCGATTTGTTGAAGACTGTAGCCAGGTGGGGAGCCACCTGGTCGCGCACTTCTCGCAAAACACTGGGGAGAAACTGGTCTGGCCCAGGAGCCTTAAACGCGCTCAGTTTGTCTATTCTATGAGCAACGACTGTCGCGGTACATCTAACACTATCCAGGCCAGCACCTTCGTGCCTCACAGCTGGCTCGGGGATGACGCGGGTATCCTCCCTGGTGAACACTCCCGCAAAGTACTCATTAAGCACATTAGCGATGTCCGCGTCGGAGGTCCGCAGAACGCCGCTTCCGTCCTTTAAAGGACCTATCATGCTTCTAATGGGCTTTCTACTATTAACATAACTGAAGAACTCCTTAGGGTTCCCCTTGCAGAGGCTTGCCACCCGTAGTTCTTCGTTACGTTTCGCTAGCCTAACCTTCGCCTTCACTTCCCTACACAGGCGGACATACGCTTCAGTGTTCTCGTGGGAACGATTGGCCTTCGCCCTCCTATACGCTACTTTCCTATTTCGGATAGCCGAAGCGATGCCACGATTGAACCACTTAGGCTGCGTTGAAGCAGGGTGACCAGTTTTGAGGGTATGGCAGCAGACTGCAGCACCATAAACTCATCCCGGAATGCACTCCACACTCCCTCAACATCGCCGCCAGCCTCTAACCCCATCTCTGCTACGCTATCCCTGAGGCTAACAAAGTTCGCCCGCCGGAGATCGAGCTTACTGCCTCTCGAGTTACTATGCTTCACCCGAGGGACGCACACACGGAACCTAATAAGACCGTGATCACTCCCGCCCAACGATTCGTCAACGGTGAGGCCAGTGACGAGGTTGTCTTCGGTCGTGAATACTAAGTCTAGAACGCTTTCGCCTCGTGTAGGCTCGTTGACCCACTGAGTGAGGAAGTTCTCATCAGCAAAGTCAACTAGCCTCCCCCTTCAGCATCGGCAGTCCTGTTTTCCCACTTTATGCCGCGACAGTTGAAGTCTCCTAAAACTACACACACCCTATCCCCTAGCAGGCTACTGAGTTCGGTGTACAGGGCTGTATCCTCCTCGAGGAGGAGATGCGGAGGTCTGTACACCAAGATTAACCTATAGTTCGTCTCCTCCCACGTTCAGATCGACGCCAAGCAGCTCCCGTTCCGACCGGAACTGGCAGTCAACCGGACTCAACGTGTCTCTGACGTATATTAGTACCCCACCCCCCTCCCCACGGGTGCGGTCTTTGCGAAACATTCTATACCCGGGAATTTCGAACTCCCCAACGTAGTCCCTACGATCAGTATGAATCCAGGACTCGGTGATAGCAACGATATCCTGGTATTCTGATGCTAAGAGCGCCCGTAGCTCGCGAAACTTGTTCCTAATTGACCTAGCATTAAAAAGCATTGCACGGAGGGAGCCTTCCCTATTCTGACCGCCCCCTAGCACGACCCGTGCTAGGGAGAGAGAGAGAGAGAGAGAGTTACAAGGAGTTACAAGGAAAAGAAGTACCTCAAAAGGCCTTGCGGCCCATACCTGAGGAGGTACCAATGGCAACGGGTGCCAGGGAAAATTTTGTCTTTCAACTATGCTAGCAGTAGTAGAAAACTGGATAGAAAAGTAGAAGGCTCTCTCCCCACCCTCCGCTCCCTCCCTGCCAGAGGCAGGTACGGAAAAAGGTTGAAGAAAATACCTTGACCCTGGAAAAGTAGCCAAGGAAATTTTACAGGAAAGTGGAGAATATATAAATAGCTCTATATTTAGCTTGCTCACAGAGACACCGAGCAAGCGAACTCCTGCAGAGTTTTCTGAGGTTTTAATCTTAAACTATGAGTGTGTTCAGTACTTTGTCTAGCCTATTTTTAAACAGATTTACACTTTGACTGGAAACAACCTCTGAGGGAAGTTGGTTCCAGATATTAACTATTTTATAGGAAAAGAAATTTCCGCAGACTGAGGTCCTAAATGTCTTTACACACTCAAATAGTGTGCAAGATTTCGTCTAACCTTTTCT
Organism: Bathynomus jamesi; assembly: GCA_023014485.1. Classification (NCBI taxonomy): domain Eukaryota; kingdom Metazoa; phylum Arthropoda; class Malacostraca; order Isopoda; family Cirolanidae; genus Bathynomus; species Bathynomus jamesi. Next base: position 974,763 of record JAJOZX010000702.1, on the reverse strand, counting down.
TGAACTGATCCACAGAGGAACTGTTCACAACTTCCGAAGGTAACCTGTTCCATGTGTCACAGATCTTATACGTAAGTAATTCCCACACACACTAGTCCTAAACCGTTTCAAATCCAACTTCCAACCATTGTTGCGAGTTGGGTTATCATTTAAACTAAACATACTTCTAAAATCGACATCGTTGAACCCTCGTAAGAGCTTGAAAACCTCGATCAGTTGACCGCGCAGCCTCCGAGTTTCAAGCGAAAACAAGTTCAGGGCGCGTAACCGTCGATTGTAGCCCATATGCCTAACGGAAGGGATTAACTTTGTGGCCCTCGCCTGCACTCGCTCCAGCCTCTCAATATCTTTCCTGAAGGGTGGGCGACCAGAACTGCACAGCATACTCCAGGTACGCCGAACAAGGGAATTGTACAGTGAGAGCACAATCTCCTTGTTCCGAAACTGAAATTGCCTCCTGATATAACCCAATAGTTTCTGGGCTTTCTTTTCCACCTCTACACACTGTTTCGTAAACTTAAGGTCGCTGCTAATTAGCACACCCAAGTCCTTTTCTAAATCAGTCACCTCTATATTACTGCCCAACATCGAGTAGTCCGACTGTGCATCACTTTGCATTTACCCAAGTTAAACGGCATTTGCCATTTTTCGGACCACTCTCCTATCCTACCTAGGTCCGCACGCAGTTCCTCGATCGCTTCGGGCGTCCCAACATTGGCCCCAAGCTTGGTGTCATCAGCGAATTTGGCGATCCGACTGACGATGCCACCGTCGATATCATTTATGTAAATGGTAAACAACAGTGGCCCCAAAATGGAACCCTGAGGAACCCCACTAGTGACCGAGTCCCAACCCGAACTAGCCCCTTTAATTACCACCCTCTGCCGCCTATTCCTCAGCCAGTTTTCAATCCACCTACCTATTTCCCCACCGATACCCAGCGCGCGCACTTTCGCCATTAGCCGGCGGTGAGGTACCTTATCAAAGGCTTTCTGAAAGTCGAGATAAAGTATATCAATCGCCCTACTCTTATCGTACTCACTCAACATGACGTGGAAAAACTCGAGCAAGTTGGTGAGACACGACCTATGCCATCTAAACCCATGTTGGGAGTCCCCAAGTAGCTTGTAGGAATCCAAATGGTCAACGATTCTATCAGCTATTATCCTTTCTAATAATTTACCTACAACTGAAGTGAGACTAATAGGACGATAGTTCCCTGGACTTTCGTGAGCCCCTTTCTTAAAGATAGGGGTCACATTGGCCTCCCTCCAGTCACCAGGCACCTGGCCCATCACCAGCGATTTGTTGAAGACTGTAGCCAGGTGGGGAGCCACCTGGTCGCGCACTTCTCGCAAAACACTGGGGAGAAACTGGTCTGGCCCAGGAGCCTTAAACGCGCTCAGTTTGTCTATTCTATGAGCAACGACTGTCGCGGTACATCTAACACTATCCAGGCCAGCACCTTCGTGCCTCACAGCTGGCTCGGGGATGACGCGGGTATCCTCCCTGGTGAACACTCCCGCAAAGTACTCATTAAGCACATTAGCGATGTCTGCGTCGGAGGTCCGCAGAACGCCGCTTCCGTCCTTTAAAGGACCTATCATGCTTCTAATGGGCTTTCTACTATTAACATAACTGAAGAACTCCTTAGGGTTCCCCTTGCAGAGGCTTGCCACCCGTAGTTCTTCGTTACGTTTCGCTAGCCTAACCTTCGCCTTCACTTCCCTACACAGGCGGACATACGCTTCAGTGTTCTCGTGGGAACGATTGGCCTTCGCCCTCCTATACGCTACTTTCCTATTTCGGATAGCCGAAGCGATGCCACGATTGAACCACTTAGGCTGCGTTGAAGCAGGGTGACCGGTTTTGAGGGTATGGCAGCAGACTGCAGCACCATAAACTCATCCCGGAATGCACTCCACACTCCCTCAACATCGCCGCCAGCCTCTAACCCCATCTCTGCTACGCTATCCCTGAGGCTAACAAAGTTCGCCCGCCGGAGATCGAGCTTACTGCCTCTCGAGTTACTATGCTTCACCCGAGGGACGCACACACGGAACCTAATAAGACCGTGATCACTCCCGCCCAACGATTCGTCAACGGTGAGGCCAGTGACGAGGTTGTCTTCGGTCGTGAATACTAAGTCTAGAACGCTTTCGCCTCGTGTAGGCTCGTTGACCCACTGAGTGAGGAAGTTCTCATCAGCAAAGTCAACTAGCCTCCTCCCTTCAGCATCGGCAGTCCTGTTTTCCCACTTTATGCCGCGACAGTTGAAGTGTCCTAAAACTACACACACCCTATCCCCTAGCAGGCTACTGAGTTCGGTGTACAGGGCTGTATCATCCTCGAGGAGGAGATGCGGAGGTCTGTACACCAAGATTAACCTATAGTTCGTCCCTCCCACATTCAGATCGACGCCAAGCAGCTCCCGTTCCGACCGGAACTGGCAGTCAACCGGACTCAACGTGTCCCTCACGTATATTAGTACCCCACCCCCCTCCCCACGGGTGCGGTCTTTGCGAAACATTCTATACCCGGGAATTATGAACTCCCCAACGTAGTCCCTACGATCAGTATGAATCCAGGACTCGGTGATAGCAACGATATCCTGGTATTCTGATGCTAAGAGCGCCCGTAGCTCGCGAAACTTGTTCCTAATTGACCTAGCATTAAAAAGCATTGCACGGAGGGAGCCTTCCCTATTCTGACCGCCCCCTAGCACGATCCGTTTCCCGAACAGCCCCTCACTATTGCTGTTGGAGGGGCACTAACGAGAGAGAGAGAGAGAGTTACAAGGAGTTACAAGGAAAAGAAGTACCTCAAAAGGCCTTGCGGCCCATACCGAGGAGGTACCAATGGCAACGGGTGCCAGGGAAAATTTTGTCTTTCAACTATGCTAGCAGTAGTAGAAAACTGGATAGAAAAGTAGAAGGCTCTCTCCCCACCCTCCGCTCCCTCCCTGCCAGAGGCAGGTACGGAAAAAGGTTGAAGAAAATACCTTGACCCTGGAAAAGTAGCCAAGGAAATTTTACAGGAAAGTGGAGAATATATAAATAGCTCTATATTTAGCTTGCTCACAGAGACCGAGCAAGTGACCTCCTGCAGAGTTTTCTGAGGTTTTAATCTTAAACTATGAGTGTGTTCAGTACTTTGTCTAGCCTATTTTTAAACAGATTTACACTTTGACTGGAAACAACCCCTGAGGGAAGTTGGTTCCAGATATTAACTATTTTATAGGAAAAGAAATTTCCGCAGACTGAGGTCCTAAATGTCTTTACACACTCAAATAGTGTGCAAGATTTCGTCTAACCTTTTCTTGAACTGATCCACAGAGGAACTGTTCACAACTTCCGAAGGTAACCTGTTCCATGTGTCACAGATCTTATACGTAACGTAATTCCCACACACACTAGTCCTAAACCGTTTCAAATCCAACTTCCAACCATTGTTGCGAGTTGGGTTATTATTTAAACTAAACATACTTCTAAAATCGACATCGTTGAACCCTCGTAAGAGCTTGAAAACCTCGATCAGTTGACCGCGCAGCCTCCGAGTTTCAGCGAAAACAAGTTCAGGGCGCGTAACCGTCGATTGTAGCCCATATGCCTAACGGAAGGGATTAACTTTGTGGCCCTCGCCTGCACTCGCTCCAGCCTCTCAATATCTTTCCTGAGGGTGGGCGACCAGAACTGCACAGCATACTCCAGGTACGGCCGAACAAGGGAATTGTACAGTGAGAGCACAATCTCCTTGTTCCGAAACTGAAATTGCCTCCTGATATAACCCAATAGTTTCTGGGCTTTCTTTTCCACCTCTACACACTGTTTCGTAAACTTAAGGTCGCTGCTAATTAGCACACCCAAGTCCTTTTCTAAATCAGTCACCTCGATATTACTGCCCAACATCGAGTAGTCCGACTTGGGATTGGCGTAGCCAATGTGCAGAGAGAGAGAGAGAGAGAGAGAGAGAGAGAGAGAGAGAGAGAAGAGAGAGAGAGAGTTACAAGGAGTTACAAGGAAAAGAAGTACCTCAAAAGGCCTTGCGGCCCATACCGAGGAGGTACCAATGGCAACGGGTGCCAGGGAAAATTTTGTCTTTCAAACTATGCTAGCAGTAGTAGAAAACTGGATAGAAAAGTAGAAGGCTCTCTCCCCACCCTCCGCTCCCTCCCTGCCAGAGGCAGGTACGGAAAAAGGTTGAAGAAAATACCTTGACCCTGGAAAAGTAGCCAAGGAAATTTTACAGGAAAGTGGAGAATATATAAATAGCTCTATATTTAGCTTGCTCACAGAGACACCGAGCAAGCGAACTCCTCGCAGAGTTTTCTGAGGTTTTAATCTTAAACTATGAGTGTGTTCTGTACTTTGTCTAGCCTATTTTTAAACAGATTTACACTTTGACTGGAAACATCCTCTGAGGGAAGTTGGTTCCAGATATCAACTATTTTACAGGAAAAGAAATTTCCGCAGACTGAGGTTCTAAATGTCTTTACACACTCAAATAGTGTGCAAGATTTCGTCTAACCTTTTCTTGAACTGATCCACAGAGGAACTGTTCACAACTTCCGAAGGTAACCTGTTCCATGTGTCACAGATCTTATACGTAACGTAATTCCCACACACACTAGTCCTAAACCGTTTCAAATCCAACTTCCAACCATTGTTGCGAGTTGGGTTATCATTTAAACTAAACATACTTCTAAAATCGACATCGTTGAACCCTCGTAAGAGCTTGAAAACCTCGATCAGTTGACCGCGCAGCCTCCGAGTTTCAAGCGAAAACAAGTTCAGGGCGCGTAACCGTCGATTGTAGCCCATATGCCTAACGGAAGGGATCAACTTTGTGGCCCTCGCCTGCACTCGCTCCAGCCTCTCAATATCTTTCCTGAGGGTGGGCGACCAGAACTGCACAGCATACTCCAGGTACGGCCGAACAAGGGAATTGTACAGTGAGAGCACAATCTCCTTGTTCCGAAACTGAAATTGCCTCCTGATATAACCCAATAGTTTCTGGGCTTTCTTTTCCATCTCTACACACTGTTTCGTAAACTTAAGGTCGCTGCTAAGCACTCTTATTTTTGGTGCAACCCCTTAGTCTGTATTATTTTCTAAATTTGGCATATGGGCCAAATATCTGGCACAGCCATTGGCCAATCAGATTGCTTAACTGAATACAAGATAACTTTCTGCCTAATACTATATACACCCATTACATGATAAGTAGCTTTAAATTGATGTATTGCAAAATCTGATAAGGAAATATGGCTTTGGCTCATTCATCGAACTTGAAAACATCAATAGGCCTGAGTGGCTTCATATTTTCCAAATATAATGTAATCAGGGTTTTTTTTTTAATGGTCATCCAAGACAACAAGTATTCTAAATTAAGCTCTGGGGTTAAAATTTAACAGCACATTAATTTTAACCCCAGGAATAATTTAGAATACAGGACTCACTTGGTATACAATATTTCGATAGAACGATCTACACTTTTTAACACCTTTTTCTGCCTATGCGATCTCAAGACTCGCTATTACGATCGATCGAGCGGAGTGAGTGAATTTTTCTTTGCCTTCAAACAGTAAATCAAACAATACTCTGAGTAGCTGTTGCTACAAATGCTACATGCAATTATTAAAATGCAAATTGACTGCTAAATTCCATGATAAATATACTGGTGTTCATGACAATAATGCGTCCTCCCCCCACAATCGACACCCATGCATATACCAATCCTTCCCCAAGGCCTGTGGCAGCTCTCAGCAGTCCTGCATAGATCCAGTCTATAAGTCTGAGTTCTAATTTTCTTATTATACCCCAGAGTTTTTCCATCAGACTCTAATAAGAAAAAGTTAGATTTAGGTGGGGTAATTTCAGTTTCACCATGAAACAAAGTTCTCTATATTGCAGTAAACATAATTAATAATTTCCAAATGTTACTGTACTTCTTATACATTGAGGCCTTTGGCTATACCAGTGATGGCGAACCTATGAGACATTGCTGTTTTTTTGTTGACACGCCTAAACTGACATTTCTATCGTCCAAAAGTTAAACAAAAAGCTATAATGAAAATCGATCAAATCAAGAGATGTTTTTAATTTCATCTAATAGGAAATGATTATACAGTGGACCCCCGATTTGAGTACGCATCAATTTGAGTACGCTCGTCCATAGGCTCCGATTGACTTGACTTGAGTACACCAGCCGGTGACGCCGAATGCGTTTCAGTTTGTCTAGAGCATTCATTGCAGGAACATTCGGGGTCTAATGTTTTGAATAGTACAGGTGTTCTTAGGGATTTCTGTTAGAATTTCGTACATTTTGTTTTCTGACTTTGTGCTTAGTGTTTATTTGTTAGTTTCTGTTGATTACAGCATAAAATAGTGAAAATATAGCATAAATTTGGTGATTCGTACATGCAGTGACTTTGATACTGTATTTTATATTGTGGCATAGTGACATAGTATACTGTTATAGTGATGGCCAATTTCTATAGAAAAAGTAGGGGTGGGGTGAAATTTTTGGGTTTTGGAACGAATTAATTAATTCCCATAGGTTATTAAGTTCGATTTGAGTATGCCATGCTGGACCGGATTACGTACTCAAATCGGAGGTCCACTGTATATATTTTTTGTAAATAAACATTCAATTCTCTATATTTGATGGCTATTTAATTACATATTACTGTGGTTGGATTTGAATTAAAATAAATTACCATTATAAATAGTATAAAATTAAGCATTAATTTTGGCTGGCAACTCTGAATTATATATTCGTAATTCAGAATTGGCAACCCTGATTTCTTCTTTCTCTGTCTTTAGTCGAGCCATGGCATTGTTTTACACAGGCATTTTGATTTAATGAGTAAGTCATTATTAATCACTGATGTGTAGTGTTATGTTTCATTATTAATTAATATTAAGTGTTTGCTGGTGTTAATTATTAGTATTAAGTATTATTGATATTATTGTGTTGGAAAATGAAAATTTATCTCCATTAACGTTATTAACTGTGGTACCATTGAAACTAATTAGGCCTAATGTTAATTCATCATTTTACTTGTTCTAACATCCATTTGTCACATTAAATATTTGTGTTAACGATTTTGAATTGCTATTGTTTTTTAATATTTCAGCCTCATCATAATGGCGGAATCAGTAAAAAAAAAAAAAATTGTCAAAGAAAGGAAGCAGTAGTAGTTTCCAAGATTGGTGGACTGAAAAATATGACGTTATTGATACGAGCGACAAAGCTCTATGCATCCTGTGTAGTGAAACAGTTGTGAGCAGAACTTGGAATGTGAAAAGGCATTTCGACACTAACCACCAGTGGCTTCGAGAAAAAAGTGAGTAAGAACGTAAAGAATATATATTGCGAATGTTAAAAGATAAACAGTCTCAATCAGACAACTTACTTAAATTTGTAAGTGGGCCTTCAAATTTAGTGTCTGCAAGCTTCAGTATTTCACATACTATTGTCCAGCATGGAAACTCACTTAGTGATGGAGATTTCATTAAGGAAGCTTTTATGAAATGTGCACCATTTTTATTTGATGACTTTTAAAATAAAGCAGCTATTATTCAGCGTATTAATGAATTACCAATTAGTAGAAATACTATTAAAGACAGTGATGAAGATGAACTCTGATATAGAAAATCAAGTGAAAAAAGACTTAAATGCATGTGATTTCTTTTTTATTTGTCTTGATGAGACCACTATGCTATGTCATCGGCTCGATTAGCTATTATTGCTAGATATCCCAGTGGCAATGCAATATGAGGAATTACTTAAGTTAGAAAATTTGCCTCTGAATACAACAGGAGCAGATATATGTGAGGTTGTTGTTAGAATGCTTCATGATAAACAGATATGTCAAAAATAGTGTTAGTTACGACTAGTGTTGCAACCCAAAAAAATAAAAAAAACACCAACAAAAAAAAACGTTTTTTTTATATTAGCTAATTCTGTTGTGTATATATACTGAAGTCTTCTGGGATAAACTGGATGGATCTTTGAAGTTGTTGAAGCTGGTTTCTGATGCTATCACTGCAGTAGAAGGGGACAACAAATACCTCTCTATTGTACCAAAGATATTTAATGACCTTCAACAATCCTTCGAGAAGAATCTCTCCTCGAGCCCAATTCTGAAGAGCGAAGAAGATTGTTTTAAGGGAATTATTCCTAAACGGAGAAAGTTTCTTCTTAGAAGTATCCACCTGGCAGCAAATCTTCTTGATCCTCGCTACAAAGGATGCCACATCTCTGGAGAAGAAATAGTAAGTTGTTGATTTTACAACTAGCACCGAATATTGATTTATGTTCTTATTTTGCAGACATTCATTATCTATTATTTGATATTATTTTATATTTAATGTGTTACAAATTGTATTTCAGGTGGATGCCATGGAAGTCATACAAGAGATATCTGTAGCTGTTCCATCTGTGGATGATAGCAAGACATTGGGAGAGTTAGCTGACTACCGATCAAAAGAGAATATCTTTGCAAAACCTTTTGTCTGGAAGGCAGCTGCACAGGCAAATCCAACAAGCTGGTGGAATGGAATTTGTGGTTCGACCCAGTTCTCCAAGGTTGCAGCAAATATTCTCAACCTGCCCCAACTAGTGCAGCTGTGGAACGCTCTTTCAGTCGCCACTCATGGATCCACTCAGTCAAACGGAACCGACTGACAACTGATAGAGCATCTAAGCTAGTTTTCATCGCTCATAACCATGCTTTGGGTGATCACAATGAACCACAAGACCATGAATCTGAAGCAGGTGCTCAGCAGAAGCAAAACATGTCCCAGACAACTCTCCAAGCACAAGAACGGCCATCATCAAGCAGAGAGTATGATCATGAAGGGAATGAAATGTTCTATTCAGAGTCTGAAGCAGTCTGAAAACTCAATGTATGATGAATGACTCTCTATGACTCCTCAAATGATGAATGATGATGAAAAAAATGTTGAAAGTATATTTTTTTTAGTTAATTAATATAAATTTACAATGGATTTTATAATTGGGCTTGTGTCTGGAGTCTTTTTAGGGGCAGTGTCAACCTTTATTAAAAGGAAAAATAATGAAAAATGGCTTTAAACCTTTTTTGTTTTCGTTACTCCTTGAAATTAATGTTACAATGAGAACAACATACGTGTACTTTTGTTTCAAAATAAAGAAGGGATAATATCTATATACCAATTTTATAAAAAACCCAAAAAAAAAACATAAAAAACTTTTTTTTTTGTAAAAAAAAAGTTTTTTTTGCAACACTAGTTACGACAGATGGTGCCCCAAATATGGTTGGATGAAATGTTGGATTTGTGAAATATTTTACAGAAACTATTGGTCAACCACTTGTATGCTTTCACTGTATTATACATCAAGAGGTATTGTGTGCAAAGGTAGGTTTAAAAGAAGTTAATGATGTAATGGCAGTTGTGACAAAAATAGTCAATTTGATAGCTTCACAGGCTTTGCACAAATGAGAATTTATGTCACTGTTAAATGAAGTTGATTCAGTTCATAATGGATTACTTATGTATAATAATGTGTGATGGTTAAGTCGCGGTAAGGTACTTGAACGTTTTGTGGAATGCTTAAATGAAATCAGGCTATTTTTAAATATGAAAAATATAGAACAGTTTCCTCAATTAACTGATGTGGCTTGGCTCAGTAGACTTATGTTTTTCGCTGACTGTCATTACGTCTGGATGGACTCAATATTGAATTACAAAGTTTTGGAAACACTATTGATATAATGTTTGGCTTGATCAAAGGCTTTGAAAGCAAGCTCAACATTTTTAAATGTGACTTGGAAAGTAGAAGTTATAAGTACTTTCATAGGTTGAAGAAACATTTTGATGAAATGAAGTGCCAAGACAGACGACTTGGAACAAGCTCAAAAACAATTTGTTGAAATTTTAAACTCTATAATTGAGCAGTAACAAGATTTGTGCAGGTCAGAGTTAGAAGGAACAATAAATTTTATAAAATATCCTGATGAAGCTGTTTTTACAAGTCTGAAGTTAGATTTGTTTGACTGGTTAGATTTAAATGACTGAAATGCAGTTAGCAGAGTTCCAATCCAGCTCTATTTGGAAGCAAAAGTTCATTAATCTTAGATCTGAGTTAGAAACACTCGAGCGAGACAGCTTGCAGGGATCTGTGAATAATAATTCTGACAATGAAATTCTGAAAATATGGAACTGGATCCCAGAAACTTTTGACACTCTTAAAAGACTTGTCAAAGCTATACTGACAATTTTTTCATCAACTTACTCCTGCAAAACTTTGTTCTCAACTTTGAATAACATTAAAATGGACAAAAGAAACAGATTGGTTGATGATGTCAGTGCTGCTTGTGTAGCATTAAAATGTATGAATTACACACCTGCTATAAAAGAGCTTTCTTCAAGAATACAGCAGCAAAGAAGTCACTAAATAACGTAAAATTGTAGTTTTTATTTTAAAACTGTCATTTATTTTTCCTGTATTGTTCAAATGAGCTAGAACAGATAGTTTTATTATTATAATTGCGGTTTCTTTGATAACAATGATCGTTTATGTATGTGACACACCACTTGAATATGATCATGAAAATTTTTAATTTTTGACACCCAGGATTGAAAAGGTTCGCCATCACTGGGCTATACCAACCCATGCTTTTTGTTTTGTTTAAATACCTAATAATAATAGGGGGGTATAATACCCTACTAAATTTTGTTAGTCAGCATGGTGAAATCACCCTGCCAATGGGGTAATTTCACAAAACAATTTAAAAAAAATATATTGGAAAGCATATCTGTGAGCAATCATTTATGAATAGGGATGATTACAATGGTCTAAGTAGTTACCTAATGAAATGGATCATCATGAACTTCACTACTTTGGGGATAAATACTGAGCAAACTTTCAGTCAGTGACATCCATCACAGATTCTGATATGTAAAGAAGTTTAAGTAATTACCTTGGTAATTATTGGTATTATCATGATAGTTATTCTCACATTTTATCAATTAGTTAGATATTTAGCAAAATAATATAAAAATATCTTCCTTCAAAGGCCATTATTTTTTAGAATATGGGTACCTATTTATATATAAATTTTTCAGTGTGGCAAAATTACCCTACTTTCCCCTACTTAAATCTAAATTCTCCAAACCTGAAAACATTTTTAATATTATATATCTCCCCTCAAACATTTCTCAAAACTAAACATACCCAGCTACTTTAATCTTTCCCTGTATTACAACCTTAAGTTAGAGATAAAGCTTGGTTGCTCTACATTTCATTTCATTCGGAAAGCATGAAGCCACTGGGGCCTATACTGAATACCTTCAAGCATATCAATATCATGTTTAAGGTGTGGGGACCAATCTTGAATGCAGTATTTAAGCAAAGCCTAACATAAGAACTATATACAGTGGAACCTCAATATACGAACGCATCTCTATTCGAACAAATCGGTATACGAACAACTTTTTCGAGAAAAAATTGTCCTTGTATACGAACCATTCCCTCATATCCGAACCGAAAGAAGCCGGTCAGTCCTTTACCAAAGAAAAAAAATCAAGTGCTAGTGAATCCCCAGCATCTTCTAGTGCTACTGCAAAGAGACGGAAAAGAGACAGAACACCAGAAGGGGAGTTACCTGATGTTTTTATGGAAGGTGACTCCTCTTCCAAACAATAATCTCCCTCCTCCACCCCACCTTCCTCTCCAGCTTCCACTTAGGCCATCATCACTCCTCAGCAAAGGTAAAGTTCAGGTTAAATTTCATTTATTTGTATAATATTGCATTATTTATTGTTGTTACAGGTTTCATGTATGATTTTATGCATGTAAGTCTTATTTTACAGGTTTAATCAACCAATATTTTGACTTAAAAATGTTTCGTAAGGGGTAACTTTTGGGGGTCTGGAACGGATTAATCCAATTTACATTATTTCTTATGGGAAAATTGATTCAATATACGAACAATTCGATATCAGAACAACCCTCAGGAATGGATTAAGTTCATATATTGAGGTTCCACTGTAATTTACAGATGACTTTCTTACTCTTGTAACTAACATTCCTCTTAATAATACCTAATATTTTATTTGCTTTATTTCTAGCATCTAAGCATTGCTTAGAAAATTTTAGATCACTCCTAACTATAATGCAAAGATCTTTTTCCTATCTAACATCCTCTAACCAGTTCCCTTGCATCTCATAACTAAAATTTTCATTATTTCTACTAAGATGGATGACTTTAGATTTTTTAATATTGAATTCCATCTGCCATTTACTAGACCAAGCAATTAATCTATCAAGATCTTTTGGTAAATTTTTACAAGTGTACATTACAGGCTTCGTAAATCAAAACTGTTTCTCTGATGGTTTTTGATGTGGTTTGAAGGAAGGTTAATTTCGTTCAAACGTCAAAAACAATCAGAAAAACATAGTTTTAATATATAACCTAACCTAACCTAAAATTCCTCAAAAGCCTGTAATGTACTCTTGTAAAAAAATACTGATCTTTTGGTGCTACTACTTCGATACTTTATAGGGTGATTCCTACCCATTTTGGTTCAAAACTACAGTACTGTAGTGTGTGATTCCTACCCATTTTGGTTCAAAACTACAGTACTGTAGTGTGTGATTCCTATCCAAGGTATAAATGAAAATATAATAAATATAAAATGCTATTTATTATTCAATTTTATTTATTTAAAAAATAGTTTCGGTGCTACTATAATATGTGGTCTACCTACGATTGGTTAGGTTTAGTCACGATATTTTCGTTAAAACTAACGAAAATATCATGACTAAACCTAACCAATCATCAAGGGTGATGGACATTGGAATGTAAACAAGCAATTAGTAAACAAGGTAAGAAGCTATAATTAAAAGGTAGACCGCCGAATCGAGGTAGGAATCATGCTATAGTAGCACCGATCTTTTTGTAGTTTATAAGAATTTTCTACATTTGTAACTGGGGCAACAACTTCTGTATCATCTAGAAATTTGAAAACTTTACTGCCTGCTCCCTTCTCTAAATCATTTACAAACATACATATACATTTAGATATAAACAGTGGTGTAGTGCTAAATAAAGTGAGGGAAATGCATTTTGAAAGTGTTACTCAGAAGCAGGGGGGGGGGGACAATGGCGAGCGCGGTGAGCCCATACAGCTGGGGGTCCAGGGGCACTGTAAGCCCCCTGGGAAATCTTTTGAAATCTGACCAATTTCAGGAATATTTTGAGGTCATATACACTAGATATTAGGATATATTCCAAGGTTGAAGATACAGTATTTCCAGTGCCATTAGATATATGACATCCAGTACAATCAATAAAAATAGCTAACAACTGGAATGATTAACTAAAAAAAAGGGTAAATATGGATATTACGGCCTCCACCAAGTTGACAATACTGGCTATTATCAAACGTTTCAGCATCATTTTATGAGTCTAATGGTATATGTTATTATTTGTGCAATTGCGTATTTATAATGTTAAAGGCTTTTAAAGAAATTATTTTTGTAACTCCATTTTTTGAATGACGTCATCATAAGTATATCTATTTGGGTAGAAAAAAACAAAAAATGAGGTATAGCGTGTTCCGTTTTCTTCATTAGTTGATTTTCCAATATGGCATGTGAAGGATGTGAAATGTATTTAGAAGATGTTATTATGGAAATTAACAATAGTGATAATTCTGCTGTAAAAATTTTTTGTTAAACATGGTGTTACAGTCGTACAGTATTTTAAATGCAGAGAGTGTGGATCTAAGTGTTCCTACAATGAATCAAGGTGAAGATTTCGATGCCAGAAACGAGTAACTGATAAGAAAAATAAATGCAGGCGACGATGTGCATTTTTGATATCTTAATTTAGAGATACATGGTTAGGTGAGGCTCGGATATCTCCATCTCTTAACTTGCATAGGTTAGGTTAGGTTGGTTAGGTTAGGTTAGTTCTCTAGCAATTTGGATACTGGAATGCATTTTTCTAGTAGTATTTGATGTGCAATGTTAAAATCTGGCCTTCATTTTATGGGGAAATGAACCAAAATATGTTAAAACTTTGAAGTCTCATAACTTTTGATTGGTTCATTTCCACATAAAATGAAGGCCAGATTTGAACAAAGCACAGTTAATATTTGTTTTAATGCTTTGTTTGTTTTCGATAGGAGACACTCTATGACAATTTAACATATAAATTCGTATTCAGGACACCTTGAAACCTCAGGGAAACTGATAAAAATCAAGGAAATGCAATAATTATTTTTTATGGAAAAAAAAAAATTTAGACGTAAAAATCAGCCATTATAGGCCATTGACCGAGTGTTTAGCTCTTTCCGCTAATTAAAATTTTGCATCCTCGTCCTCTCCAGTTTTGTGGGGAGATATCTCGTGGCAAAATTAAGAAACATAGGTCAAATCAGCCAATTAAATCTGGTTTTTGTTTCACGTGACCTTATCCGACCAATCGGAGACGTACATTTTGAATCTCTCATAATGCATACTCATTCGAAAATGCTTTTTCAGTTTGTTTTTCACTATGGTTTGCGGAGGTTGTGATTTGGATTACTATCAATTAATACAAGATATTTATAAGAAAGACGACAGTGCTGAAGTTTTCTTTACGAGTCACGGTGTTTTACCTACCCACCTCAAACTGTGGCAAAACTTATTGTACATTGGGTTATTCTTGACAAAGCTAGATGCACATAATTACCCAAAGCACATCATACACTACTAGGAAAATGTATTTTGGCATCAAAATTGGGTGGAGGCCGTAATATCCCTATTTACCAAAAAAAGTTAACAACTGGTACGCCGTGGTGACTGTTTCACCAGATCTTTATAGGCTAGCATTGCCTCATTCGAAGATAAAAGAAATGAAACAGTTAATGATTCTTTCTCATATTTCTTCTAGGGGTGGGAATTAAAATTTCATGACGCTAGAGATTTGTAAGTTCGGATTTATTTGAAATAGTGAGGGAACGCCGTTCCGTCACCAAAAAAAGTAAGGGAACGCCGTTCCGACGCGTTCCCACAGCACTGGCATATAAAATAAAGTGCAATGGACCTAACACTGATCCTTGTGGTACCCCACTTTTCACTTTCTGCCACCCAGATTCATGACCATTTAGAATTACTCTCTGTCCTCTGTGTTCTAACCATTTTTCTACCCGATTTATAACTTCTCAATATTCCATGAGCTTTTAATTTATATAGAAGTCTCCTATATGGAACTTTGTCAAATGTGAAGGTCCTGGGTTCGAATCTTGGCTCAGACACTAAAAATAATTATCATTCTCCCAGTTTTAGCTTGCAGCCACTTATAATATCGGTACCACGCTGTTTTTTCTTTTATCTGCAAAAATCCAATTTAACACTGACAGAATTGAGATTCTGTGCTATTTCAGCTTCAACTTCAATAAATATAATGTTTTGTCAAAGGCTTTAATTCACTAAAATTTTCCAAACAAATCGAAGATGTTGGCGTTATAGGTCTTGAATTAGAGTAAATTGGAAAAGTACACTCACAAAACGTTCCTACCTACTGACTCCGTCTCACCACAATAAGAGCGTAGGTGCTTACGCAGCAGAGTTGCCAGATACTTTTCAAGAGAAGTAGCGAGAACACTACCCAAAAGTAGCGAAATAGAATTCAAAGTAGCCCAAAATAATAAATATATATATATGTATAGAAACGACGTAAGTATAGAGGAGCGTTCTGCACACGAGGAAGAGAAATAACGAACAAATGAAAAATGAGGTGAACCGCCCGGGAATCGAACCCAGGATCTTCCGATTGCCGGTCAGATGCGCTATCCATTACACCACGGGCCTCGATCAGTCATAAGTCGAAATTCTCCTACATAGGGCAGAAACCAATGCCCTGAGAGGGCACCCTCGCAAATCGTGAATATGTACATTTAACTGCAATGACCACGCAGTATATTAATGTATAGAAACGACGTAAGTATAGAGGAGCGTTCTGCACACGAGGAAGAGAAATAACGAACAAATGAAAAATGAGGTGAACCGCCCGGGAATCGAACCCAGGATCTTCCGATTGCCGGTCAGATGCGCTATCCATTACACCACGGGCCTCGATCAGTCATAAGTCGAAATTCTCCTACATAGGGCAGAAACCAATGCCCTGAGAGGGCACCCTCGCAAATCGTGAATATGTACATTTAACCAGTGGTGGGCACCGTTAACCAAAAAGTTAACTTCGTTAACCGCTAATCCGTTAACCAAAAAGTTAACTTCGTTAACCGTTAATCCGTTAATTCGTTAAACATGTAACGGAAGTTACCGATAAACCGTTAACGTTAACTTTTATTATAAAAAAAATGAAAAACACAATATATATAATTTAATTTTCCCTCTTCTTCTCGTTCTCCATTTTGTCCATGAGATGCATGTTGCCCTTCATGAAAATTAGCATATCAAAGTTTTCATCAGACAGGGATGATCTCTTGGCCCTCAGGATGTCCTTGCCCATAGAGAACAAACGCTCCACTGCAGCACTGGAGGGGATGGCTGTGTTGAACTTGATGAATAAGTCCACCAACGCTTGCTCACCCAAGAAGGCAGCATCTGTCAGCAAGTCCTTGGAGTTGGTCTCCAGCCAGGTCTTGACCAAGTTCTGGGCCTTGCCCTTGAGTGACCTGTGGCTTCTGCTGCTCTCTTTTGTCTGGATGAAAGCACTGAAGAAGTCATCCTCCTCCTCCTCCTCGTTGTTGCTGCCTCCACTGTTGCTGCCCACTTCGTTGGACTGCTGCTTCATGGCCTCCTCGACTGTACCCTCCATGCTTTTCCTCACCCTGGCGACCTTGGTGTTGTCATACTTGTCCAACCAGATGAGATGAAAACGCTCCCATTGTAAGACATCAATTGACTTAATTTATGTCATCAAAGTGACATGAGAATTGAAATCTTACCTGATCAGTTTTATGGTTCTTGAAATGTATCAAGGAGACTACTAATAAGGTACTCACAGACATATTATAAATATACATGACTTACTTGACAACGATTATTTTTAAATATTCACTAGCACAAACATGTTGCGCAAGAGACAGACTGCAAATGAAACGAATGTAGTTATTTGTTGTAATTGTTACATATATATTATTGAAAGTGCCTTAAAATGCTCGTGATATTTCTTGAAAGAAGTTGAAACATTCAACTCAAATGGCAAATCTTTCCGCCTGATTTTACAGTCGACCATGTTTTGTTCAAACCAATGCCATAAATAACTACCATATTTGGTAAGACACAAATTGTGGCGACGGAAACAAATATATCGCCTGATTTTGCACTGCGGAAATGGAAATTCGTTCATCACTATTAACAGTGGCGGATTAATTGCGCACCTGCTCAGCACTGAAAATAATAGAAACTTTTAAACGTTTATTTATGAATTTTTTGGGTTAACGGACTTGAGTTAACGGAAGTTAAATGTAACGGAAGTTAATTAGTCCGATAATGATTTTCAAAGTTAACTTAAAAGTTAAATCGTTAACGAAAAAGTTAACTTCGTTAATTAACGATTAACGGATTAACGGTTTGTGCCCAGCTTTGCATTTAACTGCAATGACCACGCAGTATATTAATGTATAGAAACGACGTAAGTATAGAGGAGCGTTCTGCACACGAGGAAGAGAAATAACGAACAAATGAAAAATGAGGTGAACCGCCCGGGAATCGAACCCAGGATCTTCCGATTGCCGGTCAGATGCGCTATCCATTACACCGCGGGCCTCGATCAGTCATAAGTCGAAATTCTCCTACATATTCACGATTTGCGAGGGTGCCCTCTCAGGGCATTGGTTTCTGCCCTATGTAGGAGAAGTTCGACTTATGACTGATCGAGGTCCGTGGTGTAATGGATAGCACATCTGACCGGCAATCGGAAGATCCTGGGTTCGATTCCCGGGCGGTTCACCTCATTTTTCATTTGTTCGTTATTTCTCTTCCTCGTGTGCAGAACGCTCCTCTACACTTACGTCGTTTCTATACATTAATATACTGCGTGGTCATTGCAGTTAAATGTGTGTATATATATACGTATATATAATTTCGTTATATTTAATTTTAAATACTAAATTTTATTTACCTTATATGATTCACAAATCATAGTTGCATGGAATTTAATAACTCCTCTTCTTCATCTTCATTGCTTTCAACTTCGTCGTTAGATTTCTTGTATATGTCGGAATTATATTTTAACATCGATGAAGAAGGTTCAAAGTTAAAACAGCAGATGTTTCTTTCTTCCAGCATCATTTTGATGCGAAGTATAGAGGCTAAGAGACAGTGGTGGGTGCGGTACCAAAATTTGGGGGTGCGTTACGCGGTACTGCGGTACCTCAGCATGCCCAGTGCGTTACGCGGTACTGCGGTACTTTTTCAGGTCCCCCTGGTGCGTTCCGCGGTACTGCGGTACTGCGGTACTGCACACAAGAACAACACAAGTAATAGCACATATTTTCAGAAATTGCATATCGGCGATTTCGCACCTGAACTTTCTGCCATAATGGCTAAAAATCGATCTTTGTCACAGAAATGTAACACACGTGCAACCGGCTCAAAAGCAAGAACACTGCACTGAGGCGTTGTGATAGGATGGCAACGTAACATGTTCTGAACGAAAACTTAACGTGTCTAGAGTTAGGCTGATGCAACACACGCAGCATTCGTCTTACTGTACTCCTGTAATAAGGTTTACTTCAAAAAAAGTGTTAATTTTTTGAAAAGTCGTGTTTGTCGGTACCGCGGAAAGTACCGCGGGAAATTTGAATGCGGTAGCGGTACTGCTGTACTTTCAGCGATCCTTTGCGGTACTGCGTTATGCGGTACCGGTTTGGTAGTGCGGTAGTACCGCAGTACCGCAAAAAATACCGCAAGTGCCCAGCTTTGCTAAGAGATCTGAACATCTGATATAGTTATATAGTACGGCTGCGGTATACAAGTCGACCATACACAAAACATAAAAAATATACAATTTAAATTAATATGGAATTCATATTAATGTATATATTCAACTAATATATTAATATTTTATTTCAATAAAATTTATCGATTTTCAAAATAGCCCAAAATAGCATTACAATTTTTGGAAGTAGGCCAAAAGTAGCAAGTAGCCCAATCTTAAATTTTAGTAGCGCCAGCCCATTCCAAGTAGCCCAATTCGCGAAAAGTAGCCCAATCTGGCAGCCCTGTTACGCAGTGTTCAGGTTCCAGCATTTTCAGCGTGCGTGGAAATCTGAGTTCTGACGAGTCATTGAGCAGTTGCTCAGTTACTCAGTGACTCCTGACTCCATTCCCCAAAACAGAGTCACCACTAACATTTTCTTTTTATGTAATTGTTGACGTATATATATATAATATATATATATATGGGAGTGAACTCAGAATGGTTCCCTGAGGTTTTTTATGATACACACAGACCGTGCATGGAACAAGAAACTCTTCTGGAAAAATTAAATCCACTATAGTCCGAATAAGTAATGGTAAATAACAAACACTATAGTTTTTTCTTTTTCATGATGTTAGCTCGACGTGGGCAACGAGTCACTCGCAAAGAGGTCTCAAAAATATAGCTTCCCTCACCAGCTATCTGCAAAGCAGATAGGATCCAGCTTTGGGACAGGATCTAGGGTTTAAAGCAGCCTAGCCCCGCTACATTTAGAACCTCAATATAAGCAAAAGACTCGTTGCATTCACGTCGGATTGAATACATCAAATAAAAAGGGGTAACTATTATAGTTTTAGCCAAAAACCAAAACTTAAACCTCAACTGGTAGAAATAAGCGTCCACTTTTCAATGCACATAACATGTCCGTTTCATGATAGTAGTTACCCCTTTTTCTTTGATGTATTCAATCCGACGTGAATGCAACGAGTCTTTTGCTTATATTGAAGTTCTAAATGTAGCGGGGCTAGGCTGCTTTAAACCCTAGATCCTGTCCCAAAGCTGGATCCTATCTGCTTTGCAGAGAGTTGGTAAGGGAAGCTATATTTTTGGGACCTCTTTGCGAGTGACCCGTTGCCCACGTCGGGCTAACATCATGAAAAAGGAAAAACTATAGTGTTTGTTATTTACCATTACTTATTCGCACTATAGTGGATTTAATTTTCCCAGAAGAGTTCTTTGTTCCATGCACGGTCTGTGTGTATCATATATATATATATATATATATATATATATACAGACAGTGATGGGCAGTATCTAGATACATGTCTCGCCGATACGTATCGATCGATACTTTTGTATCGGTATCGCTTTAGCTACTTGACAAAAGTATCGATTTATCGGTATCGCTAAGGTCAATTTTCTTAAATGCATCGAAAAAAATCGATACTTCGATACATCGATACATTAATAAGAATTTTTAAATATTTAAATAGATGTTATAATATGACACTACTGAGTTATATTTATGAATATACATAAATAATAATATTATTAAATATTTATTTAATGACAGTACTACTCTACTGGTCACGTCACACAGTACAGCGCAACGTTTAAACACGTTTGTACTTGTGTTATTGAGATTACTTAACCATAATATAGAAACGCTCATATAATATAGAAACGCTCATTGGTGTTGCAACACTATTGGCCACGCCCACTCAGTGTTGAGTTTAAACAGGTTCATACTTGTAACGCAGCGATTCCTCTTGGTTCCCCGTGAGCCACAAAAGGAACAACCTGGTGAAAATGACGCGACAGAAAATCATTTCCAGAAAATTAAAGATACCAGATACAAATTACTAGTATAAACAATAATATCTAATACCTACATATTAAATGAATAATTATAAAAATGTACCGGCGATACATGTATCGGTATCGGTATCGCTTAAGACATCTAGAAAGTATCGGCGCATCGGTATCGCCTAAGACGTTCTTCATGTATCGATGTATCGGTATCGCTTTAGCGATTTTCATGTATCGATGCCCATCACTGTATAATACAGAGCTGGGCAGTAACGCGTTACAAGTAACGGCCGTTACGTAACGCAGTACTTTTTTAGTAACGGTAGTGATAACGGCGTTACATTTCAAATCAAGTAACTCTTTCAGTAACGACGTTACTTTTTTAGGGAAATACATTCGTTAGTCATTATTCGTTACTTTTTTATCGTAGCTCACAATTAGTTTCCTTCGATCCTCATTCATTATTCATCAACCGTTAAAAATTTGTCCCTTCACTATGAACGAGGTGTGCATGTTGGCCGTTGGCATGCTGGCAGCCTACCTCAATCCACCCTCTCCCCCTACACTGACAGCACTGTCAAAGTAAAAAGGCGAAGAACCCTGGAGCAGGGAGGGACCTAAGTTTAACAGAGATTTCGTCATTCCTCTCATCTGGGCCTTCACGGCACGTTAGCTCTGCATCCTTCCCATCCATTAACGTTAAAAGTATGTTTAGTAAACTTAACACTCCTATACCATCTAGTGCCGCTGTTGAGCGGATTTTTTCAGTAGGGAAGGATATACTGCGTCCGAAACGAGGCTCGCTCTTAAATGCAACTTTTGAGAAGCTTGTTTTCTTAAAGGCCAATAAAGATCTTTTGAATAATAGTTCTTAAGTTTGTATATTTAGCTAATAAATTTCAATTATCATTGCCATGCACAATAACTCATTTGATTCATTTCTTTAGTATTTCGTATTATTGTTTTGTAAAACTAAACTTTCCTGGTACATATATTCTAGCATTAGTAAATTAGTATCAGTAGCATGCTACATCTTCTGTTATGTTGCAATTCCTAGTAATAAATCTTGCAGTAATTTTGTTTCACTTTTTTTGAAAATATTATGCCTTATAAGCAAAGGTGGGCAGGACCGAGTTCCAAAAGGACCGAACTCCAGGAACTCGGTCCTTTTCTCAGTGAGGACCGAAATGAGGAGCGACGGTCCATTTTTAAGCAATTCCGGACGGTCCGGTCCGGACGGTCTTTTTTAGTGATTTTAGTGTGTTTAGTGATTATTTGAAGTTCTAAAGAAGATGGATCGTTTCTTCCAGAAGACTCAGAAAGAGCTACGGAGCTGTGGAACAAGCAGTCAAGAAGTTCACAAGCCTCAGACACCATCAAGGCCGAGATAGGGATGCAGCTGACTGTCCCCACCGTTACGAGATGGAACTCCGTCTACGACGGGGTGTCCCGCCTGGTCGACATCTTCGGAGACAGGGAGAAGCTTCATGGACTACACCAGACGTGCAACATTCTTGGGGTGCCTTCGTTCTCTTCTGGTGAGCAATATACATATTTGATTTTTTTACTTTTCTTTTTGAAAAGGTAAAAAGTAAAAAGTAAAAAGTACAATATAAAAAGTTTAAGTACAGGACTAAAATAGTAACTATTTTTTCAGCTGATATCAACTTCTTCAAAGAGTATCTTGAGGTGATGAAGCCGGTCTGTAAGGCCTTGGACATCCTGCAAGGGGAAGACAAGGCGTACATGGGGGCACTCCTGCCCACCCTGGCCATCTCTCTCAAAATGTTGAAGGAGCAGATGGAAAGCAGCGATGTCAAGGTGTGTCAGCCACTGGTATTAGCTGTCAGGGATGGGATCAAACGTCGGTTTGGTCCCCATTTTGAGGATATGGACTTCCTCCTGGCAGCTGCGCTACACCCCAAGTTCAAATTGGGCTGGGTGAGGCTGGTGGAGGACGACGTCATGTATGACGTCGAGGAGATCAAGGCCAAGGTGAAGAAGCAGATGATGTCTATGGTGGAGAGGATTCTGGCAAGAGCGGACTCAGGCAAGGACACCAGCAGCAGCGAGGGTGAGAATGACCAGGACAATGACGACTTCTTTGAGGCTCTCTACGAGGGCGGGGAGAAGACGAAGGAGACCGGGACCAAGTTGGTGGAGACATTTCTCAGCGAGAGGCCTGTGAAACCCTTCATCTTCAACAAGGACTCGTTCCCCAGCCCGGCGTTGAAGGACTTGTTCATCAAGTTTAACACGCCTATCCCATCCAGTGCCGCCGTGGAGAGGCTCTTCTCTTTGAGGAAGGACGTCCTCAAGCCGAAAAGGTCAGGGCTCAGTGACAGCCATTTTGAAATGCTAGTCTTCTTGAAGGGAAACTCAAGCATTTAACTTAATAACTTTTTTTCATCATTTATGTATTGTATTAATTGTAATTTACGTTAATAAAATTAAAGATTTCCGGTGTCTTTAATTTCATTTTTCATTTTAATAAAATTTCTCACTTATACTATATATAAGGACCGAGGACCGAGTCGTTCCTAGGTCCTATCTTCAGAAAGGACCGTGACCGGGACCGTCGGTCCAGTTTGAGGCAAGGACCGGGACCGTCGGTCCTTTTTGAGGCCCGGGTGCCCACCTTTGCTTATAAGTCATAACAACGCAATGAAGGCATGCGCAGACTTCATAGCCTATGCATTAACCAGTGGATACAAACCAACACACTCGCACAAGCGAATGTTTATATCATATAATATTTTATGTATATATAAATTATAATATACTATGTATATATATATATATATATATATATATATATATATATATATATATATATACACAAACTCAGAATGGTCCCCTGAGAAACTTATATGTTAAACACAGACCGTGCATGTACCTGCCTTGAAAAGTGGACGCTCAATGTCTCGGTTGAGGTTTAAGTTTTGTTTTTTTGGCTAAAAATACAATAGTTACCCCTTTTTCTTTGATTTATTCAATCCGACGTGAATGCAACGAGTCTTTTACTTATATAGAGGTTCTGAATGTAGTGGGACTAGGCTTGCTTTAAACCCTAGATCCATGTCCCAAAGCTGGATCCTGTCTGCTTTGCAGATAGCTGGTGAGGGAAGCTATATTTATGGGACCTCTTTGCGAGAGACCCGTTGCCCACGTCGGGCTAGCATCATGAAAAAGAAAAACTATGGTATTTGTCATTTACCATTACTTATTCGGACTATAGTGGATTTAATTTTCCCAGAAGAGTTCCTTGTTCCATGCACGGTCTGTGTTTAACATATATATATATAATATATTTACATTTCATTAAAAGTAACGGTAACGAGTAACGGCACTTTTTAAAAATGGTAACTGTAACGATAACGGCGTTACATTTAGACTGTAGTAACGGTAATGGTAATGGCATTACATTTATAAAGTAACGAGCACAGCACTGTATATATATATATATATATATATTGGAAAACTTTAGACTATAGTGATTCCTTGTCGAACAAGCCCATGGTTAAAATCACTTTACGTACCACCTGCTTTGTTGGTCCTAAAATACCAGTTAGGCCTCGCGGCACTACGTTGTTATCAATAGGTTACTGCAGTGATGGCGAACCACTGACCCACGAGGCAATTTTTAGTGACTCACGAGCTCTTATTTAAATAAAATATGACTTTAATTTTTAATATTTTTTGTCAATTTTGGGTGTAACCAGAGAACAACAATCAATAGAAAGAGTAGGGAATCTTATTCTTGCAAAATGGAACTCTTTACCAAATTCTTTTGCATCAATGAAAGAGCTAGCATTAGCTCTGCTAACAGTGTTTGGTTCATCTTATTCATGTGAACAGTTGTTTTATCTCCATGAATTTCGTCAAATCCACCACTAGGAATCGCCTTGGCACAGATAAGACATATGAGTGCTGCATGTGTGAGACTAAAGACAACTAAATATAAACA
This sequence comes from Bathynomus jamesi, assembly GCA_023014485.1. Classification (NCBI taxonomy): domain Eukaryota; kingdom Metazoa; phylum Arthropoda; class Malacostraca; order Isopoda; family Cirolanidae; genus Bathynomus; species Bathynomus jamesi. The sequence continues at coordinate 950,059 of JAJOZX010000702.1, read as the reverse complement.
TCGGATCAAAACATTAGCAGCTAAAATCCAACAAGAAGTTTCTCACTAAAAATAGTAAGTAAATTATTGTGACCCAATTTCATTTTTTTTTTTAAACAAAAGTAACGAAAATGACCCGCCAGCAAAATAGGTTCGCCACCACTGGACTAGTGCCTACTTTGTCGTCTGTTGATGTTGTACGCCAATCTTCAACCGAACGCGAGTCGTGCTCGTATCTGATGTTATAGTTGTCATATATCTTCATATGTCGTATGCTATGTATTGTCTAAATTTGTTTACTATAAAAGTAACGCAGAGGACTATTTTCAGTACAGTTGTTTTGTATGCAGAAAGGAGGAGCTAAGGGCAAACTATTAACAGCATTTAGGGAAGAACAGTGGCCATCTATAACCATCTATAATCGGCCGGAAAGGAAATCAGAGACGAAGGCACGGATAGAAAGGTAGAAAATGAAGAAGGGCACTTTCGAAAATAAAGCTTTGGGCCAGACTCTATCAAAAGCGTCTGATATGTCTAGTGCAATAGCAAAGGTTTCATCGAAATCCCGATAAGAGGATGACCAAATGTCAGAGATATATGCAAAAAAGATCGCCAGTAGAGCGTCCCTTGCGGAACCCATACTGACAATCTGCAATAAGATTGTGAGAAGGGAAGTGTTTAAGAGTCTTCCTATTAAGGCTACAGCGCCGGCTCTTTTATTACGCAGATCACGCATGTGCGTGGGGCCCCGTGAGGGGGGAGAGCCCCCAGCGAGCGGTATAAAAAAATTAATTAATGAATGATTGACAGAAATAAAAAAAAATGGGCCAAAATTTTGATTTTTTTAAACTCTTCCAGCACCATTCTTTTTATTTCCATATAAAATCTAGCAATTTTTTTTTTGTTAAAATCATAAAAATTAAAATGTAAACAAACGCCTGTGTGCCATCAAATCTGCCATCTCAGAAGATGACAACACTGGAATTGCTGACCTACATACACGAGAAGCAGCTGATAAAGTTATATCCAAACCTATGGATTGCTCTCAGAAATGCAGTCACTCTTCCAGTGACCGTAGCCACAGCTGAAAGAAGCTTCTCCAAGTTGAAGCTAATTAAAACGTACCTCAGGTCAACAATGGCACAAGAACGTCTGAGTGGGCTTGCCATCATGAGCATCAATCGGGAGGTAGGCCGGAAACTGTCCTATAATGATATTATTGATGAATTTGCAATAGAAAAAGCCAGGAGAGAAAGGTTTTAAATGTATGTGATATATATCTATCTAAATAAACTTATTACATTTTTGTATATTTAATTGTACGTCACTATCTAAGTCTTAATTAGCATCAGTCTAAATATTTTTATACTTCATGAATATACAGTTAACTGCTGCTTTACATGATGTCTTCTCTTAAGTTCTAATTAGCCTATTTGGAGTTACTTTTCTAGTTTTTTCTGTCGATTTTTCGAAAAATTCTTGTCCTTTCCATCATCTCTTAAAATATGCATATTTATCGTCTCCTCCATTCCAGTCATACTTATTACAGTTAGGAAAAATAAAATATATATATAGGTGGGACAGATATGAAGGAATAAAGCAGAAGAAATACTGTAGAAGACAAAGCTTAAATAAATGAAGGAATTTAACTCGCGTCGTCTCTTTAGTGGCTTCTAGCTGAGGGCGGTAAATTTTTACGACCTAAATGGAAAGATTTTACGTAGGAGCTTGCTAAATTAACCAATGGTTACAGTACAACAAATGCATATACAGAGGGTTGACAAAAATAAGTAGACACCTTTCGTTTTCCATAGTTTTTATTTGATAATAAAAGTCAAGAAATAATAAGAGATTTATTGAATGAATATATTTAGAATCGTGTTGATTTCTCCTTTGCGCTATGTAAAGCTGACACACGTTCTGGTATTCCACTGAGGAATTTCGCTAATTGTTTTTTAGGGCAATTATCGTGTGTCTACTTACTTTTGTCAACCATCTGTACGGTAGTTTGGGTTGAGGTACGACTTTGAAGAATATATTTTTCCAAGGGTGTACAAATAGTGCGATATTCCATGGCGTTGCTGCGTTGGATGAGGATGGTCGTCAGCAATTTCTTTCGAAGAACACAGCAAAATTAATTCCAGTTGTAATATGCAGGCTCACACGTTCACAGTTGTGAACTTAAATGAATTGAATTGAATAACCTTTATTGATAAAATAAATACAATTTTAAAATTTTTGGTTGAGTGTAGAGTGGAAATGGGCTCCAGTGCCCAGTCTAATTTGTGTTGTAATTTCGTAGTAAGAATGACTGTCAGTGAAAATGAATGTAAGGAATTCGTTGATCATTCTTATAACCAGTCATTATGTTAGCAACCTACAGTACCTTCACTTTCTACCTCAGTTTGTTTTCGTATATTTTTGAATGTGGACAAAGGGCAAGATCTCTTTGTTGACAATACAACATAAACACTCTTTTGGGTTTAATTCAACGGATGAACGACGGATGGTTTGAAGTCGTACTGTTCAGAAAATACGAAGTTATATGAATGAGCAAAAATATCATTCGCTCATACTTTTCATTTTAAACATTCATCAAGAACTAGGAAGATCATGCTAGCTGTAATTTAAATTCAGGTAGAAACAGAATATTACAGACTTACTCGTATTTATATTTTTAATAAACTCTTTATATAATATAATTTTATACTCAGTATTTAACTAAATAAATTATAAAGGAGTGACTGGAGTAATTACAAGGGCCAATTTATGCATGCATGCTTAAAATGTATATCTAGTCAGGCATTGTATTACAATTTAATTTGATTGTATTCACACAATTAAAAGAAAATAATTCTGAGTAACTACAAAATGATGTTTATAAATAATTAAACTGAAAAATTACGTACAGTAATGGTGAATCTGAAGATACAAAAGAAAAAATTTCGAACATGTTCTGTGGGTTAAATTAAATTATCTTAACTTAAAAGTTAATTCAAGAAAGTATAGTTAATTAAATAGGTTACACTTGAAATAACTCGTGTGTGTGTGTGTGTGTGTGTGTGTGTATACACACACACACACACAGTATATATATCGTACAAAAATAAACACCAAGTTACGATCATTAACATGTATACTTTACAATTCTATCGAATGAAAATGTTGTATACATGCACTCTCATATGAAATATAGTGTAAATCTGAACTAAAATACAGTTAAATATATATTTTAAAAAATAACATTAAAACTCTGAAAGTAAAATTTAACAATTGTATAACTGTTAGTTCATATGCTCACACCTTCCCTGCTGAAGGAAGAAAAACACTTTTACACCTAAAATCTAATACTATTTCGTTAGAATATACACTGCTCTTGGGAGCATTAATTAGTTAAGCGTACTTCCTTTCATTCTTAAAACTTTCAATTTTAAACAAAGTATAAAGTGAAATTTGTAAGTTTTTATATCGTTGCGTATATTAGGTAGAAATTGTCATTTTCCTTACAAATATTTGTAAGGAAAATGGCATTGTTTTTACTGCTTTGAGTTGCTTACTAAACTTTGACAAATGTCAACACTGAATAACAAATAAATGTTTTGCTGTTTTGTGATATGCGAGAATATCTTACTTTGATGTTTGCCTTTAGTTTCAGTAATTGAGTAATACATCGTGTACTATTCTTAAAGTTTAACAGGCGTACTTTTAAGGTCGGAAATCCGTAAGCATTTAGAAATTGAACAATTTGCTTTATATGTAAATATGGGTTTCACACAGTTTGTATCTTTTAATCTTTTAAGATGCATTTAATCTTTTGTATCTTTTAATTTCTTCATTAAGACGTCACCGTAATTCCATGTATATAACTAAAACACTTCCTGCTGTTATGTGTATATATTAAGCCTAAACCTTTGGCTTTAATGATGAGAAACTATAAGACAGACGCTCAATTTCCTATTTTACGCGTGTTATAATAGTTAATTAACCGTCTGGGTTCAGTGAAGTCGGTCTTGGTCTTTGGCTTCTCAGGATAGCCCCGCTTTCAGGGTACTTTCTCGAGTGCCGAGATCGGACAATGATGGAGGCGACTATGATACCAACCAAGAATAGCAAGAGGAACAGTGAAAGTACGACCCAAAATCCAATTTGCCAGTTCCAGCTTGCTACTGAAATTTCGTAGACTTCTTCCATTTGAGGAAGAGTTTGTTGCCACATATTTCTTTCCTGGAAAAGTTGTCAAAATATAAAGAAATAATAATTATTACGCGAATTAATAACACAGACGTTGTTAATTTTTGTGGTTGTATTTATATAATTACGTTCGCTTGTTTTTCAAAGGTTTGGCAGTGAACTCGCAAACTGAAAGATATTAAATATGATAAAGTTAATTAAAAAGCGAGGAGTAAGGCTTTTCGAAGAAAGTCTCTAGGTGGCGTTAGCCGTTAGAGCCCGCCTGAATACTCTCAATTGGACGAAGGATGTTAAGAGGACCAACCAACCAACCACCAACCAACCAACCAAATAACCCGTGCCAGTTTGCTTTCTGGGACCCTAGGATGTTAACAAGCTCAATGCGAAAATCTTCGTTCCACTCTTATAGCCATTCTTTAATCATTTTTTATTTTAACATTTTTATATACTTTGTGGGTTCTCTTACTTTTTAAGTACAGTTATTGTACTAATTTGCAGTAGCGGATTATAATGGGGGCAAAGGGGGCAGATGCTGACCGACCCCAAGAAACTATGTAAACACTATAATCTACCGTTGAAATAATTGGTCGACCGTGAGGAAGAAAAAAAAATTCTAGCTTCCCATTCTACAAAACCTAGTTTAGTATCCCATTTATGTGAACAAAGTATACATTTTCTGTAATCACATCTTTGTTTTTGTTTCGTTTTCTGTTGATCGATCCCAGTCAGCTGATCACATCACTCATGTATGATGTATCAGGTAAAGAATTGTGTTTTTCTAGTGACACCGGCCCGAAAATATTCATTGTCCCCGGCCCTAACAATGCTTAATCCGGCCCTGCTAATTTGATACATTATCTTGCTTCAAAATTACTTAATTTCTACTCTCTCTCTCTCTCTCTCTCTCTCTCTCTCTCTCTCTCTCTCTCTCTCTCTCTCTCTCTCTCTCTCTCTCTACGCGGGTTCAACAATGTCGATTTTAGAAGTATGTTTAGTTTAAATGATAACCCAACTCGCAACAATGGTTGGAAGTTGGATTTGAAACGGTTTAGGACTAGTGTGTGTGGGAATTACCTTACGTATAAGATCTGTGACACGTGGAACAGGCTACCTTCAGAAGTTGTGAACAGTTCTTCTGTGGATCTGTTCAAGAAAAGGTTAGACCGAATCTTGCACACTATTTGAGGGTGTAGAAAATTTTCCCTGGCACCCGTTGCCATTGGTACCTCCTTGGTATGGGCCGCAAGGCCTTTTGAGGTACTTCTTTTCCTTGTAACTCTCTCTCTCTCTCTCTCTCTCTATATATATACACACACACACACATATATATATATATATATATATATATATATATATATATACAGGGTGTCCCATAAGTGCGGTCTCACAGGGAAATTTATTTTAAATTAAATTTACAAACGTAATACATTAGAACTAAAACAACTGTTCAAATTGATGTCTTGTTTTGGGAACTTTTTTTTGTTGCAGGTGGAATAACATGCAATGGCTAATATGGAAATGAGTTACACTCGCGAGGAAAAGGCGGAGGCCTTTTCCTGAGGTCCCAAAACATTTGTTTTAGTTCTAATATAATACTTTTGTCAATTTAATTGTGAATAAGTTTTCCTTTGAGACCGCACTTATGGAACACCCTATATACTGTATAATAGTTAAGTTACAGTATTTCCATCCCATAAAAACACTTCTGAAAACAATATCTTAGACTTTTTGCGCGAAAGTTAATAGTTAAATTAATAGTTAATAGTTAAATTAATAGCAATAGTTAAATTAATAAGAAATCAATACAATTTATACACTGAATACATTTCATACGGGTAAAAGTTTCATATGTAATTCATTCTTATTAACAGTTAACAAGAATGAACGGATATGAAAATTATAATAAGAATAGCTCATTCTTATTTGCTATTATACGTTTTTAATTTTAAACCACAACTATATTATTTAAAATTTAGTACAGCTTTTAAAGCAGTATACAGTTATTGATTTCATAATTAATTTTTTATTGAATTTTATACTCTGTTCTAAAATTATAACTTCCCTATCTTACTTTATATTTAAATGGTTTTTGTATCATTGCAGGCGTTAATGAAAGGCGGTAGTAATACACAGGATCTCCTGGTTTAATTGGTTCCCACGGGGCAGACTGAGAGATCAGTCTTGATTGTGGATTTCTGTAAAATAATAATAATAATAATAATAATAATAATAATAATGGGGGTTGTTTGACTTCATTCAACGTTAAAGATTATGTGACGGAGGGGACCTACAACTTTACTTGGTAACCTAGCCATTTACTGGTCGCTACATCGTCTGAATGCAGAGGATGGTCCCCCATTCAACTACTGAACAGACCCAACGTCGCTTACTCTCGCTGATCTCACATGAAGTGATGTTGCAACATAGCCACGACGTAGCCCAATGTATGAAAAGTAATAAACTAATTACCAAAATATAAAGAATAATGGAAGCGGTTTGTGAGGTGCGTAAATGGAGACACATTTGTTTCGCCCAACCTACCACTAGAGATATACCCCAACCTTGTCATGGAAAGTAACACTGAATCCCTAAACTTGGGGTGGTACTTCATTTCCAGTGTAATGTACCTTTGTGTGTATGTATTTGAGTTGAACCTTTTCGGTTCCAGTTTCAAGCGTTGTGCTCACCCCATGGATTTGGAAAATTGGTTGCGAGTTAATGTTAAAGAAAGGAAATATTTCATAAATACAGATAATACTAATGTGCCAATGACAAAACTTCTTTACATTGCTTTAATTTATATTTACTAAACATTACCGTTTTCCGTCGATCAGCCAAATAAAGGGTCATTGTGTCTGGAGAGTAATTGGATGGGAGACCGTCCTTCGCGTCCAGATTATGTAGCGACCCGTGGTTCGGATCCCACGTAAAGCTGTAGGTCCACTCCGTCATATGACCTTAGTTGCGAAGGAGGTTAAACAACAACACCATCATTTGCGCTAAACATATTGAGTGTAAATGAGTTTCTAAGTAATATAGAACGGCCTTTCTTCACTTCTTAGAACACAAACCCCGTTTTCATGAAACTTCCAAACACTGAGGTAAGAATGGCAGACATCCCTACATCTCTGGCACTCATTTCTCCCAGACTGTAGGGGAATTTGAAGATTAAGATGAGGTCATCCCCATGGGAAACCCCATGTCTGAGTAGTGGAGACGTAACTCCCATTGCTCGAGCATGTCTGTACAAAGGATCGGCGAAGGAAGGAGACTTATCATCGTGGTGGGTCATCAGATATCTGCAGAAGAAGAGCTCAAATGGTACCCTGCATTTACTAGACACAGTTGCGATTTGATCAAACGAATGACGAGACAATCTGTTACTAGTACTACTACTACTACTATTACTACAGTATAGTTTTATTTTGCTTCGTTAATACTGTATGTGACTTTCCATACAAACGTTTCTTTATAGGAAGAGAACCATTTAGATTATTTGTTTCATTTTAATTAGTATTTAAAAAGCAGAAAATTTGTATATATTAATTAATAAATATTAATTTTATAACGCAAGAAAGCCATTTTAAAAAACATATAATAATGTTCTTAATTTAATCATAAGATCATCTTACGTGTAAACTGGAGCTTGAAAAGATGCAAAATTCGCAGCTGCGTCCCAGATACATGACGTGAAAAGTAGATCAGTCAAGGCCTAAATGAAGGCAAAATTGTTATTATACCCAGTGTACACACACACACACGCAACCGCACAAGCCATGTACTGACATTTTTAACTCCATATATTTAAAAACTAACCTAACCTAACCTTAGTGCCATCGAATCAAGAAGGGCGTAATAAGTGTTCCGGATGCAAATGAGGGCTAGAGTGGTTTTTTGTTAAATCGTTCTACAGGTGGGCCGTAAGTTTCCATACATAGGAAAATTTAAATTATGGTCTTCACGTGCGTCGGTATTTGGATCAGCAGTTTCCGGATGCTTGGATTGGTCGGCGTGGTCCTGTGGAGTGGCCTCCCAGATCCCCAGATCTCACCCCCCTTGATTTCTATCTTTGGGGGCACTTGAAGGCCATGGTGTATCAGGAAAAGATACGAGACATAAATCATCTAAAGGAACGTATCACCAACGCCATTACAAGCATAATGTCAACTGTGCTAATGCGTGTTCATCAACAGTGGGGAACACGTATTGAAATGTGTTTTCAAAACAATGGCAACCATGTAGAGCATATTATATAAATAAAAATGGTTGTCCATAAAAAAATGTTTATTTTTCCTATGTATGGAAACTTACGGCCCACCCTGTATAAATAGTGAGGTACTAGCTAACCTAACCTAACGTAAACTAACTTTTAACTGACTTAACTAATCACGACTAATATTTTTCCTCAACAATAAAAATACTTCTAGGTTTTTTATACAAAAATTACCTCACTACATTGGTGAATTACCACACACTCGACCTCACTTATGCCCAGTTCCCTTAAATATCAATATACCAAATTCTTTTTTGTAGAGTTTCGCGCAAAGATTCTTCTTCAGGAGAAAGTCGGGCCATGGATAACATATTTTTCGTTTTAAATAAATTCTATAATACAAATATTTCCAAGCAAGACTTACTGATTAACCTCATTTTGGCTTTAAAAAATTAAACCTCATACATCTTACGTCTGTCATTTCCGCTACCAACGTGTTCAAGTCTGTTTTAGCGTTTTTTGAATAATAGAAAGATACGAGATTTTGTGCTATACTCTCTGCAGACGAGGTATTTGACCAAAGACTTCGGAAGAGGTAGTGGGAAGAGGCTTCAAAAACATATTTCGGATTGGAACTTTCTTCGGAGAAAAGTAGAACGGCTGAAATTAAAGAATTGAAAAGCATTTATATTTTTGTTATGCGGGAAGGAGGGGCCAAGGGCGAATGTCCGCAAAAACGTCCCCCTTCTCACTAGAGGAAGAAGAGAGCCCAAATCAATAAAGAAATATAAAGACAGGTATCTTTATTCCATTTAGTATTTATTTAGCTTCAGATGGTCCATTAAATAAACGTGTATTGATGCATATTATGAATAGAGATGCTGTATATCATCAAATATACGTGGCTACGTCGGAACACCGCTTCTCGTAAGATCAACGAGGTTAAAAGCAACGTTCGATCTGTTCAATAATTAGATGGGTGACAGTTCTCTACCTACAATGATGTAGCAACTAGGAGATGGTTCGGATCTACTTAAAGCTATAGGTTCCCTCTGTCACATGACCTTTGTCGTTACGAAGGAGGTCAAACGACCCCAAACAAATTCCAAATCTAGATCTATATGAACACAGAATGAAAATTTCAGAGATTTAACTACAGTACTTACTTAAAGCAAACAAAATGCCTTCTTCTGGAGTTCCTCCAATGAGAATCGGTATTGGAGAAGTAAGAGGTTTCCTTAACAATTCACTTACAGGTGCTGGCAGAAAAGGATTCTCTCTGTTACCTTCGTCTACAACTGGTCGAAATTGAAATGGCCAGTAAACATACCGCTACGGTCAAGAAAAAATAAACAATTACTCCTAATTAGACTGCTATTAATTAAAATATAGTTTGAAGTATTTTCAAATTCAACTATGACACTGATGCCAATATATATTTTGAATGGAGGAAGGAGGAGCCAAGGGCGAACGCCCAAAAAATGCCCGCATAGAGGAAGAACAGAGCCAACTATAGGAGGAGATTGTAGACACAAATCGACCAGGAAAGTACTCCAGGGTGGATGTTAGGCAGGAGACAGGGAATGCTGGAACTCCTGTCTCTCCTGTCACTGTCCTCCTTAGCTAATCTTTTTCCGTGTCTCATCTACCGGTCCCTCTGAGCAGTCCAGCATGCTCCCAAACACAAACTTCTTCCTCTATTCCTCATTACACATACATACATCTTACACACTACACAACCTTTTCAAATATACAAAATATATTAAAAAAAAAAAATGGTATCATTGAGCCTTGGAGATCTTGTTTTTGCCTCTCTCTGTCTTTTGTGGAGGGGTCACCTTTGCGGGCGCTCGGCCTCAGCCCCCTTCTTCCTACATAAAAAAAGAAAAACTATATACATACTGTGTATATATATATTATATATATATATATATATATATATATATATATATATATATATATATATATATATATATATATATATATATATATATATATATATATATATATATATATATAACAAAAATACTTCTTCATACACTTGTTTAGAATTGTAAGTAAAACTTTCCTTTTTAATTCATACAACGTACACTGCTTTTGGCTTGAACTTTCAACAGTGTCTCGGTGTCTTTCGTCTGTAGACAGTTTTTCATCTCGGAGGAAGAAGACGTTGGACACTCCAGATCTTCCGCCATTTGCTGAGCGATTGACTTAGGGTCTTTTTGCACAGACCACGGACAGTTACCAGCTCCGGACATCAAAATCGCTTTCTGGAACAAACCTATTTCGAGAGAAATTGTTTCAGAATAATTAAGTTCTTTTGAATTTTACGTACGTATGTAATTTTGTCACAAATATAGTATGTACGTTTATTTTAATAATTTAGGTAAACTTTCTTGGAAAGTAGGCAGACCTTGCGAAAGAGGAGACATCGTGTGAAGATGGACATATGCCGCTCCCGCGGAGAACCCACCCAGAGTAACTGCATCAGGGTCTCCCCCAAATTCTGCAATGTACTTTCGCACCCATTGCAAAGCAGCTACTTGGTCCAGAGCGGCGTAATTGCCAGGAAACTCCGAATCATTAGTGCTGAGAAGCCCTTATTGCAAAATGTAAACAATAAAATTAAGAAAATAGTTTTGAAGTTCATATTGGCGCAGACTTTTTTCCCCTATAATAATAATAATAATAATAATATATAATAATAATATATAATAAGTTAAGAGGGGCAAAAACCGGCACAGTGGTCAGACCAACTAATGCGACTCATTGCTCTAACTCCTGTATTATTATTGTCAGTATCATCGGTCGAGTACCTTGCATGAAACACCCCAGAAATAAAAGTTAGGACTAGACTTCAATTTAAACTTTGTAGCTTGTCCTAATAAAAGAATATGGAACCTATGTCTAAACTTTGGTTTAACTCAAAAGGCAAACAGGTCCAACTAAATATAGTTGAAATTAAAATTTTTATTTTATCATCAAAAGAGTACAAAATATAAAGAATTATATAATACAGAAAATTATGAGATCGCATTCCATCTTTCCAGAATGTTCCAAACTCATTATCTGTTAACATCTCGTGTTACTAAAAATTAGCCAGCGCCCGTAGTTCAGTGGGTAACACCATTTTCCTATAAGCGAACTGAAGACACTGAGGTCAGCGATTCGAACCCTGATGCGTCGTGCCGCCACTGCGGTCGGTTACCCCGATGCGCAGTGCAGATATAGAGGTCGGCGGTTCAGACCCCGATGATGCTGGTAATAATAATCCCTAGAGTTATGGCAGTGGGGCGCATTAGTTGGCCTGACCGCTGTGACAGTTTCTGGCCCTCCTAATTGACTATTATTACAAAAAATTACCTGCAAATTTTGAGCGATTTCAAAATTCTGTATTTTTTGCAATACCATAGATTACATAACAGTAACCATCTAGAGTTACGTTGTACCAAGCAACCAACCGTTGCTAGGACATTGGAACGGCTAGTTGGTTAGCATACTAGTTTTATGGAAAGGCTAATTTAGCGCAATACTTGTTTTTCCCCACTAAAAGACTCGCATCTCTGGTAGTTACGGGATAAATTTAGTTAAACACGTATAGGAAATAGTATAGGAATTAAGGTGCAAAAATGTTTTCCTTCTTCTGATTGGTCAGCCAATGAAAGAAATGAAACATGACTCCTGATTGTACAGTTCATAATCTCTAACGCATCATGATATGAATATACGTTAGTGACAGATGTACACATTTGTACAGGTCCCGGCGGAATAAAGGTTGCAGTTGTTTGAATGCAAGTTTAGTTGAACTGTATAAATGTGCACTTGAATAATGACTTTAATATTATAATAACGCGAAGGGTAATGAAAGTCTTTATATAAAGTTAGGTAAATGACACCAGGCCAATGGTGCCTGTTACACATTGTTACATGGTGAGATCTCTCGTGTCACTAAAGTTCTTCAGAGGAATGAAATCGAGATGTGGTTGAGGAGTCGTGCCCGAGAGGCCCCTATAACGAGATCGAAGTGTGACGCTCAGGGCAGAGGGAATGCCTTGAGTGAATCTCGTGATATGACGTTATCTTGGTCGTGGTTGTGTCGATGGAACAGCAACAGCGGGTTTATTGTAAAGTGGAAATCGCGAAAGTATTTGAAGGCGTCTCTGTCGCTATGTATATATATATATATATATATATATATATATATATATATATATACACACACACACACACACACACACAGTGCTTAATTTGTGACGGAACGCTCCGGAACGCCGTTCCGGTACTTTTATTTTAAAACCTAATTAAAAAAAAGGTTTTTATTTTAATAAAAAGGTCAGCAACGTAATTTCGTAATTTAAAATCCAACGAAATACAGACAATAGAAAGCGAAATAGTAGAAGTTTGGAGTGTGTGTGGAAATTAATGTGATTATTCTATCAACTTCCTATATATAGCAATAGCATGTAAGTAAAGCAATTTTATTTTGTTTCAAATACATATAATATTTTGTTTCACTTAGATGAAATAACATTTCACTTAGATGTTGCAATCACAGTCTAACTTTTTCTATGGAAAACTGATGTGTGGGTAGTTGGGAGGTAACGAAAATGGTTCACTGAGTAGGTAGGTAGTTAATCTAACAATTATTAAATTCCTTTTATGTCAATAACTGGGTGGATGAAACCAATTGGTTGCTCACCAGAGTTATTCTCCACACTAGTATTTATATACTGTGTGACAAGAGCGTGCTCGGTAATAGATATACATTACCGATCAACCAACCAAAAAAAAGACCAAGAAGACGCTGGTGGAAAAAGCCCACGAAAAGGAGAACAAGGGAGAACAAAAACGAGGAACGGAGCGACAAGACGGAACGAGAGAAGGGAGAGGAACAAACAACGGAAAAAAGATCCCCACCAGCAAGTACGCTCTCAACAATTAAACAAAAGGGGAAAAGGGACTCTCTAATAACTAGCAGTAAGTGACTAATTGTGTTTTTAACCCAGTTAGAAGTAAACGCAGTAAATTAAGCTGGGTCAGACAAATTAGGCCTACATTGTGGCCTAAGACCTAGCATCAACTCATAGCTTAACAAAGGAGAAGGTAGATTGCCCTAACCTAATTTGGTGAGGAATCCTACTGTGGACCTCAATTTATCTGCCCGCTCTGGACCATTTCCGGAATCTCTAGGCTGACCCCTACAAGGCTAGACTTAATCTACTCTATAGTTAGACTGGAGATATAAGGGGTGGGTTAATTGTGGACCAATTCATACAGAGCATTTTTCACATTTTCTTTAAAATAATACTGTATTCGAAGAACTTTCATGTGCATGTTGCGCAGTTTTCGCAGAAAAAGCGCTTAAAATGCGTTGGTTTCCGGGGCGGCTGGGGGCTTACAGCGCTCCCCCAGACCCCCTAACTGTGAGGGCTTCACCTGCGTTCCACTTCTTTTTCATTTACAAATTAAGCACTGTGTGTGTAATATATAATATATATATATATATATATATATACACACACACACACACATATATATATATATATGAAAATGAAATGAAAATGAAAATGAAAAGGTTTATTGGCAGACTATAGTCCATATGACAAATATTATTAATACAATGACAGTTCATATACTAAGGATAGAAATATATACAATTGATTAGAAATAATACTGCACTGTCGAAGTTAAGTGGAGCTACAGACAGACGTTTTCGTACCAAGAAGTCCATAGCTTAGAGGATAAATGGCAGGACTCATGGATAGCTTGGATGATCGGGTTGGTTGATTTTTTAATTCTTTGCATTAGACTGTGTTGAGCACGTCTTGTTACCTCGGGAAGCTCGGGACATTGCGGGTAGCAAACATTTGCGAAGCTGAGCATCTCGGGGGTAATTTATGTAAGAGTCTAAAAGACCTGTTGTACAGCAAATTTAGGGTTCTGCCAGAACCTTTTTTATAATTCACCCAGAGTTGCTGACCGTATATATTACTGCAGAAAGTACGAAAGAGTGTGCCTTTAGCTTCACTTGTACAGAAACGAAAGTTCCTTATGGTCATATTCGCTTTAGCACACAGGCTTCGAGATTGTTTTCCTATATCCAGGGGTGCAGTGCCAATTTTATAGGTGCCGGAGCTCTGGTGGGCCTGACAAAAGCCTGCCATTTCCTATCCTGTTTCTATATATGCCACACGATGACTAAGTATTTCGTGTTTGCACTCACTAATTATCATAAAATAAATATAATTATCAAGCAAATAAAGAAAAAAGAGCAATCATGTATTTTATCAATTTAAGAAGTTAAAACTACTTAGTGCTTACCAAATACCACCAGTGGGAAGTTTCACAATAATTTCCACAAAGGGTCAGGCGTGATATGTTTTCGGGGGTCTGAAGCAACTCTTGTCCTGGTGTCATCTGCCGATCTGTGGTACCGCAGCCATGATATGGCATATGGCTCAGGATTCCACTGAACTAGAGGAGGTCCATGTAGTTTAACAAACATAAGCGCTGATACATGATTTATGAGAATTCTTGAGCGTGTTGTTGTTATTATCAAGTTCATGTGACTGAATCCCCTCTCACACTCAGCAGTACTAATAGGAATAACTTGTGAACAGCTCAGTAATGGGTGTAAATCTTGGGGGATGCGGCGCCCATGATCTTCCACATAGTCTCTAAAGGCATTTAGTACAGAGTAAGAAGAAAGCTTAAACCTCTTACAGAGATGAGATTTCAGCTTCTCCGTAATTAGGTGGTATTTCATCAGGCCAGTAGTCTTTTTCAAGGACATACATTTCATTTAGCAGTGATTTATACATACTTTGAGGTTCAGAAGTTTGAGAACCTTTCATGGATGTTGTCGTGAACATACGGTGCTGCAAATTGTTCACAAGACTAGTAAGAAACTGTTGATAATTAATGGAGACAATTTTTTTGTTGCTTGTTATGGTAATTCCTCCAAACTTCCTCTTGCAGAGGTGCCGGAGCGGCGCTCCGGTGAGCTCCGGCAGCACTGCACCCCTGCTTATATCCGAGTCATCACTCAAGGAGCTGGTAATAGTTCGACCCAAATACTTAAACTCTTGTACTTCTTCAATTACTTCACCATTCATTTTAAACCTTATATCAGCAGGCTGATTACAGCTTTTAGGATGAAATTGCATAACCTTAGTTTTTGTAACATTAAAAAGAATATCATGTTTCTGCGAATACACTTCGCAGACATTTAGTAGCCGATCCAGACCTTTAACAAAGGGACTTATTAACACCATATCATCGGCATAAACTAAGTTATTTATCCTTGTGTTATCTATACAACATCCTACTGTTGCCTCATTAAGTGAAGCAATTAATCCGTCAATATACACATTAAACAGCATAGGGGAGAGCAAGGAGCCTTGTCTCACCCCGCAAGAGGAGCCAAAACACTCAGATAGTACATTGCCCCACCTAACAGTGAAAGATTGGTGGGAATACCAAAATTTCAATAAATTTAATATGTACATGGCAACCTTCCTGTCTTCTAGTTTTGCAAATAAAATATTGTGGTTCACCCTATCATATGCCTTTCTTATATCAAGGAAACAGCTATACTGTAAATGGTTGAATTACTGTCAATGTATTTAGATATTGTTTCTTTAAGTACATAGATACACAGGTCAGTTGAGTGGGACCTTTTAAAGCCAAACTGATTACGAGATGTCCATAGGAAATCATTTAATCGGAGTAACAAGAGTTTTTCTAGTAGTTTCGAGAAGCGGGAAGCGACAGCAATAGGCCTGTAATTATTGCTGGACAGAATGTCTCCGTACTTATTTTTGACCAGGAGCAAGATATATACCCTCATGAACTCTGCAGGGATATAGCTATGAGCAAGCATGGCTGATAGCGATAGGAGCAATGATATATGCAGACATACTACGTCATTTGCATATTTTAAGTGCTCATTCGATAAGTCATCTACCCCTGACGCAGAACCAGTCTTTAACTCTTTAATTAACCTCTTTACTTCAGAAAATGATATCAAAATATTTTCCCTTGTCCCTCCCACAATCGTTTCGCTGCAATCTATCTTAAGATTATCCCTACTCACACTATTAAGAATGTTAGAGTAGTGGTTTTTCCACAGCTTTGCAATTTCATCCTCCCCCGACACCCCATCGATTGTCGGAGGGAGGACATTTTTGACACCCGTTTGAATCTTATCAAATTTCCAAAATTTGTTATTATCGTTATTTATGCGAGCTTCACAGGCTTTTGATGCTCGAATAGACTCTTCTTCCTGTTTACATCGCCTTATGGCCGCCTTATACTGACCCCGACTTCTACACATATTTATGTATACTGGTCCTAATCTGGGTCTACCATGAAAGCACCACAAATCATAGGCGTCTTTCGATTCCCTCTTCAGGGGGCAATAAAATCATTCCATCCAGGAATAACCTTAGTATGATAGTTGTAAGATTTAATCAAGGGGCTTCCTGCTTCTCTTAACAGGGAATATATATATATATATATATATATATATATATATATATATATATATATATATATATATATATATAGTGTATATATATATATATATATCTTTGGTAAGCTTCCGCCCGAATTGTTTATTTTGACGAAGGTCAAGCTTGTCACTCCACCTACAGTTTAACGTGGAATCCGAACCACGCTCCACCAACAGCCCAGCGTCTTAACCACTAGGCCACCCAGGGTACCCATCTGTCTACCAACTACTTTATTTATCGTGTGGAAGGATGAACAGCTGGGTTTTGCTACGCGCGCCTGCCGTCACCGGGTCTCGATCCCGGAGCCGATGGATTCTTAGTCAGCGACGCTAACCACTACACCACCGAGGCGCATATATCCAGTAAATCCTCGATATAACGGAGGAGCGATTTAGCGGAAGGATTTTCCTCCGTTACTGAGTGATCAATTTAGCGACTAGTTCGTTAAATCAGAATAGTGCTCCGTAAAAAGGAGGGACGGATGCGCACGTGTTTTCATGTGTTCGTGTTTTGTTTACATGTGGCCAGTCTGCACCCTGTCGCCTCGCCGCTGTATTGCATTGCTGCTCACTGTGTTTGTGCTTAACTGTGCTTTTATTATCATGCCGAAAGTATCTCAGAGAACAAGTGGTGGTGAGAAGGTGAAAAGAGTGCGTTTCTTTATTGTGCAGAAGTTAGAGATGACTGAAAAGTTTGAGAAAGGAGCGTCAGTGGCTGCTGTGATGGCAGAGTATAACATTAGAAAAACACAAGTTTACCAACTGAAAGGTGATAAGCAGCACCTTAAGAGCTATAGGCTGCAGCATGAGACGAGTGCTAGTGCTAGTGACAAAAATAAGACTCTCGAAAAAAGTCATTAAAGAAGCCATTGTAGTGCCTTGCACCACAGGATTATCTTTTATTAATGAAAATTGGCACAAATTGGCACGAATGAAATATTTTAAATCTAAATAAATAAATAAATACAAATTAAATGACCAGTTAAACATGTCCAGTGATTAATTTTAATTCTTAAGCATCCAATGAATAGAAATTTAAATAAAAATTAAGTGTTCTTCTTCAAGCGAATTAATTCTGAAATATCTAGTGATAATTATCTACGGTAGTGATTAAAAATTTAAATAAAAAAATAATTAGGTATATTAAGTGCCTTTTCTAAGTAAAAATTAAAGTGCCTTATCTAGTGAATAAAAATTTACATGAAAATAATCTAATTCCAAAGCAAAAATCTAAATAAAAATTAATCTAATACATAATATGAATAGATTTAAGTTTACTTTTAAGGATTCTTTTCGTTTGTTAGTAAAATCGTTTGAGCGAAAAACGTATTGGCAACAATAAGAAACGCCAAGTTTTTCCACCCATTATATACAAACAAATCACTCAAGCAAGCAAATTTTCTCCACGGTATGTTTCTTGTATTTCAAATGTCCTCATAATATTTATTTTTTACTATTGCATGTCTGTATGCAATACCGAATACTGTAGGTTCAATTTTTGCAATACGGCAACAATCAAACCACAACTGATTAGCTTAGCATTGAAATTGTAGAATTTCTTCACCCTAGGCTACACTGGTTTAGCCTAACATATAGAATTTCCTAGTGCTGCCTTAAGGTACTTATGCTATATTCTAAATAGTAAATAGTAATAAATAATAAGACATTAGCAAGCTTTGTACTGTTTTTGATTAGTACTGTAGCTATAAGCTAGGCCTATTGATGGAAAGTCAATCTGTAATTTACTCTAGCCTACCTAAGGCCTACCGTAGCCTTTGTTTTAGATAACTAACCTCAGCCTACTATATTGAAGAGGCCTAGGCCTGCTCATTAATTTTCTTAGTATACTTTACCTTATAGGCCTATTATGTTTTAATGTTATTTTTTAGCAGAAGGCCTACTAATCATTTGTGGCATACATACTTTCTTAGATAGTTTCCCTGTTAAACTTAGCACAATTCCATAATGAAGATTAAGTTTTTATCATCCACAAGTTACTAGACCTATATAGTATATATATTTTAATTATCAATTTTTATCATTATTATTTATAATTTTTTTCATTTTTTTTTTAATATCCTCACTTACAGTATTCTTGTATGTCTCTTTGCAGACGAGGGTGTCATTGTGCTATTAGTTACAGATTGTTATATATTAGCTAACTGGTACCCTTATTTAACTTCAAAGCATTTATATATATATTCACAAGCTGAATTTGTTCAACCCTAGTTGTTACAGGTAAAAAAAAATCCTTTTTGCATTTATCAATAATTGTTGCACATAAACTATTCAATTGTTGTGTCAGTAAAATACAAAGTTCATATTGACAATTTTACAATCCTTTTTTTTGTTTGGACTTTATTAAAAAAAAATTATTTTTGCGCCTTAGTGCCGGATGCCAATCCAGTATTTGGGCGCTGGTGACCTTGGCATTTATTAAGTATCTATGTAAGGTCTATAATTAGGCTGACCATATTTCCTTGAGACAAAAACGGGACATTGGGATGGCAAAAAAGGGACGGGGGTTATGTAATATTCTGTATTCATGAAAAAGTAAGTACATAAACATATTGAGCTTACAATTATTCTTCAGTGACAGAACCCATACAGAACCCATAAAAAAAACGGTACTGTCCCGTTCAAAACGGTACGTATGGTCAGCCTATCTATAATAGACCCTTACACCATCACATCAAGACCTGGACGACGCCGTGTACAACTGGTACAAACAGCAAAGGGCTCAAGGGCTGTCGGTCCGAGTCCAGAGCTCCAGTCAGCTGGATTAAGGTTTTCATAAAAATTAAATATTGAAAATTTTCATGCTAGCACTGGCTGGGTGACTAGGTTTTGTGCCCGGCACAATATCACGGACCGTAAGATTGTCGGCGAAAGATGCAGTGCTGATACCGCCAGTGTTGCTCCCTTCGTAGAAGAGATGAAGGTGCTGAGGATAGAAACGAATCTGCAGGACTTCCAAATCTACAATGGTGATGAGACGGGCCTCTTTTGGAAGGCATTGCCGAGCAACACGCGGCAGCGAGAGCAGAGGCATGTGTCCCCGGGCACAAAATAAGCAAGAGTTGTGTGTCTGTCTTGGTGTGTGCCAATGCCGATGGTACCCACCGCCTGAAGCCGATGGTTGTTGGAACTGCGAAGAGGCTAATGGCATTACGCCCCTTCATGAACAGTCTCCCTTTGTCCTATGAGGGTAACAAGAAAGCTTGGTTTACGAGGGAGATTACCAAGCACTGGTTCGACAACTTTGTCCCAGCTGTCCGGTCTTTCCAGGTAAAGGAAAAGGGAGTGAATTATAGAGAAATTAAGGCCCTGTTGCTCTTGGACAATGCTCCTGCTCATCCTTCTGCTGATGTGTTGTGCTCCAGTGATGGGAAGATAAGGGTCAAGTATTTACCACCTAACACCACTTCACTAATCCAACTTATGGACCAGGGGGTAATCAACGCTTTCAACGTTGATTGTCATCAACCCCTTCATCTTCACCAGCTCCAACCCTCAGCTTTTCTCGCAGTGCTTCCACTACCCCAGAGGTACCTGCCGTGCTTCTGGAGGGTGATGTTGAGACAGAGTAATTCACCCCCTCAAGCCTGGCGCAGGTTTGGGGGTCATACCTGTGTCAGGCCACATACAACACACCATAACCCCCAAATTTTAAGGTAAGCCATGTCTACTTTTTTGTCTAGGGAATTCTTCCTAAGCATTATGCATAACATAATTTTTTTCAATGCCTGAAATTTTGTACAATTTAAGGGAGTGGGGTGACTGGAATTAGTTCGTTAAATCGAGGATTTACTGTATATTGTTACCCCATAAAAATAAAAAAGTTCTTCCCACTACTTTTTAGTTTTTTAATTCCTCAAAGAATAAACAAATATAAAGCAACATACCTAAAATTCCCAGTCGATAGTTGAAGGTAACAACAACAATCTCTTCTCTCATGAGCCTTTCTGGGCCATGAGAAGTGGATGCACCCTTCGTGAATGCTCCCCCATGGATGAACACCAACACAGGCAGTCGAGGAGATTTTTGATCGACGCCTAATAATAAGATAATAATAAACATACAGGGTAAATTGAAACACATTTGAAAATTAGTAAGCGAATTCTAATACAAAATAATAAATATTTTCAGCTCTTGAAATTGTATAATCACATTTTTTTATGGTATTTGAATTTTATCACATATCATGTACAACTGTATCAATTTTAACTGGTTGACATCTGATCAACATGACAAAATCGACAAATTATATTGAGTAAAATTACGTCAGGTTGGCATACGTTAATTAGTTTTTGAAGTGTCGATTTTGTGTGTCGTCAGCCAAATGGGTAAAGGTTCCAGTTTTAAAGCTATACTTTACAACTTACGTGAAGGAGATATATATGAAAGTCTTACCTAGCAACACAGGAGAAAAAATATTGAGGTAAAGACAGTCTTCGATGCCAACCGCGACATTTTTCTCACGATTGTACTGCGGACAAAATGGTTTGAAACGAGTTGCATCCAGACGCCCTCTTTCCCAAGGCTCATCCGCGGGCTGAGGATCAGCCCACCTTAAAGGTCCGATTGGTGGTTTTGCGTAAGGAATTCCTCTTTAAAAATATTAGGAGACAGAAATTAGTTAACCGAACATCTTAATAAAAAGTTAAAATTTTACAGACAGTTAATTTCACCAATAGTGTATTGTTATTACCAATATTTCTAAAAACAAATAATTTTAAAGCTATTTTCAGATTTCATTGGTAGCCTACATTTGATAATTACCTGAAGGCATAAAACTTTCTGTCGTGACTTAGTTCCGAAGCAGTTAATCTCTCACTATGTTCAGTAGTTCCAATTATACTCCCTAAAGAGGTCTCAGTTCTACAAAAGATGTACCCTGACTTTGCCTTGTACCTGTAACGTAAAAAAAAAGAAAATTGTCCTCAGTGCAGTAAAATGAAACTCGGAAACAACGTTCAGCTAGTGCTATGCAGGCTGAAAATAACGGGGGGAAAAATATGGAACAACTTCGTTAAAGAATAACAATCAAACATTGCAAGGTTTAATTTTTTCAAGTGTAGGGAAGGTAAGGACTTGGGACCCGTAAGGAAATCACAGTTTTGTAGGCATACAGGACGAGTATTTGGACTATTAAATCCAAAAACATTTATCTTCACCTGTCTTCCATTCTGTATCACTTTTTATAGCGTTCCAGCTTTGCATTAGGTGTAACTGGAATTTGAGAAAGCCGTTGCAATTTTTTGGTTAAAAAAATCGTGGGGCAACTTGAAACCCGGGGTTCCTTTTTGCCCCTTTTCCTAAATTACCACGCGGTCACATGAAATTTCAGACGACGATACGTGAAAATCAAACACCGATGCAAAAGTAGCCTACACGCAAAAAGCAACAAAATAAGTTCTTACAGCTTTGGAATTATGAATCAAGGAAAATTTTTTTCTAATTTTTGCGGAGCTGCGTGGTGCAACCCACCCCGTACCAGTCTCAAGGCCACTGATCAGTGTCGGCACTGACGGAAATAGATTAAAGCTAAATGGCAGCACTAGTTTGGGTTGTAGAGGGGGTGTTCCGAGTTGCCCCAGAGTCCCGAGTTACCCTACCTTCCCCTATTTGGTACTATTTTGATTCTGCTGGACCTCTTGGAACTCTACTGTTGTACCCCATAGAGGATTGGCCGTATCCTTTCAACTGGACTAACGTTATTCTCTTGATGTGAACAAACAAAACAAACACTATTTCAGATTCAACAGGTACAAACATTACACAAGTGGTCCATAGAGGGTAAGAAATAGTTGTCTGGAGCAGTGACGATGTTGGCCAATGGAACACTATGAATAATAAACATACAGTTGCCTACACCAATGTTTCCAGATAAATTATTTTGGGTTAGATTAATTTAGGTGCGGTTTTGTTAGGTTAACATTGGCTAAGTAAGGTTAGGTTAGGGTAAGTTAGTTCTTTAGAGGGTCGACTAAATGCATATAGACTTCTTTCAGAAAGACTGTATTTGTCGGCCATGTTGCATTTTATCAACAAGTCTCCTGCGGATTTCGTTCGGTTAAATTACCATAAGTTAGGTTAGGTTAAATTCACCTAAAGATTGACAACAAAGTCTCACTAATGAGATGTGTATATATATATATATATATATATGGGTCCGTATTTGTGTCTGAGTAACGCATATATGCAACTTTTTTTTAACCTATATTGTCCTATAAACATAACAGTTAACATAAAATATAATCCTGATAAAAGTCATGTTATCATTATGAGGACCAAGGCCTACAAGTATATAAAATTTCCTAAATTTCAATTGAATGGTATGGTGCTGTCAGAAATAACCCAGACTAAGTATCTTGGCCACATACTAACGGATAGTCTTTCAGATGACTGTGATATTCTAAGGCAATGTAAACAATTATATGCTAAGGGAAATGCTTTGGTTTGAAAATTTCATGTGTTCATTAGATGTTTAAGTTGATTTTGTTCAAAACTTTTTGTACTCCACTGTATACAGCTCATTTGTGGTGGAAACTACAGGATGTATAATTTGAGGAAATTATACGTTGCATATAATAATATTTTTAGGAGTTTATTAAGGACTCTAAGATTTGTAAATGGTGCTCCTTCTAATGTCAGTATGCTGTTTGTAGTCAATAAGGTGCCTAACTGTGCCAGTGTCATTCGCAATTTTGTATTTAGATTTATCACTATACTAGTAGGGTGTGTCAATTTTGGGGGTGAAATGACTAAATTGAAAATCATGTGATTTGGTAGCAATTTAATGTAATCATTTGGCATACAAAATAATATCCTTGCTTCAAAAACAATAAAAAATAACTCCTACCTACATCAATTTTAATTAAAAAATTCCATTTTTCCATAAATTCGTAACAAAATAACAAATGTGCGCAAACATCCTATCAACATTTAAAGTGGCAATAAGATATCATTCAGAGTCTTTATTTGAAAGTAACCAATGCAGTCATGTCCTTTTTGCTGCGGTTCCTTGACATCAGCATTCGGCTTGCTATTTGCGCTTTGATGTAGCCTTCTCGCCTCTCGTGACTGTAAGCTTGACTAGCTGCTTCTGTGACCATTTTCACACATCTCTCCACACTCTGAGTGTGAGAAGGCCACTTTGGCACTTGCATTGGGGCCTCTTTAAGTTGTTAAATCTTTGTTTGTTATACATGTTGTCAGTGGTGGCTCCAAAACTTCCGAACTCAAGTTAACTAATTCTGACAATTTCGTGGCATTGACGTTTATCGGAGGTACCTTCCTTGTCTGAACAGAGCAGTCTCCTAGCTGGTCATCATCTAGTGATGTTCCTCTAAGCTTTAGAATGATTTCCACAGCCTCAGTTCGCTCTTTGGTACATTGGCTGCAGAGTATTGCTTGCAAAACTGCCTCTGGCCTAGCATACCAAGCGGACCTTCTCACCACAGGTAACACGATGTCCACCACTACTTTCCTTTGGGTTCTCAGTAGCTGTAATTGAAACAAGATGTGGTTGGGCCCCTCCATCCACATTGGATTAAGTTTTACATTGAACCAGTGAGGAAGATAAAACCCAATAATAAATTCAACAATCAACATCAAATTCTGTAGCATTTTGCCCTTCAGTGCATGTTTGGAAACCCAAATCCTGCAGGAACGAATCGCTGTAGTTAACCAATGACTGTGACTTACGGGTTCAATCTCCAAAAGAGCCAGATTTTGAGGCAACTCCTGATCTGATTGCTTGAACAATACAATGAGCGTAAGATTGATCCGTGCTGAGGTCTTTGATAACTTCTTCAGACAACACTGGAAGGGGGAGGGCCTACTTCGACCTTTGGAAATTTTGTATTTATTTCTAATTCCGTTGCTTCATCTAGCATGTTGCCAAGAGGGCCTGACCACTTGTTGTTGCTCTTTGTAGGACCATCAAGTTCCTGGATGAGACGACGAAGAGGTAGTTCTCCTGTGTGCAAATCACATACAATCCAAACAAGCCTTCTTCAAAGTTTTTTCTCTAAATGCGTCATAACACCGCCCTGCCATCAGGTGTTCACCGCAGTTGAGTTTCCACCAACGGCCTGCAGTGAAATGTCAAGTCTTCTTTCTTGAAGCCATCATATTATTTGATCAGCAATTGCCTCTGCATGTTTCTTGCCTTCTACTTCTGCTTCAGGAACAAAGTGAAACAAATAGCGGCCACCAGGTTCGGAACACACAGAGTAGTGTTCTTCTTTGATGAGACCGGGAAACTTTCTGTCCATTCCCTCTACCTCTAGGAGAACTTTTGTGTCATCTTTTCTTCCATCAAACAAAAGGCAAGAGAGACCTTCCTCCTTCAAATCTTTTTCATGCTGATCAGATATTTCCTTCATTATTTTTTTTCTTGTGCTCTTCTTATCTTATTATGATCTATCACTAAGGATGTATCCTCTCGGCTGATGAGGCCTGCATCTATCCAAGCGGCAGTGGCAATCTCTGCAGTCTCTCGTAGCCCTGTATGGTGGCGAATACTGGCAAGGGCAATGTTTGAGATGTCTTTAGTGTTGTATTTCATTCTCTTCGGCGAAGGTTCAGATGGCATTTTGGAGCTATCATCTGATGTTGCTTTCTGTTCATCTGAAGAGCTTTCAAAGAAGTGAGAAACCTCTTGATAGAGCTCTTTATCTCTTTGGGTGGCTTCTTCACTCTTCTTTTTCTTCCTTTCTTCCCTCTCTCGGATTTTCTCTTTTTTCTTAGCAATAACAATCAGTTTTTTGGTTTCTGAATAATCTGCCGAACCAATCTGCATACTTCCTTGGCGTCCTGCCTTTGTTCTCTGCGCCTTTATGAAAGCCAGCTCCAAAACAGGGATCTTCTTCTCACGAGGACAGCGACAATCAATGTGAGGGTGAGGTTCTCTTCTGCATGAGGGAGAACAATTGGCTTCAGAACACAACTCTATGGGACACTGGCAGTTAAAAATGTCAAGAAGAGTATCAAGTGTGTGCAGAAATTTATTTTTCTTTGCTAGTTTTCCTTTACCAAGTGATGTCTCAACTACTTTGTGCCACAGCTTTGTTAATTTTAGCTCAATAGTTCTATACTGATTGAGTACAGGTGGTTTGAATAACAAATTAGCTTTTTCCACTGATGCAGAAGAGGGGGAATCATGTCCCTTATGAGCTCTTTCTCTGTGTAGTTCCTTCTATCCTTTGTATTTTGTTCACGAAGGAGTAACCCTAGTCTCAGCATGTCTCGCACTGTTGGTAGTTCTGATACGGGAAGCTCCTTGCCTGTACCGACTAACAGGCTCAAGTGGCATGACGACTGACCTCTTGTCTTCAATTTTGGCATCTTAGGAATATCTGAAAAGAAAGAAAAACATTTAAGTATTTTATATCAATTACGATGTTTCAAAGTTTAGTCATTCGATGTTCTAAAATTCAATAAAAAAATATTTCATGGGATTACAACATAATTAGACAGAAGAATATGATAATAATAAATAATTGTAATAATCAATAATCCATACTTACAGTTAAACTGCAGTATTCGTCTAGTAGAAAAACTATGAAGTAGGTACAAGAGCAATAACAGCAAACCACCGTCTATGACATCTAGGAGGCAACTGAGAGTGAGGGACAGTTCTATTCATGTTGTGACTTGTACATTGTACAACAACTATATGAGTTATGACCTTGAAAACACTCCATATGCGATCAGTGGGATAATTCTGTGACAGATGAATAGTTAATCAATTTATGTCCTATTATTTAGTAAAAGAGTCAATTTCTGAAACTTTAAGGTAAAATTGATGTAGGTAAGGGTTATTTTATTTCATTTTGGTTGGCCAATTTCAAGTTTTGACATGAAAAGATTATATTTTCACTACCAAAATTGATTTGAAAAAAGTTGACAAAATTAACACACCCTACAGTATACTAGGCTTGGTAAGCCAGTCAATAAATCTCAAATGTGGAAGCATTGGCGTAGGCAATTGTATGTTCATTACACAGTGATTCACTGGCCTACTTAGTCAGTGCTCCAGACAACTATCTCTTAATCTTCTATGGACCTCTTGTATAATGTTTGTACCTGTTGAGTCTGAAATAAAGTGTTTATTTGTGTGTGCTAAAAATATGATATATATATATATATATATATATATATATATATATATATATATATGCATTTAACTGCAATGACCACGCAGTATATAAATGAATAGAAACGACATAAGTATTAAGGAACGTTTCTGCACACGAGGAAGAGAAATCACGAATAAATGAAAAATGAGGCGAACCGCCCGGGAATCGAACCCAGGACCTTCCAATTGCCGGTTGGATGCGCTACCATTACACTACGGACCTCGATCATTCACAAATCGACATATTCACGATTTGCGAGGGTGCCTTCTCAGGGCATTGGTTTCTGCCCTATGTAGGAGAATTTCGATTTGTGAATGATCGAGGTCCGTAGTGTAATGGTAGCGCATCCAACCGGCAATTGGAAGGCCCTGGGTTCGATTCCCGGGCGGTTCGCCTCATTTTTCATTTATTCGTGATTTCTCTTCCTCGTGTGCAGAAACGTTCCTTAATACTTATGTCGTTTCTATTCATATATATATATATATATATATCAAGAAGAAGAAATTATTTCCAATTCGAGGAAACCTGACAAATTATTATGCTTTTGTAATATATATATATATATATATATATAATATCAAGAAGAAATTATTTCCAATTCGAGGAAACCTGACTAATTATTATGCTTTTGTAAAAGAAATATTTTTTTTAGAATACAAAACAGTAAATAATAAAGGAAATTTATATAGGTTTAAAATCAATTTCAATATATATACATATATATAACCTCAGTTTGGTTTTGGCTTCCGCCCGAATTGTTCATTCTGGCGAAGGTCAAGCTTATCACTTCACCTTAGACAGTTTAACATGGAATCCGAACCACGCCCCACCAGCAGCACAGCGTCTTAACCACTAGGGTGCCTACGGTACCCACTCATCTACCAACCAATTTTTTTTATTTATTGTGTGGAAGGATGAATAGCTGGGTTTTGTTGCTTCCCGCTTGCCGTCAGCGGGTCTCGATCCCGGGGCCGATGGATTCGCAGTCAGCGACGCTAACCACTACACTACCGGCACCGAGATATATATTTGAAATTTCGGATTTACTTTCAACCCAAGAAAGCCAGTGTGGGACCACACACACACACACACACACACAGTGATTAGTGTTGGGTGTACGTAATTCTATAATAAAAATTACATTTATAGTAGGTTGAATTAAACACTAAATCAATAAAAATTAAGTACAACAAAAATTAAGTACAACAAAAATTAAGTACAACAAAAATTAAGTACAACAAAAGATGATTTCCAGAAAAACAAATGTAATTTTATTATAATAGACCACGATGTCTTTCTACGGTTAACCCTTTACTGCCGAAAAGGACAAATTTCTAACCTTTCGAATACACGCGTTCATTACTTAACCCTACAAAATATTTAGGCAGTAAAGGGTTAAGAGAAGATCTTCGACTTAATTCAAAGCATTCAAAATTAGTTTTTTTTCTTTTCAATACGTAGCTAGAAGAAAATTCAGTAAAGACGCTAATTATATTATTATAAGGAAGCCGTATACGTTGCCGATCCAGAATATTTATAGAAGTCCGTTTCAGCCATATTTTTTACAAAATATGCTACAAGTTATGAACAAGTTAGTTAGTGATATTTTTCTTTACTTGATGAAGGCTCTTAGTGTATAACTGAAACTTTTTGCTTGACTCGCAGGGATCTTTTTGACGAGTTTATACAGAGTATATACTTTACTTAAGTAACTAACATAGTTTACCAGAATGTTTAATATTACAAAGATTAACTTAATAGAAGCTTATGCGACTTAGTATAATCGACTCAGTGATTCTCATTTCATTCCGTGTGCAACAGTGAGAAATTCGTGATTGAGAATTTGAAAGGAGGAAATTCTGAACCTATTTTCATTTCATGCCATTATCATTCTCATCCACGGCTTTCCCACTTTGATCCAGGTTAAGTTAGGTTAGGTTAGGTTAAGTTCAGTTCGTAGGCAGCGGAACGGGGGAGCCCGGGGGCCGGCGGCCCCCTCTTAAATTGAGAGTGGGGGCAGGCCCCCTCCCCCACCTTGCCAGCGAAGATATTTTGACATTTTAAACTTTGAAAAACAAGTTTTTAATTGTATAATTTAGTAAACATTTACTTTGTGTTTGGGCTATGTAACATATTTCGTAAATTGTAAGTTCATAACTAAAACTTTAGCATGTTCACGCAATCTAGTAGCTAAATGTCTAATAGTATGCTAATCAATTCTATTTGTCCCCACTTTCCCTTTGCGCTCTAACGTTTGCCGCCACTCGTTCAGTTAGATTAGGAAATATTAGCGATTCTCATTTGGCGCCTTTACTGCGAATGGGAATGACATTCTTTCTCAAATCAAGAACCTACTCTCAAATGTGAATTTCTCACTTTGTACATTCTTAATTGCGGACCGTTAATGGGAATGAGAATTACATTGAGTCGGAAGTAATCCTATAATATAACTATAAAAAATATAAATATAAACATATATTTAGTATTTTAATACTTCGGCATATTGTATAGTACCTTATTGCGCTTCTTTGTTCAAAAAACTAGAGTACTTTTGGTGGAAGTCATTTGAATCTAAAAACGATGGCATTTTTGTAAAAAATAATGACTTTTAATCGCAGACAGATGTTTTATACGAGGACGCTCTAATCAATAACTGATTAATGCTGTGACAAACTTATTATGTTTATACAATAAGCCCCGTTAACTCCATTATACTCGTATGTGACGAACAGATTCGCTATTGTTTAATCATTTTTATGTACAATATACATCTTCAAAAAAGAGTTTACCTACAAACATAAAATTTGCAAAAAGCATAAAAGTTATTGACTAATATCGAGTTTCGTGACCACCAGATTTCGGTGACCCGCCCATTTCATCCAGTGACCAATCAAGGCGAGTCTTATGTCCGGGTTAGGTTATACCTTTAGTTACACTAGTTACGGAATTGTTTTAGGTTGGTTAGTTATTTCCCACGTGACCAACTTTCGGCCAATCAGGGGTCCAAAAATAGGTGGTCACCCAAAATTCAATACATATTCACAAAATTATTGGATCTTATTAAAACTTTGGACTGTTACATTTTTATGAAAATTTTGTCACTAGTACATTTTTTTATACTGATTCTAAGTATGCAAATCATTTTTTGCGGAAATAAATATTTAACATTTTATTGGCGTTTATTTGCAGGCCGTTTGCAGGCCTTTTCTTATCCCCATATTGCTCGGTGGACCCCGAAATCTGCCTTTTCAAGGTGTGTGCAGTAATCATTCTCGTTTTCGTATTTATTGTACGTGAAACACCACCTAACACGAGACATGACAACCATACTACCGGCAAATAATGTTTGGAGTAAAATGAAACGGATGTGATTTTTTGCAGCCATACTACGTTATGCTACATTCAGAATATCAGTGACGTAAAACCCTCCAAATGTTGTAAACAACCGCTGACGCTATTATATTTTCTTACCGGAAGTCACTATGACGGCATAAATTGATGATGTATTCAATGCAAAAGGTGTTAAGTCCTTACCGGGGTATTAGTTACTTTTCAGCCCAGAATGTTTTACGACAATTTTGAGGGGTTCTACATTAATGTCTCAACAGGTACAAAACATTTATCAATAACATTTCCGTCGCAAATGTTTAGTTTACGAGATAGTTATTTTGTTGAAAAAAAATTTTTTTTGAAGGGGCATTCTATCGCCGCCATAACAGGTGGTGGCACCATCTAGCGATGAACTATGTAAACATTTTTGAGGTAGCCAATCACAGGCCTCTATTTCGTCAAGTGACCTAATCCAGCAAATCACCGACCGATCTGCTTCCTCCTTCATCTCCTGTTTTCAGTTCAAATTCAGAATCGACATGGCTGTCCAGTGTAACCAGTGCCCTCCCGTTCCAGCTCATATTTTCACACTTTTTTGAAAATAACGAAGCAAGCCTCAATTTTCTTCGCTCGCATTGTGGTGTTCTCCCTTTAAATGTAGTGTGTCCAAGTCCAACGTGTGGCCGCGAGTGTATTTTGCGAAATGACAGACATCAGTGGCGGTGTACCAGTAGCTACGTTATCCCAAAGACTAAGAAATGCCGTAATTGTAAATCGTCTTCTTTAAAGAGGCCGCCAAGCTTTATCCACCCATTCGTGGCCGCACTGCTCCACGGATTCTTCCCCACATTGAGACCGACAGCGACTCTGACCCCGATGATCAAGACCAATAAGGTAATTTTTACATGGTTATCTTTGGTTAGGTTAGGTTTTCCATGAAACCTAGGTTTTTCTCATGGTTTTTGATGTGTTTCATGACATTCTTACCTTCATTTTCGTTGGAAATGAGTTTTTCACCCCCAAAAAAACGATTCCCCCACAGGTTCCCTAATATTGATTGGGGTAGGGGATGGTGTATATCTTAACAACTGGTCATTTCCAACGGAAATGAAGGTCAGATTCGCATGAATCACATCAAAAACCATGAGAAAAACCTAGGTTTCATGGGAAATAGCAGTCTGGGCTGAAAAGTAATACTCTTACCGGATGTAAAAAGAAAAAGGTTGGTGCGGTGCGTAATTGGGACCCAAAAAACCCAAAAATTTATAATTCGAGGTATGAACGCATTATGGGGGCTCTGCCCCGTACCCCCGAGACCTAAATTATACCGAGTGATTGTGCGAGTTTGTGTGGCGCCAGCGTCACAAAGGTCAAAATTTGTACGAGCTTATGTTAAGCATGATTGACAAGCACTTCTGATTCATAGATTTATAACATACAAATAAAATATTTCCGCAAAAAAGGAGTTTCATATTTGAAATCAGCGCGAAAAACTGTATCTGTAATGCAAGTTTCAAAACATTCGAACACAGACCAAATTATCAATCAGTAAATGATAATAAAGTATCAAAAGAAAAATAGAGTATTACCAATTAATATTGTTTTGTGTGTTTAGAACTTCTTTATTTGAAGTTGGGCATTATGCATGCGAAATGTCTCTTAAGATGATGCAATAGGCTAGTCGAGGAATGCAAACTACTTTAATTTGCATTTTTACGACCTATTATTATACTGTATTCGTATGTATGAAACTCCCGAATTATGAGGAAGAAAGCATTTGATCGAAAACTGCGTACGAATGCACTATAGCGTATACACGTATGCATTGTATTAAGTACATATATATTGTATACGCATGTACTTAATGGGTATTAAACCTACCTGTGAGTATTCTTCCCGTTCTTTGGTTTAAGGGTGCACGTGAGGGGTGACCTTCTCCTCTTCTTACTTGAGAGAGAGATTCGATAGGAATACTTACACCCTCTGGAATAGGAGTGTAGTTTCGCTTTGAACTTTCGTTAAATGAAGGATGAGGAAGAGAAAAATTATGGAGTAAAATCTAAACACGTTTTTAAGCTTCATTCTTAATTAAAAATCTTAATTATAAGCTTCAATGTAATCACAAGCATACTTCCAAATCACTTTTAATGACGTAATAGGGTCATAATAATAATTATTAGCTGTATCGCCGTATCGGGTTTAGTTAGAAATTAATGTAGGCCTATATTCATTTCAACTTCGGAGCACTCCCAGTTTCATGTATATAGAATTTGCAGATCAATAAATAACCGATTAAAATTACATATACAGTATATATATATATATATATATATATATATATATATATATATATATATATATATATATATATATTGTTATACAAACGACTAATTCACTCCATTAATCACTAATTAATTTAACTAAATGTTAACAACAAAGTTAAATAATAAAGGACAACAATTTATTCTTATGCTTGATTTAACCACAACGTCTTATCATTAACGAAGCCAACAGGTGACTAAATCGTTGATAATATAGTTTTCAACTTGGCAGCTGATTCTAATAAAGTTGAAGAAGGTCACCGCAGATTCGCTGACTTGTTTTTTTTTTTTTTTTTTAGCTACAAAAAAACAAGTTTATTTTCTATATATTTTTTTTAGAATGATTCATAGTTATTAATTCAACTAGAAAGAATAAACTAAGGGAGGGGTTCTGCTTTCGAAGGTTCTTCTTAAGACATTCTTGATTTTAGGAGAAAATCTATAAGGAAAATTAGCATATTTTTTTTCTAGTCATGATATTTTATATACGATTTTTTTTTTTGTTTTGTTTTCAGAGGGGGTCCTTAGAGTTTTTTCTGCTTCCTTTTTTTTTTTATTGTATTTTTAGAAAATGAATAACGATCTAATATTTTAGCAATTTATTTTAGCGTTTGAATTTGTTAATTTTTAGGGCCACGACTCTGAAATTTAATTATTTTAAAAGTGCCTCATTTAGTTAACAAATAAACGAAGTTACTGTAGCTACTTGAGATTTTTATGGGTTCACTTATTTTTACTATTGCATCATTTTATATAACGGTTTTGTCTTTGATGTGTTAATATTTCTAAGACACATGCCACAGTGTGTGTGTGTGTGTGTGATTTAAGTATGTAGTTATAATTTCATACATGAAAAACTGAATATTAAACAAAATATTTATATTTTTAACATTTTAACGAAGAGCTCCTGGTAGCTCAGTGGTTACTGTGTCGGACTGAGCGGTGAGGCTCTGGGTTTGCTCTCAGCTGCTGGCACCGGGGTTGGGTTGAGCCGCCCCCTTGCTCTCTCAATGCTCGGCCTCTGGTACCCCTGCCGGGACACTCACCCCACAAAATGGCGAAATGAGTTCCGGATGTTGCCTTGTTGCCTATCCTCGTTTGCCGTTTCCCTGTAAGCGAAATGAAGCCATTAAATTTGGGCACTGAGGTCGGGGGTTCGAACGTCGATGCTGCTGGTGATAATAACAACAACGCAGGAGTTAGAACAATGGGCCGCATTAGTTGCCCTGAGCGCTTGCCAGTTTCTGTCTCTGCTGACTGATCATTATTATTTAATTTATTATTAAAAACAACAGCGGAATCATCCCAGTGTAAGAAAAAGTAAGAAAAAGATGTATAAATAATTATCATCATCAACATTATTATTATTATTATGATTATCATCATTATTATCATTATATAAACGTTCTCGGCCTGAAAATACTGTAAGCATACTCCGTACATAGAATCAATATTCTCTAATGGAGGTACCTTCATAATGGCAATGGCATATAAAAATGAATATTTATATAAGCATTCATAATATTTTACACAGACCAAAGTGTATTATCATATATAAGTATGTCATAAGTTAGTTATACGGTAACTGTATTTTCAATACAATTAAAAAGAAAATATATACAGAAAACAAAGATTTCCCGCAACCTCCTCTGCATAGAAATATTACTTTCTATTGTTTCAAATCAGTTAAAAAAAAAAAAATGTTTTGAAGACCATTGCTTGGGTGGCCGTTCTTTGCGTTCAGATGATGTATTGATCCGTAGATAGTTTGGATCCCGCGTAAACCTGTAGGTACCCTCCGTCACGTGACCTTTGACGTTACGGAAGTTAAAACAACCTATAAACTCCCATCATTATAATTATCCATGTTTTTTATAATGTTAAAGAAACGGATGAAAAAGAAAATATTAAGGTTCTGGCCATTGTCAATGGGCGTCCCGTACCTTAGTGGTTACGGTGGCGGACTCTGAACAATGAGGCTTTGGTTCGCTCTCGACTATTGGCTCCTGGATTGGGTTGAGTTCAGAGATTTTGAGGCACTATCAACAATGGGGCTGCCATGTGATCAGGACAGAACACAAATACAAACCAATTAAAATATACGAACACATTAAAACTAAACACGGAAAATTACCAAACAATGAAATCTTAAAACAGTTTTAAAATTCTACAACGAACTGAGCGATTCTACGATTCACGAATTGGTGAATCAGTTTTAATTAAGAAATTTAAACCATAAATTAATATTAAATATAATGAAATGCTAAACTTTCTAACCACTTTCTATTAAAATATCAGTTCATATGTGTGAAGCTCAAGATTTTTACGGCTGCGTTCTTTTCTGTAGTTTTATCGCGGTGCTGGGGCCTTCGGACCCAGTAATTATGACCTAGGACCGGGAAACTTGACAGAGCACATCGGCAGCTCATGGCCTATCAGTTGTTGTTGTTGTTGTTTAGCGGGCCGGGCAGTGTTTCCCAACCGGGGGCCATATGGCTCCCTGGGGGCCATGGCACATTTGAAGGGGGCCACAGGAAAATGTTATTTTGTAAAATAGAGTTAAATCTGCATATTACCTACTGAAAATAATGCTTATGGGGGCCACGGGAAAAAATAAGGTTCCTAAGGGGGGCCATAAGCCAAAACCGGTTGGGAACCACTGGGTCACTTTAGCCGATCAGCCCACCCTGATCGAGCAAGCCGGCGGCACGCAGGTAACCGATCGCCCTCTCCGGAGTGGACCAGAGGTTCAGCGCACTAGTGACGTTGTGTTGTGTTCGTTGTTGTGCTAGAGCGGTACAGTCTGTCATAATGTGTTCAATTGTTTGTGGTGTGTCCTGGCACAGGTGGCAGGTGTCGTCTATGGAGTTGTCTAGTCTGTGTTTATATGTCTGTAAGTTGGGGTGATGTCCACATCGGAATGGTGCTAAGTTAACTCGATCCGATTTGCTCAGACTGGTCTTTGACTTGTCAATGGGTGGCGGCTTCGCAGTTCGCACCCAGGACCGCATTCGGACCGAGTCGTGTCAGTGCTTTGTGGGTTAGAGCTTCATATCCAAAGCCAATGAGACCAAATTTGTGGAGCTGCACTCAAAATCTAAGTGACTCATGAGTTTAAAATAAATGTTCAAGTCTCACTGGCTTAATAATTTCTATTCAAAATTGTTTGTATGAATTTATCTACCTGACGACTAGATATAGGTAGGCTTTGTTAATACTTTCCTCTGCTGTTTAGAATAACTAGCAAACGTGGGCCCTACGGGCCCATTTAGTTAGACCTGCGATGCTGGGGCCTTCGGCCTCAGTATAACGGGGGGTCCTGCGGTCCCCCAATTACTGGGCAGTCAATAGTTTTCAATAGTTTTCGGTCAAAAGAACGTAGCCATGAAAATCTTAAGCTTCACAAATCTTGAGACAATGGGTTTGGGATGTGAAGCTTAAGA
The DNA here is from genome assembly GCA_023014485.1 of Bathynomus jamesi. Taxonomy (NCBI): domain Eukaryota; kingdom Metazoa; phylum Arthropoda; class Malacostraca; order Isopoda; family Cirolanidae; genus Bathynomus; species Bathynomus jamesi. Next base: position 913,922 of record JAJOZX010000702.1, on the reverse strand, counting down.
TTTTCATTGCTACGTTCTTTTCTATAGTTTTATTGACCGAATAATTGAACCCTCAGTAATTGGCTGGCAGGGGGGTAATTTATTCGGTCAATAAAACTATAGAAAATAACGCAGAAATGAAAATCTTAAACTTCACATCGAAAACCAGTGTATCAGGCAATGAAAATCTTAAGGCTCTGCCGCTGTAGAGTCTTCTTCTTCTTCCGCAGCTTATTATCCCATCTTTACATGGGGTCGCTGTTTTTGGTTCGTCTTCTCCACTCTCCTCTGTCGTATACCACGTCATCCTCCAAGTCCTTCTCCCTGATGTCCGCCACCACACAGTCCCTCCATCTCGTCTTCGGTCTTCCTCTTCTTCTCCGTCCCGGCAACTCCATCTCCAGCATTCTGCGCCCCACATACTCCTCCTCTCTTCTCCTGACGTGTCCATACCACCTCAGCCTGGCCTCCTGCACCTTCTTAGATGCTTCCGCCACCTTCACTGTTCCCCTTATATGCTCATTTCTGACCCTATCCCTCCTCGTCACTCCACACATCCATCTCAACATCTTCATTTCAGCCACATCGATTTTTCTTTCATTGCTCTTCTTCATTGGCACAGTCTCCATTCCATACAACATTGCCGGCCTCACCACTGTTTTGAATACCTTTCCCTTCAGTTTCACTGGGACCCTCTTATCACAGAGCACCCCTGATACGTCCCTCCAGTTCTTCCACCCCGACTGTATTCTACAGTTTATCCCTCTCTCTGCTCCCCCCTCTGCATCCACTGTTGACCCCAAGTATTTAAAATACTCCACCGTCTTAACACGCTCTCCACTCAATGTCACTTCCCCTCCTCGGTCCTGCTGCACATCTCATATATTCGGTCTTCTTTCGGCTAATTCTCATCCCCCTACTTTCCAACGCCTCTCTCCAATTTTCCAACTGCTGCTCCACCTCCTCTTTCGTCTCCCCACTCAACACAACATCGTCTGCATACATCATGCACCACGGCGCCTCCCCTCTAATCTCGTCCGTCAACACATCGAATACCACATTGAAAAGGAAGGGGCTCAAAGCTGATCCAGAGTTGAAAGATCCTGATCTGCCGCTCTAGAGTAAAAAGTTGAAAGAAAACAAAGCGCATTTATTTCGGAGACAGACGGACGGACCTTTTTATAGTATAGATTAGAAGAAGACACTTTAGAAATCAGTCTTAATAAATAAATTATTATTATTATTACTAGTACAGTTCCCGCCGCTTCGCTGACGGTTAGACAGGCTAAACTACAAAAAAAGAACCCAGCCGTGAAAATTTTGAGCTTCACATTGTGTCAACATTTCTGAATCTGGTATCTCCCAAAACCTCCTCACCCCCATTCATACAACTTGGGGGCTAACCCCCTCCCCCATTACCCCCACCCCCACCCTTCCGCCCACCCAAACCTTCCCCCCACTCCCACCCTTCCCCCATTGCTAAACTACAGAAAAGAACACAGTCATGAAAATCTTGAGCTTCACATTTCCGCCCGTAATACAATTTCTGAATTTTTTTTACAATTTCTGAATTTTTTTCTCACAATTTCTGAAAGTGTGACGGACGGACAGACAGACAGACAGACGGACGGACAGCTCTCTTATTATAGTATAGATTATTTGAATGAACCGCTCATACAAAAATGACTAGAAATTATGGAATGTGAAATTGCAAAATGGGGATTCTAAAATACAAATCTAAGAGCAGCATATCCCGATTGTTATAGATTGGACTTCCTGTGAAGTGCATGAGGATAAATAGTCATTCGGATTTAATAAAAATAAAAAAACAAACTATTTTGAAACTGAAATAAATACCGGACGTGAACAGTTAAAAAAAAATCCAGAACAAATTTTCTAAAGTGATTCCTAGGCTGACATTCGTTTGACATAAACTGCATTACCCTGTTTAGATAAACTACAAGTGATATTATAGCCTTTTGTATGAATTAGTTATCGATGTGAAAGCAAGTCATTAATATACAATATAAAATGCAATTAATATACAATAACAGGATAAACGTTGAGGATAACATAAAAGTGTTAAAAATTCTGAAATGATGTGTGTATAAAACAAGAATTATAACTTATAAATAATATTCAACTAATGGATTATTTATTTTTATATACCTACTTCTAAAATAATTCAATTATATAAATCTTACGTGATTTAATGACATTACTGTAAAATATGATAGTTATTTTTATACAAAAAGGCATTATTGTTTAATGAGAGAGAGAGAGAGAGAGAGAAGTACCTCAAAAGGCCTTGCGGCCCATATCGAGGAGGTACCAATGGCAACGGGTGCCAGGGAAAATTTTCTACACCCTCAAATAGTGTGCAAGATTTGGTCTAACCTTTTCTTGAAGTGATTCACAGAGGAACTGTTCATAACTTCTGAAGGTAACCTGTTCCACGTGTCACAGATCTTATAGGTAAAGTAATTCCCACACACACACACTAGTCCTAAACCGTTTCAAATCCAACTTCCAACCATTGTTGCGAGTTTGGTTATCATTTAAACTGAACATGCTTCTAAAATCGACATCGTTGAACCCGCGTAAGAGCTTGAAAACCTCGATGAGTTGACCGCGCAACCTCCGAGTTTCCAGCGAAAACAAGTTCAGGGCGCGTAAGCGTCGATTGTAGCCCATATGCCTAACGGAAGGGATTAACTTTGTGGCCCTCGCTTGCACTCGCTCCAGCCTCTCAATATCTTTCCTGAGGGTGGGCGTCCAGAACTGCACAGCATATTCCAGGTGCGACTCACCCAACATGACGTGGAAAAACTCGAGCAAGTTGGTGAAACACGACCTATGCCGTCTAAACCCATGTTGGGAGTCCCCAAGCAGCTTGTAGGAATCCAAATGGTCAACGATCCTATCCGCTATTATCCCCTCTAATAATTTACCTACAACTGAAGTGGGACTAATGGGACGATAGTTCCCTGGACTTTCGTGATCCCCTTTCTTAAAGATAGGGGTCACGTTGGCTTCCCTCCAGTCACCAGGCACCTGGCCCGTCTCCATCGATTTGTTGAAGACTGTAGCCAGGTGGGGAGCCACCTGGTCGCGCACCTCCCGCAACACTCTGGGGAGAAACTGGTCTGGCCCAGGAGCCTTAAACGCACTCAGTTTGTCTATTCTACGGGCAACGACTGTCGCGGTACATCGAACACTATCCAGGCCAGCACCTTCGTGCCTGACGCCTGGCTCGGGGATGACGCGGGTGTCCTCCCTGGTGAACACTCCCGTAAAGTACTCCTTAGGGTTCCCCTTGCAGAGGCCTGCCACCCGTAGTTCTTTGTTACGTTTGGCTAGCCTAACCTTCGCCTTCACTTCCCTACACAGGCGGACATACGTTTCAGTGTTCTCATGGGAACGATTGGCCTTGGCCCTCCTATACGCTACTTTCATATTTCGGAGAGAGAGAGAGAGAGAGAGAGTTACAAGGAGTTACAAGGACAAGAGGAAGCCTCAAAGACCTTCCGGTCCACTCTGGGAGGTTCCTGTTATTAAACAAGTTTATTTTTCTTTCAACTATCCTAGCAGTAGTAGTAAACTGGATAGAAAAGTAGAAGGCTCTCTCCCCACCCTCCCTGCCAGAGGCAGGTACGGAAAAAGGTTGAAGAAAATACCTTGACCCTGGAAAAGTAGCCAAGGAAATTTTACAGGAAAGTGGAGAATATATAAATAGCTCTATATTTAGCATGCTCACAGAGACACCGTGCAAGCGAACTCCTGCAGAGTTGTTGTTGTTATGTTATGTTTTAGCCTTGAACTATGAGAGTATTCAGTACTTTGTCTAGCCTATTTTTAAACACATTTACACTTTGACTGGAAACAACCTCTGAGGGAAGTTGGTTCCAGATATTAACTATTTTATAGGAAAAGAAATTCCCGCAAACAGAGGTCCTAAATGTCTTTAGTTCCAGTTTAAACCCATTATTTCTTGTTGGATTGGCATTAAGTGAGAATAAGTTTCTGTAATCTACCCTGTCTATTCCATTTAGCATCTTGAAGATTTGAATAAGCTGACCCCGCAACCTCCTCGTCTCTAAGGCAAACAGATTTAGGCGCTCCAATCTCCGTTGGTAGCTTTGCATTCTCATTGAAGGGATCAATTTTGTAGCCCTTGCTTGTACTCTTTCTAACCTTTCTATGTCCTTCCTGAGGGATGGAGACCAAAACTGCACACAGTATTTCAGTTGAGGTCTGACTAGCGAATTATAAAGAGACATTACAGTCTCCTTGTTCCGAAACTGGAACTGTCTTTTAATACTGGGTGATCCAGATAAATGGGACCCATAAAAAAAAGCCAAATATTCTTAATATTTAATTCCTTTCATAAAAACTATATATCATTCGAAAGAGTAGAGTTACAAGTTTATTATGAAATATTTATTTTTTAAAAATGACTCCTTTCAAATGTGCTCCATTAGTTGCCAAGCATTCCAGTGTTCTCGCTTGTAAGTTCTGCATCACTTTTGCAAGAGTGTGCGGTGGTATGGCCTGTATCTCATTTGTGATGGCGGCCTTCAATTCTTGCAAGGTCGTTGGGTTATTTCTGTAGACCCTACTCTTTAAATATCCCGAGAGATAATAATCTAAGGGAGAAAAATCCGGAGACCTTGCGGGCCATTCAACGTCTCCAAATCTTGAGATCAACTCGCCTGGAAACGTTTGACGCAAAACTGCCATGCAGGTCCTCGTGGTATGGCAGGTAGCTCCGTCTTGTTGGAACCAGTGGTTTTCTAGACAAAGATCTCTTAATTTAGGAATAAGGAAATCGGTCAACATTTTTTCGTAGCGATCACCATTTACAGTGACCGTGTTTCCGGTGGAATCCTCGAAAAAGTACGGCCCTATGATCTGAGATGCAGTAAGACCACACCAAACAGCTACATGCTGACTATGCAACGGGACTTCGGTAATATTCAATGGATTTTCTGTTGCCCAGAAACGACAATTTTGTTTGTTTACAGTTCCATTCAAGTGAAAATGGGCTTCGTCTGACATAATCAAAGTTGCTAGAAAATTGGTGGTGTCATTTACTTTCTGTTGGATCCATTGACAGAATTGTCGTCTTCGTGCGAAATCTCCATCGTTTAGTTGTTGCACTGTTTGAATTTTATATGGAAAGAGCATTAAATTTTGCTTGAATATACGGTGTGTTGTTCCATATCCAACTCCTAACAGCTGAGAAGCACGTCTGATGCTTATGTTAGGATTATCCTGTACAATTTCATGAGTTCTGTTAATGATCTCGTCTATCCTTGCTGTGCGCACTCTTCCAGTTGGTTTTCTTTTTCCAATGCTGCCAGTTAGGGAAAAATTTCTGACACACCGACGGATTACTTTCTTAGAAGGTGATTTTGACATCTGAAAATTTGTCTTGAAAGATCTTTGAGCTGAAACTACACTTCTTCCATGCTCATAATATTGCTCAGTTATGAAACGCAGCTGTTCCACAGTCCATGCAGTCATCTTGAAGGGTTAGTTTTAACTAACGCTTTTATTTTGTTTTGTATCTTATCTTGTCTTGTATTGTCAAAACCTATACAATCCTGTACAAACTTGTAACTATCCTCTTTCGAATGATGCGTATGATTTTATAAAAGGACTTATACTTTAAGAGTTACAGGGGTTTCTTTTGGGTCCCATTTCTCTGGATCACCCTTATAACCTAATATTTTTAAGGCCCTCTTTTCGACTTCTGCACAGTGCTTCGATGGTTTCAGATCGTTGCTGATATAGACTCCTAAGTCTTTCTCTAGATCGGTCTCAGTCAAGTTCCTTCCCAAGAGAGAGTAATCGGTCTCAGTCGAGTTCCTTCCCAAGAGAGAGTAATCGGTCTTCCGGTTTTTATAACCTATGTGCATTACCTTACATTTGTCCAAGTTGAATGGCATCTGCCAAGTAGCAGACCATTCGCCCAACCTGTCAAGATCGTTCTAAAGCGTTCTTACGCCCTCCTCAGTACCTACACTACTTCCTAATTTCGTATCGTCTGCAAGTTTGGAGATTGCAGTTAGAAGCCCGACGTCTATATCGTTAATATAGATGATAAAAAGTAAAGGACCCACAACGGAACCCTGTGGGACACCACTGGTGACGGGCGCCCACTCCGAAGCCACTCCATTTATTACCACTCTCTGCTTTCTATCTTTTAACCAATCCTCAATCCAGTTGGAAACGAGCCCGTTTGTTCCTAGTCTTTTGACTTTAGCCATCAATCTCGCGTGAGGGACTTTGTCAAAGGCTTTTTGAAAGTCGAGATACACTATATCTATTGCCCTACTTGCATCGTACAGTGTATGCATATTATGGAAAAACTCTAACAGGTTTGTCAGACAGGATCTATGTCGCCTAAATCCATATTGAGAATAAAAAATTAGATTGTTAGATTCAAAGTGATACACAATACGTTTTGTAATGGTGGATTCCAACAGTTTGCCTACAACTGATGTTAAACTGATCGGGCGGTAATTACAAGGATTTTCCCTATCACCCTTTTTAAAGATTGGTATTACATTTGCTAACTTCCAGTCGGTTGGAACTTTCCCTAACTCGATTGATTGTTTGAATATGGTTACTAAGTCGTCAACAACATTGTGGCTAACCTCTTTTAATACCCTTGGAAGAAATAAGTCGGGGCCAGGTGATTTGTATTTGTTCATCTTATCAATTAATTGCTGTACCTCATTTCTCGTAAAACTTATGGTCTCTACGTGATGGTCACCGTCATATGTAATCCGAGGACTTGGCACCTCTATTGTGTCTTCCTCCGTGAAGACTGTAACGAAGAACTCGTTTAACATATTAGCTATATCTTTATCACCGAATTTCAGTACGCCATTTCTAACTTTTAAGGGGCCTACAGAATTTTTAATTGGCTTTCTGCTATTAACATGGGCAAAAAATTCTTTAGGGTTAACTTTACAGAGTGAGGCAACTCTAGCTTCTTCATCACGTTTGGCTGATCTAATTAAGGACTTAACCCTCCTACGTAGGTTTATATAGTTTTCTGAATTAGTCTGGTTGAAATGCGACTTAAGTAATTTGTAGGCTCTATTTCTTCCCTAATAGCACTGCTAATTTCGTTGTTAAACCATTTCGGTGACTTTGTTGACAAGGAAACCATTTTAGTGGGTATAAAAGTGTTCTGTAATATTCTAAATTGATCCCTATATGAGCTCCAGGTGACACTGACATCCTCACTTATTAGAACTTCAAGTGTGTCTAAACTACTTCGGAAGCTTTCAAAATTTGCTCTCGAGAAATCCAGTCTTTCACGAGTCTTTTCGCGTGTATTAACTGGAACCCTGAGGTCAAACCAAATCAAATTATGATCGCTGTTACTTAAATTTTCACCAATAGTCAGGTTAGAGACTAGGTCATCTTCGTTCGTGAATATGAGGTCTAGTTTATTATTACCCCTTGTAGGACCGTCAACCCATTGACTTAAGTTATCATCGGCAAATTCCAACAGTCTTGAGCCCTCAGCATCAGCTGTTTTGTTTTCCCAATTTACATTACCACAATTAAAATCACCAAAGATCACACTGATCTTATTATACACTATTCTGCTTGATTGGTTATTCAAGTTTATCTCCTTATCAACGGGGTAGTGCGGTGGCCTATATACTAGAAGTAGCTGCACTACTTTATTATTTAGGTTTAGATCAATTTCCAACATTTCATGAGCAGATACGATATTACTTTTTACCGGGTGCAGGAAGTCCCGAGCATACAAAAGTGCACCGCCGCCTTCCCTTCCGTTCCTATCTTTGTGAAACATTTTGTAACCTACCATTTTAAATTCTCCTACAAAATCCCTTGATTCAAAATGAACCCAGGATTCCGTTATTCCTATGATATCAAAGTTCTCAGTTTTGACAAGCGCTATAAATTCCATTAGTTTGTTTCTAATTGACCTAGCATTGAAGAGCACAGTTTTGAGTGATTTTAAGTTGTGATTTTTCCTAACTGGCCTGAGTCGTTTCCCGACGCAGTTGAACCAACTACTGGGGGAGTGGGACTAACTACTGAGAGGGAGAGAGAGAATTATGTTCCGAAATTTAGAAGCGAGGACCGAGTACATTTGAGGTGAAACGGGTCTGTTAATACTAGTACAATTAGTTGTACAGGGGTGGTTAGCAAAACTAAATGGATACCTTCGGTTTTTCCATAGTTTTTGATTGATAATAAAAAGTCAATACATAATAACATTTTTATTAAATCATCATACAGGGTGGGCCAAAAGTTCCTATCTATCTATCTATCTATCTTGCTGAAATAATAGTATTTTAGGATAAAAATGTAATAACAATTATTAGATGTATATTTATATATCAAACTTAGGTCTACGATTTGACGTGAGCACCATCAGTGTCTTTGCAAATCTCAAATCTGTCCACTGCATTGCGGAACACATTCTCAAGCATTTCTGGGGTTATTTTAGCTACTTCCGCGACAATGCGGGTTCGCAGATCCTGCAGGTCTGTAACTCTTGTTTGGCAAACCTCAGACTTTATAAAGCCCCACACAAAGAAGACTAATAGCGTTAAATCCAGAGATCGAGCTGCCCAAGGCCTGTTTCCACCACGTCCAATCCAGCAATTTGGTAAGAGCTCATCAAGGTAGGCCCGAACGATGTTTGCATTGTGACACGGCGCTCCATCTTGTTGAATGACAACAGTGTTGAGAATACAATCTGAAAGAAGCTGCGGTTCAAGAAACTGCTGAAGCATGTCAAAATAAATTGGCCCTGTTACCGTAGCTTCTGCAAAGAAAAAAGGTTCGTAAATCTTCGATCTTGTCATACCCAACCAGACATTAACTTTAGGAGAATCTCTCTTCCATTCGTAGAACTCTGTGTTCTACCCCATGTGTGGAATGTCGCCTCATCGCTGAAGAGAATGTGGTTTAATAGGTTTTCGTTATGAATATTTTAAAATTAATTCTGTGTACATGGCGGCTCGTCTTGGATAATCCTCTTCGTGTAACTCATGTAGCACTTGAATATAGTAACTTTTCTTTTTTAATGTTAATTTTAAAATGCTTAGAACAGTCGTTTTTTATATGCTCAGTCTACGTGATGCTGTGCGAGTTGACATTCTAGGATTTGTTTCAAAGGCATCTTTTACCAATTCGACATTTTCTTGAGAGGTACTTGGACGTCCAGATCTTGCTTCATCATGAACAGATCCTGTTCTTTTAAATTTATTGACCAGCTCGCGAATTGCTTTGTCTGTAGGTCCTGTTTGTGAAATCTTCTTTCGATTTTTTCTCGAATTTCTTTGCACTTCTTCCCTTGGATAGGTAGTGCTACTACCATCACACATTTTTGTACATCCATCATCATCTATGGCCTGTAGAAAACAAAATATAATTATTTTTTCAGCAAAATAGATAGGGACTTTTGGACCACCCTGTATTTAGAATCGTGTTGCTTTCTCCTTTCCATTATGTAAAGGTGACACGTTCTGGCATTCCACTGATGAGTTTTACCATTTGTTCTTGAGGACAATCATCCTGGTGTCTACTTTTGTCAATCGTATATAGAAATGGAAAGACATACCTCACTTCCTCGAGGTGGGAGGGGTAATTAATGGCAGTTTGACGACTATTTTGAGTTATATCCAAGTAGGGTATGGAAAAAGTAAAAAAGACAATGAAACTAGTTCCACTAGGAACTAGTGGGACTCGAACCTTCGTCACGTGTTTTCAGGGATAGCGCTCTTTCCTATCACGCTTTCTAGAACTCAAAAAGATTATTTCTGTTTGACCATGTTCTATTTCAACAACCCCGTCTTTATAAAGCATATAACAGCACTTCATTTTTTTCCCTTTTCATCTTATCTTCTTCTTCCTCAGCATAATTAATCCCATTTTTATATGGGTCGCTGTTTAAGGTGAGTCGCCTCCATCTTGGTCTGTCGTACACCATATCCTCCTCCAAATTCTTCTCCCATAAGTCCGCTCCAACACAATCCTTCCATCTTTTCTTCGGTCTTCCTCTTCTTTGCCCACCTGGCAACTCCATCACCATCACTCTACGTCCGACATAATCTTCATCTCGCCTCATCACGTGCCCATACCATCTCATTCTTGCCTCCTGTATCTTCTTTGATGCCACTGCCACCTTCACAGTTCCTCTAATATACTCATTCCTGATCCTATCCTCTCTTGTCACACCGCACATCCATCGCATCATCATCATCTCTGCTACTGTACATCCATTTTGTCCTCATTTGTCTTCTTCATAGGTAATGCCTCCGTTCCATACAACATTGCTGGTCTCACCACAGTTTTATATACCTTTCCTTTCAACTTCACTGGCACCTTTCTATCGCATAAGACACCCGACATTTCTCTCCAATTTTTCCACCCAGCTTGGACTCTATTATTAATTTCTTTCTCCACATCTTCTTCATCCATTAACGAGCCCAAATACTTAAATCGGTCTACTCTTTTAATCACTTCTCCATTCATTACATCTCATCTTCCTGATCCTCATGTAAGCCACACCGTAAGTGTTCAGTCTTCCTTCTGCTTATTTTCATCCCTCTATCTTCCAACGCTCCTCTCCAACTCTCTAACTTCTGTTCCATCTCCTCCTTTGTCTCGGCACACAATGCTATATCGTCTGCGTAAAGCATACTCCATGGCGCTCTCTCTCTCACTCCCTCTGTCAGCACTTCCATCACTATGTTAAAGAGAAACGGGCTAAGCGCAAATCCCTGATGCAGATCCCTCTTACTTCAAAACTGTCCGTCTCTCCCAGACAGCTCCTAACCGTCGCATGTACATCTCTATACATTTCCTGTATCAGTCTGACATATTTTTCCGGTACCATCTTCTGTCTAAGGCTTCTCCACACCTCCTGTCTTGGGACCCTGTCGTAAGCCTTCTCTAAATCTACAAATACCATATGCATCGGTCTCTGTCCCTCCCTGTACCTCTCAATCACTTGGCGTAAGGCAAATACTGCATCCATGGTTCCTCTACCCGGCATGAATCCGAACTGCTCCTCTGCTATGTCAACTTCATCTCTCAATCTTCCGTCCACGATCCGCTCCCATATCTTCATGGTGTGTGACATGAGCTTAATCCCTCTATAGTTATTACAGTCCTGCACATCCCCTTCTCCTTTTAGATTGGCACCACAACACTGCTACGCCACTCATCGGGTCGGGAATCACCTCCTGTTCAAACAGCTTCTCCATTAGATCCCATAATAAATCAATACCTTCTTCTCCTAATGCCTTCCATGCCTCTGCAGGTATCTTATCTGGTCCAGCTGCCTTACCATTCTTCATCTTCGACAACTCCCTCACCACTTCACTCCTCTTCACTCTTCCCGTCATCCCTTCATTTGGTTGCTCGTCCTCCCAGAATATCCTGTCATTCTCTTCATTCAGCAGCCACTCGAAATATTCCCTCCATCTGGTTTGTATGTCTTCTTCCTTTCGTATCACTGTTCCATCCACTCTTTTGATCTGTTTCACTTTATTGATATTCTTTGTTGCTTTATTTCGCGTTTTAGCCAATCTATATATTTTCTTTTGTCCCCTCTCGCGTTTCCAATTCCTCATACATATCTTGGTATGCTTTGCTTGTGCTACCGCTCTCTTCGCTTGCTTATTCCTCTCTCTATACACTTCCCTATGGTCATCCTGCTGCATTTCCTCCCACAGCTTCTTTGCTGCTGTCTTCCTTTGTAGGCTCTCCTGTACTTCCTCGCTCCACCACCAGTTTTCCTTATTTTCCCATATCTTGCCAGATGTTTCTCCCAGTATTTCCTTGCCCCACTTTCTAATTACATTAGCATTATGTTGCCACCATTGCTGCACATCACTTTCATCCATAATTACCTCATTCAGAACATTCTCCTTAAACCTGCTTTTACAGTCTTCCTCCTTTAGCTTAAACCATTTTATTTTCTTAATTCCTTTCGTACGTGCTTTTGCCACCCTCTTGAGCTTCACATCCATGCAAAGAACACGATGCTGAGTTGACACATGATCCCCTGGTATAATTTTGCAGTTCTTCACTTCCCTCAATTGTGTCCATCTGTACAACATATAATCAATCTGAGATATCCTTCCACCACTCTTATATGTAATGAGATGCTCTACCCTCTTATTAAAGGTGTTCACCACTGCCATATCGAATAAAACCGTGAAATCTATTATCTTTTCTCCTTCCGCGTTTCTCTCTCCAAATCTTTGACCTCCATGTACCCTCTCAATTATTACCTCATTATTCCTACCCACATGCCCGTTAAGGTCGCCGCCAACAATCACACGTTCATTTTCTTCTAGAGCCTGCATTTCCCAGTACAGTAATCTCCAAAAAGCATCCTTCTCCTCATCTGTGCAGCCCACCTGTGGAGCATACGCGCTGATGATATTCAATACCCTTTCCATCTTATCTAAATACAGTTATTGCATACTTATATACCCCACGTAATTCGGTGTAATTCCTCAGTCCATCTACAAAGTGGAGGAGTACTACATACATAATTTAAAAGCAAATAGTTATGAATAGAGCCCGGATGTTTAGACACTAAAAACCCTTAAAAAAGGCAGGCAAATAGGCAAAACAAACATTCAAAATAGGCAGTAAAATTCCCTAAGAAAGGCATTTATAAATTTGCTTTCAAAAATCGTTTAATCTCGAATAATACCTCTATATGCGCATAATACATATCACAACACCCTCAATGAACAAAACAGTACGTAATGCAAATATTAGTTACCATAATAACAATGATTTCATTTCCAAAAATAAAGTTTAATATGGAATAATACCATTATATACAAATAATACATATTACAACGCCATTATAGTGAACAAAATAGTAAGTAATGAAAATGTTGGTTACATTTACACAACAATGACAATGATTTAAATTTAAAAAACGTTTAATATAAAATAATACTATTATGCACGCTCAGTTTTTGTTCCGCTGAGAATTTTAGAAAAAAATACTCCGAAATCACAGCCAAAAGGAAAGAGGAGCTGGCTAGAGAGGCAAAAGAGAAGAATATTCCGCAAAAGAAAGAGAGTGGAGGCGAAGTTAGCCAACTGCGGAGATAATGCCAGGGAAGTAGTACACGAAAAACTGGAGAGTATCGATAGGGAAATACAAACCCTGATTAAGGACCATACAGAGAAGGAAGAGGAAAAGGCGGTAGAAGCAATAAAGGAAAATCCAAAATACTTCTATAGCTATGCGGAAAGGAAAACAAAAACGCTCGCCGCTATCGGGCCCTTACGAAGAGAAATAAGGAACTAACTAATGATCTAAAAGCAATATTTGAAACATTGAGAACCCACTATGAATCAGTTTTCAGTACCCCAAAAAGTGACAAAGCGATACCTGACACATGCATTCTTTGAAGAGAAATTGCAAGAATGTATAACTGACTTTGATTTTAGCCAGAGACTATTTGGATGACCATTTCCCTGATAAATGGATAAGCCGTGGAGGACCCATTGCGTGGCTTGCTCGCTCCCCGGACCTGAATCCACTCGTGTTTTACCTGTTGGGTCATCTGAAATCCATCGTTTACGCGAGACCCACTGACAACGTTAAAATGCTTCGCCAACGTGTAGAACAAGGATGTCAGAAAATCCGAGCAATACCTGGAATGTTTGAACGCGTCAGGCAGTCTACGACGAGGTGTGTTCAGGCGTGTATTCAAGCGCAAGGCGGTCATTTTGAACACTTCCTTTAAAGGTAAGGCGGATACTTGCTGGAACACATAACGGGCTGTAACTGAAACAAAGCGATTTCGGGCATATGTTTACAAGAACTTTTTTCATCGTTTTCAGGTCCTGAATCCATCATGAAAGTGCGTCCCACACGTTATGAAATCCCATAAGTAATGTTTTTTAGATTGGAATTTGAAGGACAAAAAAAAACTCAACAAACTTTTAATCTAGTATATATTTTCCATCGGAATCAATGACACTCTGCCAATGTCCTACAAGCTTTTCAATGCCATGTTTATAAAATTCGGGCGGTTTTGAGGCAAAAAACGTACAAAGACTGGTGTACAGGTCATCTAAAGAAGTATACGGTTTCTCGTCAAGATAGTTTTGCAGACTCCTGAAGAGATGATAATCTGAAGGCGCAAGGTCTGGAGAATATGAAGAATGTGGAAGTTTTTCCGACCCAAGCTCCTCAATTTTTGCAGAAGTGGACCGAGCGGTATGAGGACGCGCGTTGTCGTGGTGGAACACGATTCCTTTCCGATTAACTAAAGAACGACTCTTTTCTTTTAGTGCAGTGTTCAATCGATCCAGTTTTTGACAGTAGACTTGAGCGGTGATTGTTTGGTTGTGTGGTAAGGTTTCAAAGTGTATTACACCACCTTTATCCCACCAAACACTAAGCAACACCTTCAGAGGGTAAAGATTTGGTTTTGGCTGTGGTGTCGCTGGTTCTCCGGCACAAACCCACTGTCGACGGCGCTTAACATTCTGGTACAGTATCCACTTTTCATCACCAGTCACTAAACGGTGCAAAAACGGATCTTTTGAGTTCACAGGAATGAAGAGCTGTGCTAATGTTTACCCGCACCCTCAGATTGTCGACCGACAATTCATGCGGAACCCATTTTCCTAACTTAGGCACTTTCCCGAGTTGTTGCAAATGTCGATGGATGGTGGACGGGGATGAATTGAGTTTCTGGGCCAATTCTTCGACAGTTGTTGAACAGTCTTCTTCAAGTGCGGCTAACAGCAGGTCATCATCAAACTCAGGAGGGCGTCCAGAGCGTGCTGCATCTGTCAAACAGCAGTCACCATTCCTAAACTTTTGAAACCATCTTTGACATTTCCTCACATGCAGAATATCGTTGCCATAAACGTCCTGAATGTTTCGCGTTGCTTCAGTAGCACTATTGCCTTTTTTGAACTCGTAAAGCATTATATGCCTGATATGCTCTTCTGATACCTCCATGTTTATGAGGGGTTCACATAAAGCAAAACACACGTCTTCACTGGTCAAGGTCTGCAAAGTATGTAGCGAAACACGATATATCTCCTCTTAGATATAACCTTCGGAAAATTTATGCTTAAAACGAGTAAGACTAGTTTAAACTTAATCTATCGTAAAAAACGACATTACTTATGGGATGACCTGATATATATATTTTAACTGAAACATACTAGAAAATAATGAAAAAAAGGCAATTATGCACTTCATGACGAAAAAGGCACTTTTTCCTGGGGGGGGGGGGGGAATGTCACTACAAAATGTCCTTTGGATACTGAAAATGAACAAGATAATTTGAATGTTAGAATTCATTGTAAGTAAAATTTCTTTTAGTTTGAAATTAAAGTGATGACTTACGTTTCGTGGATAGTGAAACAGACTTGAAAGTATTTTTAAAAATAACTTTAGCTTTGTTCTGCTGTTTTTAATTTACTCTATTTTTATCAGTACTGTAGAGTAAACATAACTACAGATCAATAACTTTAGCCGGTATTATGTTGAAGGTGCTTCAATACTTAATGAATTAATAGACTAGAACAGGGGTCACCAACCTGGGCGGTAGCGCCCACTAGTGGGCTCACATTAAAGGTAATTAAACATTTATTTCATTATTTATTTTATCGATTATGTTGATTTATTCTTTTTGATCTAAGGTGGGCGATAAGCTTTTTTAATTTTAAAAAAATCGTAACAGTGGGCAGTGAACAAAAAAAAGGTTGGTGACCCCTAGACTAGAATGTTATTTATATATTAATGATGATAACCAATTTTGTTTCGAAGGAAGAAACATGGCTGATTTCGACACGTATATTCTGTGCATGTTCTAAATATCATACATAAACAATTTAAATGTTCATGTGTCCTTTTCAGATGCCTCTAAACATTTGAGTTACCGTGACAGGATACGAAACTTATAAATCAGAATATATCGGGATATTTATTGCATATTTCAATATATTGTAAGAGGAGTCACATTCTTCGCATGGCTATACGTGAGAACCAAGCCACGGGTCGCCACATTATCTGGACGCGGAGGGTGGTCTGTCATCCAACTACTCTCCAGACCCAATGTTACTTAACTTCACTGAGCGACGGGAAATGGTGTTACGGTAGTGGCCACGACGTCTCCCGCGGACGCTGGCATCCCAATGGGTAACCAGTGCTGGGCACTTGCGCAAACACTTGCGCAAAACGCAAATTGCGCAAGTGTGATTTCGGTTGCGCATTTGCGTTAATTCTTGCGCAAACTTGCGCAAGTACTTGCGCAAACGCAAACTTGTGCGCAAACGTGAAAAAAAAACAAATATTAAAAATAGTGGATTTAGCTCATAAACACGTGACTGCCAGACAGGTGGCACCGCCAGACAGCAGTGAGCACTCAGTATACCAACAACGCCAGTGAAACACGTTTGTTTGATTAGTTGATTTTAATTTTATTTCAGAGTTCAAACTACTAACTACTCTAGTAACTTCTAGAAACTTCATAAGTCATAACTACTGTCTATAACTAGTGAACCATGGACAGCCTCAGACACCAGTCTCTGTCCAGCCCCACCTCTGCCCCCAGCCCGGCCGGCAGCGTGACCAGCCATGGCTCAGAGCCTCACCAGGAGGAAGAGGTCGCCATAGAGACCACAGGCAGCAATGGTGAAGAGGAGGATGAGGATGATGACTTTTTCAAGGTGATAGATTTAGAATATGTAGATTATAAATTATTAAATATTTAATTTCAAATAATTATTATTTTTAAAATTTTTTACTGTATAACTCTGTAGGTTTGGATTGTCATGTCCACATGAGAGAAATATGAAATATAAAATAAATATTAATTCAAATATTTTTGCGTTTGCGTTTGCGCAAGCGCAAGTTTCGAGAAGTTTGCGCAAGGTATGGGTTTGGGTTTGCGCATTTGCGCTTGCGCAAGTGAATTTTCGTTTGCGCTGCCCAGCACTGTGGGTAACCATCATAATGTACGCGTGAAATATTACAATGAGTTTTTTCTGACTAAAAAATGGTTTACAAAAAAGCTTTGAAGACGCTCAATCTATAACGTATTTCACTCAGCAGAAATATATATACCCAAAAGGAATACCTAAATACCTAAAAGCAGGAACAAATACCCAAAAGCCAAAATTGAACATTTTATTATCAAATAAAAGAATATAAAATCAAGTTCCTTCTCTCATTGCACGAAATCGTTTATTTCAATAAAAAAAAAAAAAAATTATATATATATATATTTTATATAATGTATGTTATGTATGCATATAATCTAACATAAATAACGTTCTTCATTTTAACCTCATTATTAACTAAGCATCTTAATGTAATCATTCCTTCAATATTAATTATAAATTATTACAAATTTACATCTCAAAAAGATAAATATTGTTAGAAAAAAAAATCACAAAATTTGAAAAACAACGATTAAAAAAAGGTGTACTTCATTATTTAAACAAAAACTTAAGCTGATAAATAATAATAATAATAATAATAATAATGCACGAAATAATAACAGAATACAATTTGTCGATCCAAGAAAAAAAGCAATATCAAGCATTAATAACTAATACTCAAGACCTACTTCAATGAAGAGAATATAATTGAAGTTATTCTAAGAGCGAATAAATTGTACTTCTCAGCTGTGTGTGTGTGTGTGACTGTGTGTGTGTGTGGTTTTACTTCGATGAGATGATGCTTGTACGATAACAGCAGAATGTTATGTATATTTCAAATGTATAAAACAAAATGCGTAGAAATATATAGTGTGTGCCAAAATTACGAGTCTACTTCAAGTTTTCTTAACTGAAAAATAATCTGAAAAAAATGGAATAGAACTTCAGTTCATAATTTATTGACAAAATTAAAAAAATATTCAAAAAACTAAGTTCGACTGTAAATTAATGTTACAATGGCATATTTTGCATGTCCCCCTTTTGCAGCCAATATAACAGTCGTTCCTCATGGCACATCATTTTACTCATGGTACGAGGGGCGGTCAGAAAATAAGTTTACACGGCGTATAATTTCGTAACTAAAGGACCTAGGTACATTGATTATATTTGTATCAGGTGAATTCGTTAATCATCGTTGGCAACACTGCACGTCGATTCGGCTGCCATCTACCATACATTGGTTACACGAGTCAGTTGAACATGGCGGGTCGACTGGAACAGTGCCGTCATTTCTGCAGCGATATTCAGAGTATGACAGTGGTCAAGAATTTCTCGAGCGCATTGTCACAGGAGACGAGACACGGGTTCATCACCGTACTCCAGAAACAAAACGTGCCAGCACGGAATGAAAACACCCTGGGTCCCCGCGACCGAAGTAGTTCAAGATTGTGAGGTCCGCTGTCAAAGTGATGGTTACCGTGGTTTGGGATCACAAAGGCGTTTTGCTCTCAGACTTCAAGCAAAAAAGCACAACAATTAATACAGCTGCATATTGTTCAACACTGGAACGTTTACGAGCGGCCATTAAACGTAAACGTTTTGGACTGCTCCACGGGGCAGGGCACTGTTCCAGTCGAGCCGCCATGTTCAACTGACTCGTATAACCAATGTACGGTAGATGGCAGCTGAATCGACGTGCAGTGTTGCCACCAATAAAATAATTAACGAATTCAACTGATACAAACATAATCAATGTAAGTCCTTTAGTTACGAAATTATACGCCGTGTAAACTTATTTTCTGACCACCCCTCGTATATGGAATGATGCTGTTTTGGCTTTATTGAACTTCCGGCATAAATCATTAATAATTTTGTTAGGATTATCATTTTTCTTTTCAGATGTAAACGATGTCCACAAATGCTTAACTGGGTTGAGATAAGGGGAGTGTGGAGGCCATTCCATAATGTGACGTCAGCACATTCTGTTGTTCTGTATGCTTACGGTAAATCATGCAAAGGCTGAACTTGTGGTTTTGGTCATTATCTTGTCGGAAAATGAAATTCTGACTTACTAGGCGTTGACCATTTGGAATAGCATGGTGAATTAAAACTAAATGGTATCGATTTTTCTTTATGGTACCGCTAACTTTTATAATGTCTAGTGCCATACTCACTATAACAAACCCATACCATTACTGAGGTCACAGCATATTTCACAGGCTTTATACATCGCAGGGTCAATTTCCTATCGGGTTTGCGCCGGATGTGTGACTGTGTGTACCAAATAAACCAATTTGCGGTCTTTAGCAGTAAAACGCTTCTATATTTTCGTCAACTGCATTACAAAATATTCCGAAGGAAAGGAAGATGGAAAAACGACTGCAGTGAGCCAAAAAATACAAGGATTTTACTGCTGAAGCCAGGAAAAGGGCCCTGATAACCGAGGAGTCTAAAATGAATATGTTTGGTACACACATAAGGCAGTACATCAGACGCAGACTCGATGTGAGATTGACCCTAAAATGTATAAAACAAAGTGCTGACCATTATGGAATGACCTCCAGTCACTCGATCTGAATCTAATTAAACATTTATGGACACTGTTCACATATGAAAAGAACAACAATCCTAACAATACTGTAGGAAGTAATATAACAAAACTGGACCATCACCCAAGATACCACAATAAATTGATGAAATCTGTGCCACGAGGAGTTACTGATACAAAATATGGCCAGACTTGATTTTTTTTTTTTAAATAATAACCATTTCCAATTGTTATTAAATTAGCAATTAACAGGTGTGTGTGTGTGTGTGTGTGTGTGTGTGTGTTGTAAATATTCAAATCCCAGAGGAACTCAAATTATGAGAAAGCTCTAATTGTTAAAAAAAGTATTACTGGCAGAGCTAAGGAAAACAAAGTCCAATAAAAGTAAATTAACTTTAGAGGAACTCGAAGCGAACTTAGGTCATTAACAAATAGACGGCTTTTAGCCTTGAGATCAAAAAACAATGACTTTACTTTCACATTAAATCATGAATTGGACCATTCATATGTATAAGTTTCCTCACCTGAACTTAATTTTAAGTCAGGATACTTCACTGTAAAAAAAAAAAATGGTGAAAACAGTTATTTCCTATCATTAGGATCTTTCTTCACTAGTCACAAGTTTCGTATTTGGCGACAAAAATAATTAACACGTTTCTGAACGAGGTTAAGTATTGAAAAATATTAAAAATATATAATGAGAAAACACGCGTTCACTCTATCGTTCTATTGTTTTGCCCATCGTGAACCAATAAACGTTGATAGAAAATATTTTACGAGGAAAGTTACACTTAAATTAGTATCTTCTTTCTTAACTCAATGTTTCGGACATTGAAGGTAGTGAATTCTGCGCGAATGAATGTCCACAAAAAAGAAGAACAAGATTCACTATCATAAAAGCAACTATTTAACCATTAAAACAAAGAAGTGTTTAAGCAAATGAAGTCCGCCTGACGTGAAGCAAGCATATTTTGGTTAGTTTTTCGCTTCGAAACTGGAACACAATTTGCTTAACCCTTTCAATCCCGTTGGGATCAAGCTAAAGTATAAGAAAAATTAATGTAATGTGCATTTTGCGAAAGAAGGCTTGAAAGGGTTAAGGAACCAAGCAGCTACAGCAGCTTTCAGACTTGCCTTTGGTTTGGCTTCAATTTAAAAGCAAATAAAATATTTTAAAATATTTGAATTTAGTAACATTAATTAAACAACTAAAGATTTTTCTGTAAATATTTAACTAGGAATACACGTGGTTAATTCAATTTTTTTCTTAACATTTTAAAATACTCTGAGCCATTTCATGATTTCGATTTGCCTAAAAACGAAATCTAGGAAAATTGAGCAAATTTCTTCAGTTTCACTCTGGAACAAATTGAGTAAACAATTATCCAAAATTACACTAATTACTAAAGTCACTTACATATGATGTAAAAGTGTTTTGTAAATAAAATTTACACATTTGTGTGCAATCCTTAGACTAGGTCTAGGATATAGGGGCAGGGGGGGAAGAAAAAAAAAGCGCACTCTCTCACGGAGAAAAGGAAACTAATAATGAGAATCTCAGATGAACCAAACTCTGAAATACTTTCAAAGAATCGTCTGTCAAGTTATTCCATTAACGAAATGTTCAGTGTTAAGTTTGGTTACAAAGTCAGTTTTCCTCCGCATTTTTTCAGAAGTACGAAGTAAGTGTTGATGAAATCGAAGGGGAGAGTGTCCTTCGCTTTTTATCGGCGTTACATCAGTTGATTTAACGGTTATTCTTAGCCATGGAGTGGACGGCCCAGTTAAAAGAGGTCTTCCAAGCGTTTGCCAACGCTTCGTCGAATTTTGATCGAAAATGCTGACGGGCCTCTTCATCATTTAAGTTTAATTTCTGAAAACACAATATTTTTTTTCCTTACGTACATTACAAACATTATCTAACAACTCATTTCCCCATTCTCAATCGGGTGCGAGCGACGCTTGAATTAGGGAATGAAAATACTGAAATAACTTTTTTTAAATGATAAAATAGATGCGAGAGTTCCCGTGGCTAAGATGGTTTGAAATTGGATTGGGGCTGGAAGAGCCCGGGTTTGGATCCCACCGCCGCCGGTTGGAATGGGGCCGGGCACGTACATTGTGATTGTCCGGGCTCGGGTAACTCCGTTTGGGAAAATCGGATATAACCCAATAATGTTTTGGAGTTTTTTAGCCTCCTTCGTAGTAGCAAAACGCCATGTGACGGAGGGGACCTACAGCATTACCTGGTAAACAAAGCGGCTAAAGGTCGCTACATCATCTAAAGGCAAAGGACAGTCACCCAACATCGCTCAGCCTCGTTGATCTAACGTGGCCACGATGCAACTCTCCCGGATGTTAATTATAAAATTTCTTAATTTATTCAATGAAAAATCAAATGGCATTAAGTGATCATGGAAATACTTAAAAAAACAAAAACAAAAAAAAAACAATCGCGAATTAATTTTACAGACAGCACAAAACTAAGATGCAGATATGTGCAGATATGAAAAACTTTCTCCATCCAAAAGAAAAAAACCACACACACACACACACAATGCAATTTCGCATCCTTAGTTTGTGTTCACTTGGTCCCAAAACGGACGTCATTGAAGAGCATAAATCTGTTATTTATTAACACATTCAACGCCACTATTTTTTAAGAAAGTAACCAGCTACCGGCAGCATTTTTGCAAGTTTCTACCCAACTACAAGGTCTCACCAAAAATTTAAGCAAAAATTAAAAATAAAGATATCTCTAAACAAAATATACCAAAAAAAGCTTATATATATATTATATATATATATATATATATATATATATATATATATATATATATATATAAGCACACCGGACAAAAAATTAGTCACCCCTAATAGCACCGATAGTAGGAAGTTCAAGGTCACACAGAGGGCGCTGATGTAGCATTGGTAAGTGACAAGTAGCGGTGACGTAGCACACAGGATCAGATCTGTTTCGTGAGGTGGTGAAGAACAAAGTGTGTGTTGGATATAGTCTGCAAAATGGGTCGTGAGCAGACGTTACTCAGTGGCAAAAGGAGCCATCGTGTTTGGCAGAGCCCACGGACACAAAATGTCTGAAGTAGCCCAATTTGTTGGTGTGTCAACGCGTACTGTCCAGCGAGTTTACAAAGAGTGGTGTAGTTCGCAATCAACTGAAAATCGACGGCGTAACTGTGGCCGGAAAACAATTCTCGACAATAGGGACGGCCGCCATGTTTCTCGTCTAGTAACTGCAAATCGTTTTCAAACCAGAGAACAATTGCTCCAAGAAACCAATGAGGTTCTCCAGCGACCAATTTCCGAACGGACATTGCGACGAGAACTGCATGCAATGGACATCTGGAGCAGAGTACCACAGAAGAGGCCGCTGTTAACAGCAGGTCACAAATTGGCACGTTATAAATGGGCTCAGAGGCACAAAAACTGGACTGCGGCAGATTGGAAACGTGTAATTTGGTCCGATGAGTCCCGTTTTTGTTTGTTCTCCAATGATGGGAGGCGACGAGTACATCGCAGGTCCAATGAAGCCTTTAATCCTGAATGCGTCGAAGGTGTTGTTCAGGCTGGAGGTGGTTCCGTGATGTTCTGGGGATGTTTTTCGTACCACGAAATGGGCCCTCTCGTTCCAGTGACGATGAATTTGAACCAGCAGGCGTACCTCCGCATACTAAATGATGAATTGGTACCCTTTGTCCTACATCTCCAGGAGCATCATCACATTGCCACTCCTGTCTTCCAAGACGACAATTGCCGTGTGCACAGGGCGAGAAGTGTGTCTGAGTGGCACGACGAACATTTTGCAACACTGTCTCACCTCGAATGGCCCGCCAAATCCCCCGATTTAAATCCTATTGAAAATCTGTGGGATTATTTGGAACAGAATGTGAAGCGCAGGAATAGACACCCACGGACTCTGGCGGAACTTCGGGACCGGCTGATGAACGAGTGGCAGCAAATCGATGTTCAGTACATGCACAACCTCGTAGTCTCTCTGCCTCGCCGGATTCGTGCGGTTATCAAGGCCAGAGGCGCCGTCACACGTTATTAGGTACATTCTGAGAGGGGTGACTAATTTTTTGTCCGGTGTGCTTATAATATATATATATATATATATATATATATATAATATATATATATAACCTTTGGTTAGTTTCCGCCCGAATTGTTCATTCTGACGAAGGTCAAGCTTTTCATTCCACCTTAGACCTAGTTTAACGTGGAATCTGAACCACGCCCCACCAACAGCCCAGCGTCTTAACCACTAGGCCACCCAGGGTACCCATTTATCTACCAACCACTTTATTTATGTGGAAGGATGAACAGCTGGGTTTCGCTGCGCGCCGGCTGCCGTCACCGGGTCTCGGGCCGATGGATTCGTAGTCAGCGACGCTAACCACTACACCACCGAGGCGCATCCCATATTATATATATATATATATATATATATATAAATATATATATATATATATATATATGATGAATAAAACCACGAAGGAAAGGAAACACAGAATGGTGCTCAAGCGCTTTCGTCTAATGGAGTTTTTCGAGATTACTTACATTCCGAGAATCCTGGGGGTTGGCATCCCTTGGTTGCGGTACGTCGACGATATTTTGTGCATCTGGCCCATGAATCGTGACCTGGATAACTTCCTCCTTCAGTTAAATGATCAAGTCCCCTCCATTAAGTTTACTTTAGAAGTGGAACAAGACAACTCAATCCCATTTTTGGATGTGCGTGTACATAGGGAAAGCCCAGGTTTTAAGTTTAGTATCTATCGGAAAAAAACAATTTGTCCTACGTACATTTTTACTCGGGACATGACACCCCCACTAAGGCCATATTTTTTTTTTTTTTTTCTTCAATGTTTCTCCGCGCCCTTAGGATCGCCAGTCCGGAATACATCGATGCCGAATTGGAAAAAATCAACGGTATTGGAAGTGATCTGTGTTATCCATCTGCGTTTATGGAATCTTGTCTCAACAAGGCAAAACGAACTTTCTATCGTGTGAATAATAACACTCATACTTTGTCAAAAAATATTTTAAGTACTTCCATTTTTCTTGGGCTTTTTAGGCATTGCTAATGTACTTAAACTTTTGGATATTAATGTAGGATTTTCATATAACAATATTGTGAAAAATATCATAGTAAAAAATAGCCCTACCAATAATTCAGGCATTATCTATAAAATTGGTTGTAAACAATGTGATTCCTTTTACATAGGTCAGACGGGAAAGGATTTGCACACACGTATAAAACAGCATCAATATTCCGTTAGAACAGGACAGTCGTCCAGTGCCCTTTTTTATCCATTTGTCAGTTATATCCCACTGTATTGATTGGAATAATGCTTCAGTTTTATTTCACTCTAGCAACATTGTTAATAGAAATATTCTTGAGTTTGCCATTATCCAACTCACAAATAACTTCAACATAAGCAAACGTCTTTTTCAACTCGATCCTGTTGTTTTGAATTCCTTCAGAACAGATTTAGATAAGAAGGGTAGAACGCTAAATCTTTGGTAAACTTGTATGCTACTCAAATAACTTGTATTTTTTTTAAATTTATTTTTATATACATCGAACCTAAACAAGAAGGGCAAAGTGCTAAAACCAGGGCAGATTTCCAGTATAAATTTGTATATATTTTTTTTTTTTCTATAACATTGGTTGGAAACAATTAATTTGATCTTGTGCTAAAAATCGGTAGTTTTTCCTTACAAATTTGTATGCTCCTCCCACAATCCTTTAATGTTTAATAACTTTTTAATTTTTTTTTCTCTCTCCGTTTATTGTATATATATAGTTTTTTTTTTCTGTAACCTATATATAGGCTGTAACCCTTTATGTACTTCAGTGTTCCTGAGAATGTCATTAGACGAAAGCGCTTGAGCACCATTCTGTGTTTCCTTTCCTTCGTGGTTTTATTCATCATAAATATTTTTCACGTGTTACTTTCGTGAAATAATTTTCATATATATATATATATATATACAGGGTGGGCCGTAAGTTTCCATACATAGGAAAAATAAACATTTTTTTATGGACAACCATTTTTATTTATATAATATGCTCTACATGGTTGCCATTGTTTTGAAAACACATTTCAATACGTGTTCCCCACTGTTGATGAACACGCATTAGCACAGTTGACGTTATGCTTGTAATGGCGTTGGTGATACGTTCCTTTAGATGATTTATGTCTCGTATCTTTTCCTGATACACCATGGCCTTCAAGTGCCCCCAAAGATAGAAATCAAGGGGGGTGAGATCTGGGGATCTGGGAGGCCACTCCACAGGACCACGCCGACCAATCCAAGCATCCGGAAACTGCTGATCCAAATACCGACGCACGTGAAGACCATAATGAGGTGGAGCTCCATCTTGCTGGAAGTAAACTGGGAAGTTACCTTCCTCGTTTAGCAGGGATGGGAAAATCTCTTCTTGCAACATGTTAAGATACCTTTCGGCATTAAGATTTCCACTGACAAAAATTGGTCCAATAATTCTGTCACCCCATATCCCGGCCCACACCATCACTTTACCGGCACCTTGCATCTTCGTCGGACTCAGCCAGTTAGGGTTAGCATTACTCCAATAACGTATGTTTTGCCGATTAACCTCTCCATTGACGTAAAAATTTGCTTCATCAGTAAACAAGATCTTACGTCAAACGCATATTCTTAGGGTATCTGAAACATAAAAACAAACGTTTAATTTTTCCTATGTATGGAAACTTACGGCCCACCCTGTATATATATATATACACACAAACTTAGCGATTAGATGTGATTTCTGCCAACGACTAAACGACTTTAACTGCATGAATTGGAATGACAGGGAAATAACTCTTGTCTCAAACGCGAAACACGTCGTGGGGATCAAATTTCTATGTGGCGCATGTACACAGACCGTAAATGCTTTCGCGGTCTTTAAAGAAATGGAGATAGACTCGAAAGTTACAAAAAAGAATGAAATAATGGGGACACATGGGTCCGGAATGGTCCCAACGAAAAACCGGGTGGATGAGAGAGAAGACGAAATAACGAATAACAGCATAATAACGAACAACAATTTAATAACATAGATGAAAGGAAAGAAGTAAGTAAAAGTTGCGAAGTAGACAAACGGTTCAACGAGCGAAATGATAAAAAGATAACTAAAAACGTAGAAAATAAACAGCCAAAGAAAAATAATGATAATGTCAAAATTAAGAACTTTGAAAATAATAAGAAAGCAGAAGCGTAGAAAATATCGTATGCAAATACTACGCGAAAGGAAACTGCAGATATCGGGATGGGCAATGCATATATGCACATCCCACATTATGCAAAATGCATTACACAAGTGGATACTGCAAGTTTGATAAGAAATGCATGTTCCACCATCTTACGGTCTGCAACACTTATGAAAGATATGGGAGTTGCAAATACGAAAAAAAATGCCGATACCACCACCCTCAAAGGAACGCAACGAGGGAACAGAAAAAACGAACATCAAAGAAGAGTGGCAATTTTTTAGACGCAGCCAACACATTTCAGCTGCTAAATACTCTCCAGCAATTACAAAACCAGCTGACAAATATAAATATAGAAATCCGAGAGCCGGACAGAAGGTACGAACAAAGACACTTCATGCGTTATCGGGACAACAGGTACCGACAAAGATAAAGAGAGGTAAATTCTCGGAGGACAACAAGGCAACGAAACCGGCACCCTCATTGGAAAACAAATCGGAACCACCTGTATGCGAAAAAGAAAAAAGAAAACTAATCCTAGCCAACATATAGGGCCTTAAATCAAACCATTTCACGACAAAGTTGTATACTGAAAGGACTCATGCAAGAAGCCGGAGCAGACTTTACATGCCTCACGGAAACTCGTCTAAAGGACTGCCAGGCGAACTGTGAAAATTGTGAGTCCTGTATTGACAAAAATGAAATACAAATTGACAACGATAACATCCTCCGAACCGACAGAACAGTGAGACGCAAAGGAAGATGTGCTATTTTCACACGAGAAAGGCACATAGCAGAAATGACTAAGTACCTCAAACAACTACGTAGAATGTGTAGCAGCAAAAATTGAAAAATTAAATATGGTACTAATTGTAATGTACAGACCCCCAAACAAGCCAACCTCAAAATTTTCAGATTCCATTACAGAGGTAAGAAACTTGGTGAAAGATCTACACTCTCTAACCCCAAATATTTTTCTCTGTGGTGATTTTAATTTCCCATTCATGAAGTATAAAAGGATAGGAAAAAATATATGTATACACCAGGAGCAGGTAAAAATGCTACTAGCTTTAGCTGATGAATTTATGTTAACGCAAGAAATAACAGAAAACACAAGAAAAAACAACTGCCTAGATTTGGTATTCACAAACAACAGTAATCTAATTGATAATGTAGAAATATCCCCAACTATGATATCAGACCACAATATCATTGAAATAACAACTAATATAAAGGCAACAGGAAAGGAAAGAACACGCACAACAGAAAGAAGCAAATTCGAAATTTTTAATTTTCACTCCAAAGCTATAAACTGGGAAGATGTGACATCCAGCATGGAAGTAATAGATTGGAAAACCATTTTCGAGGCCAAGACAACGGAAGAGATGCTAATGACGTTAGAGGAGAAGACGTTAGAAATTGTGGAAAAACATGTCCCAAAGATACAACAAAGAGGAAAGAGAAGCAGGTTCGAAAGACAAAAGAGGGCATTGTTCCGAAAGAGAAAAAGAGTGACTGCAAAATTAAGTAATTGTAAAGATAACATCAGAAAAATATTAAATGATAAACTACAAAGTATCGATGTCGTCATACAGGAACTAATCGAGAAGCATACAGAAAAAGAAGATGACGCTATAGAAGCGATAAAGGCTAACTCAAAGTACTTCTATAATTTCGCAAAAAGAAAGTCGAAAAACCAAGCGACTATCGGACCTTTAAAAAATGAGAACAGTGATTTATCTGATGATCTAACAGAAGTATCTGAAATATTAAAAGCTCAGTATGAATCATCTTTCAGTATCCCAAAAACTGACAAATTGATATGCGATAGAAACGCGTTCTTTGAAGAAGAACCACAAGGGGAAAGTATAACGGATTTCGACTTTACGACGGATGATATTACACAAGCCATAGGGAAACTAAAAACACACTCAGCGGCAGGACCGGATAAATGGAATGCCACACTGATCAAAAACTGCAAGAATGCAATCGCTGAGCCCCTATACTGGATATGGAGACGATCATTAGACACGGGAGAAATACCGGGCATCCTGAAGAGCGCGAACATAGTCCCAATATATAAAGGAGGAGATCGATCCGAGGCCAAAAACTATAGGCCAGTGTCGCTTACATCTCATCTCACTAAAATATTTGAAAGAATAGTTAGACAGAAAATCTATGACTTTTTGGAAACTCAGAAAAAATTCAATGATAACCAACACGGGTTTCGGTCAGGCAGATCATGCCTATCACAACTAATGGAACACTACAACAACATTATTGATTCACTTGAAAGTAATGAAAACTATGATGTACTATACACAGACTTTGCTAAAGCGTTCGACAAGTGTGACCACGGAATCATAATACATAAACTGAAATATATGGGAATAACAGGAAAAGTAGGGAAATGGATATATAATTTCCTTAGTGAGCGGAGGCAAGTCGTTACAGTACAAGGAGTATCTTCATCAGAATCAGAGGTCCTCAGCTCAGTACCACAAGGAACAGTATTAGCTCCACTACTCTTCATAATCATGCTAACTGACATAGATGAGGACGTTACCAGAGACAGCACAGTAATATCCTTTGCGGATGACACAAAGATCAGTAGAAAAATAAGAAACCCAGAAGACATAGGATCTCTACAAACCGACATAAACAAAATCTACAAGTGGACGGAAGACAACAATATGAAGTTTAACACCGAGAAATTTCAGTTATTACGGTACGGAAAGAGAGAAGAGAAGACCCAAAATCCATGGAATATTATACCCCAAATGGACAGGAAATTCAGAGAAATTCCAGAGCAAAAGATTTAGGGATTGTAATGACAGATGATGCGAAATTTGAAACACAAAATAAGATAGCAGTAAACAGAGCAAAGAGAATAACGGGTCAGATATTGAGAACCTTTAAACGAAGGGATAGGAATGTTAATGATTCCTCTACTGAAAACCCTGATAATACCCAAATTGAAATACTGCTCGGTCCTAACATCCCCATATAAAAAGAGGACACTAGACAGCTGGAGGGGATCCAAAGAAGCTTCACAGCCAAGATCAATGGGTGCAAAGAACTAAATTACTGGGAAAGGTTACGAGAACTAGACCTATATTCACTAGAAAAGAGGAGAGAGATATACACCATTATTTACACTTGGAAAATAATGGAGAAACTAGTCCCTAATCTTACTCTGAATCCTATAACTGCCCAAACAACGGTGGAAAGTAGAAGCGGTAGACTGTGTCGTATTCCCAAATTGAAAGCGAGACAGGGAACATCCTTAACCCTGAAAGAAAATAGTTTTGTAGTGAGAGGACCAAAACTGTTTAATCAGTTGCCCAAAGACCTAAGAAACACGAAGGGAGTTGCAGTGGAAATCTTCAAAAGAAGACTAGACGCCTAGCTCAGAACAATCCCCGATGAGCCGGGCGTACCTGGCTATGTGAGGTGGAGCGCGCAAGAATCCAACTCACTGCTTCACCAGGCCAAATCGAGAGGGGCGACAAGCATGACCTTCGCGAAATGAGAAATCATCGCGCGAAACCTTTGTAAGGTTGTAAGGTAAGGTATATAAAATTAATATGTAACTGCATATAATATTGAGAACATCATCTATTTTAATATGTTCATATTGGTTTTTCATGTTCTTTTAGAATAACTAAAAATATGGCGCTTAGAAAAAATGTTACTGATTGTGAATGGGGCATGATAGTAGGAGCCAGTTTGGTTGGTGTCTCTATTAAAAGTCGTGTAATTGTCCCTGCACCTTGAGGAACAGTCTCATAGTTATGAATACATGGAAATTTTTTTTTTAAAAAAACTACAACATAAGCACAGAATTGTTCTCATTCTTCTCCCCAACTCCAAATTCATTAAAACTTTGGTTCTGGTAGTTGTTAAAATAGGCTTTACTACAGTTCCCATAACATAGTTATGACTGACACTGGTCTTTGCGGATTATTGTTAAATTTTGAACAAAAAAGTTTTGATGCAATAGTCTTTGATTGATTCTTCACAGCTCATAATTATCATACGAGGTTCTTCTATCGCATTCTCTCAGTGTTGCTTTACGCTCACTATATTCCTTATTTGATGTGCTTTTATTTTATTAGTTTTGCGTGTATTCAACCTTGAAGACGGTTCCTCGAGATACAGGAGCAATTATGTGACTTTTATTGCCAAAACACCAACCAAAGGGGAGCTCCTACTATCATGCCCCTTTCACAGGCAGTAACATCTTTTCCAAGCGCTATATTTTTATTTATTCTAAAAGAACATGAAAAACCAATATGAACATATTAAAATAGAAGATGGTCTCAATATTATATGAAGTTACATATTAATTTAATAAAGTACATAACGCCATTAATATCAGAAAATACAGCACCGAAAATGCGTGTTTCCATTATTCTGTCCAACCCATATATATATATATATATATATAATATATATATATATATATAATATATATATATATTATATATATACATATATATATATATATATACATATATATACATATATACATATATATATATATACATATATATATATATATATATACATATATATATATATACACATATATATATATATACATACACACAGCATGAGGGTAATTCAATAAGTATCCGCACTTTTTATTTTCACATCTGACAGATTATAAACACATCACTTCTCAACAGTCTCCCTGTTTCTCAATACACTTAGTCCAGCGATCTACAAGCTTCCTAATGCCATCACAAAAGAATGTTCATGGCTGTGTGCGTAGCCAGTCATGCACCGCCTTCTTCAGGTCATCGCCGCCTTGGAATCGCTGACGTCTCAAAGCGTCTTTTAGTGGTTCAAACAAATAAAAATCCGAAGGTGCCAGGTCTGGACTGTAGGCTGGATGGTCGAGAACTTCAAATTTAAGTTCTTGAAGGCATTTTCTAGTCTGTGCAGCGGTATGAAGGCGCGCATTGTCGTGGGACAGAATAACACCTTCCGACAATCTCCCTCTCGGTTTTGTGCGAATTGCTTGCTTTAACTAGGGGGGGATCAATTTTTATTTTTGGGGAATTATTTATTTTTTTTGGTTCTTAAAATATGCTATCACTTACGAACAGCCCAGAAATAGAAAAAAAAAATCATGTATTTTACTCGATAACCTCCCTGTACATGTGGTTTGAAAGTTTATTGAATATCAATGTTTATTCTAATAGTAAATTCCAGTTTATTTAAACAAATCTTGTTAAAAAACAAGAAATATCATTGAAGAAGTTAGAAATAGACCTGTAATTGATTAATTCATTACAGAATATATTTGCTAGAAAATAATGGAAAATAATATATGTATATATTTTTACATCACCTACACAAAACAAAAAATCATAAATTCAGACATAGCATAATATAAATGCCTCTAATTACCACACATTATTTAGCACAAGTATATTTATAGCATTATCAAAATCTTTCATAGTCATTGTCATATCTGATGCAACTTTGTCTAGATAGATTTTCAAGTTAATTGCGTAAGTCTCTATTGGAAGATTCTTGTAGTACTTTTTCAGTTTGAAGATATCTGACGACCTGGGAAGAGATGTCGATGTATCTCTTGAATATCTCACTTCGATGTATATTCTGTCATTTTTCTCTGAGTGACAACCTTGTATCATTCACAAAATCATCTACTTCACTTGCTTTGGTGAAAGATCCACCAAGTTTCTTCAGGGTGTCTAGATCTTTGTTCTCTCTCTTGTCAGCTGCTATGTTGCTACCTCCTTGTCACTTAATCCTTGCCTCTTAAGTTCTTGTTGCTTTCTGCTCCATTCTACCAACACGTTAGGAAGGGGACCATCTTGCTGTACTAGTTTTACATATACTTTGGCCATAGACTTGCCTTCAATCAAGTTAGTGCTTCTTCCTTTTACATGTGCACGGCTGGCCATAGGTAGCTGTTTTGCACCACGTTGACTGAGCTCATAGTTGATGCTGCCCACTGACCGTTCTGGATGCAAGTTGTTGATTGGTGCTTTCTGTTCTTTCTCCTGATCCATCGATGCTACCTGAAAAGGAGTAAAATAGTACTGTACCATGAGAATACAAAAACAGCATCAATTCAACAATAGGACACACTAAAATTATGTATTGCACTTACCTGTCGAGGGGCTTCCGCATCACAGTCACCAAACTGGAATATGTCTCCACGTTGTTTCTGCCATCCAGCTGCTAATTTCTTCATGATGCTGAGAACATTTGTGACTCTTGGTTTATAGCAGTTAACGGCTTTCGTGATTGAATTACGGATGTCTTCATTCCACAGAACCATTTTAAACCTATCAGGTGATATGAAGTTGAATGCAGGCTCGTCAACGTTCAGAAGATCAGATGGATCCGTTTTGCATAAATCATCGTACAGCGTTGGAAATGCAATCATGATCTTAGCATAATCTGTTGTGCTAGCCGATGTCAGACTGATGAATGGTTCAATCAAATGTATTCCAATTAGTGCACCAGCTAGACAAAGGATGCGAATATATTCAAGGTTACTGAATGAGCGCAGGATGCATGCAAGTTGGTTAGTGATGTGTTCATACTTGTTGAGAAAATTAGAAACATCTTTATCCAAG
This sequence comes from Bathynomus jamesi, assembly GCA_023014485.1. Lineage (NCBI taxonomy): Eukaryota > Metazoa > Arthropoda > Malacostraca > Isopoda > Cirolanidae > Bathynomus > Bathynomus jamesi. The sequence continues at coordinate 880,566 of JAJOZX010000702.1, read as the reverse complement.
TGGATGGTGATAGCGCACAAGAAAGTAAGCCTACTGAACCTCTCTTTTTGTAGGCGAACAGCAGCATTCTTCTTTGGCATGATGTATTGATCAAAGTCACCTGCTTTGTTCCACTGTTTATGGTCATAATCGTGTGAAACCAATCTCACTAAACAGTCCATGAACTGTTCTGTGATTGAATCATGGGATGTAACACAACTGACAAGGAAGTTTGCAAATACCGTATCTTGTCTGGTCCAATAGTGTTATCAATTTCTTTAAACACTTCAACAATTTTGCGATTAAACATTAATGTAGGATGAACTTGACATAAGAGATGTTCAGGTGTGTGATCGGTGTCAAGCATGTCAGATACAATGCTTTCGACCCCAATGTTGTGGCTTGTTGCATCAGTCATCACAAAATCTATTTTCTCATACAGTCTTAGGATCGAAACCGCTGACTACCGATAAAATGTTCAGGATAGTAACTCTCAGTGCTGCTAGATTTTCTCGTGATTCTGATACTAGCTGTAGCGTGGGGAAGGAACGATATTTTCCATTAATTGTGATACCTTGAACAGAAAATGACCCTGCACCCTGTTTTCTAGATCCATCATCATAAGTAATTGTGACTGACTCATCCGAATTCATGATCTCTTGTACTATTTCTGCCAGTACAAAGGCTTCAATAGCTTTTCCTATTTTTCGGCATGCTGATTGGGCTGGAGCTGTGTCTAAATCAATGTAATGCACATTTTCGTCAAATTACTTCCAGCTGCGATCGAACATGTAGTTTCCCACTTCAATAATAGCTGCTGTTGCTTGGTTGTATGATAAATGATATTTGGATATCAGTTTGTCAGCCACTCTGTAGAATGCTTCTTTTATTTTTGCCGGACTTTCACGGATATGCCATGTTCATAGTATATTTTCTTCAGGGATATATTCATCTTCAGTGCATGTGTCCTCATCTGTTATCGAGCCATCAAATTCTTGGTAAAGCTGTGATACAAACTGATTTTTCTTCGTGTCTTCTTGTTCTTTTAGGAGCATCTTGTCCATTGCAGCTTGCATCCTCATTTGCCTCTCAGCTGTTCTTTGTCATGCCATGTCCACTGAATTATCACAAAACATTTTTCTTGGTCCTCGTTGATCCTCCAGGAACTTCCACTCTATCTCAGTAACTTTAACACCATAGATCTTCTCTTGGCGTCTTCGTGATTTCATATCTGTACAGGAGATATCAAACAAAGTGGCTGCAACACGGTTGTTGAATTCTGAAATTTCTGCTCGTTTTGCTTGTCATTCTCTGTGAGCGAACCTGACAGTGTTTTTTGAACTCTTCATACAATTTTGTTATCTGGTTGACAATGTTACTGATCGACTTTGTGTATAGGTTGCACCAGATCCAAAGGTTATGCAAGTTGTAGGCAACTTACCACGCAGCATCACTAACAGAAAGTTGATTCTTACCAGCTCTGGCTGGCCTCAGCATGAACATCATCACTTGAATAACATCTTGCTGGAGTGGCAGTACACCTGCCTTAAACTGATATAGCTCAATATATTCCACATCTCCACACCGGCGTGTGGAAGCAGAACGTAACTCTCTCATTTTGATTCTGTTAATTACTGTAAGTCTATTTTAAGATTTCTTTAGCTCCTGTAAATGAGAAAAAATTATTAAACAAGCATAAAAAAGTTACAACTAAAATAATCATGTAATATATTATATGTAAATAATAATCATAAAATAATAATCAATGGCAAATAATCAATTTTTGTGGCTAATATTATTTAGCATCAGCAAACAATTCAGTTAACTAAATTTATGATGTGAATATTGATGTCATAGCAATTTAATAGTATTTTTTTAACAAAACCAGATAAAGTGGCTAATAATTTTCATTGTTAATATCAGCAAAACTTCAGAGGGGATGTACAGGGGGGTTAATGACATCAGATATTTGTGAAACATGGTTCATTTTACTTCTTTTGTATGATAGCAACTTTTAAAGACCAGAAAACTGGGGGTCACCATTTCTGTTCCCCCACCCAGAGGTGTGCTGGGACCGGTTCGGTCCGGTTCGCCCGAACCGGTTCTTAAATTTTGATTGGATCATCGAACCGTTTGTTGATACTCAACCATCACAGAACGAACTGGCTATATGGAAACTTCTTGAATGAGACAGCATAATTGAGAAGGTAAATTTATATCTTAATTTTTTATAATTTTTCAGGATTTTATAGAAAAATATTGGTAGTATCACAAGCAGTGGTCGTTTCAATATTTATTTAATTTTTGATGAAAAATTAGTTTATTTTTAGATATTTGTCATTAATGAGTATAAAGAATATGTTAAATAATTTCCGCCAAAATGTTACAAAATGCTGTTTGGAAAAGCTAAAATGCGTTGGCTTCCGGGGGGAGCTACCGCTCACCCCAGACCCCCTAGCTTAATGACTCGCGCCATTGGCGCTCCCCGAATTACACCCCTATCTGTATCAGAACCGGTTGTTAAGAAATTTGCAGCACACCCCTGCCCCCACCCTACTTTAACTCATTCCGAACCATGTCAGAATACGATGCACTTGTTACTGTAGTTCCACGCTCTAGATAATGTTCAAGGATAGGGCCTCGTGTATCCCAAAACAGTGTTAGCATAACTTTACCTGCTGACGGCTGCGCTTTGAACTTCCTTGCAACGGGAAATTGTCGGAAGGTGTTATTCTGTTACACGACAATGCGCGCCCTCATACCGCTGCACAGACTAGAAAATGCCTTCAAGAACTTAAATTTGAAGTTCTCGACCATCCAGCCTACAGTCCAGACCTGGCACCTTCGGATTTTTTACCTGTTTGGACCACTAAAAGACGCTTTGAGAGGTCAGCGATTCCAAGGCAACGATGACCTGAAGGAAGCGGTGCGTGACTGGCTACGCACACAGCCAAAAACATTCTTTTGTGACGGCATTAGGAAGCTTGTAGGTCGCTGGACTAAGTGTATTGAGAAACAGGGAGACTATGTTGAGAAGTGATGTGTTTATAATCTATCAGATGTGAAAATAAAAAGTGCGGATACTTAGTGAATTACCCTCGTGTGTGTGTGTGTGTGTGTGTGTATATATATATATATATATATATAAAGCAAAAATTATGGACAATTGACATTTGCAGACAAATGATAAACAACTTTAGTATACATTTTTTTATTAATGCCCAACAGTAAATTTTATGACTACTTTTTTATGACCTTTCAATTTTATGACTTACTTTTTAGGATCTTGTAGATACCCTCTGTATAATGTATACGTTGAAGACGATTTCTCGTCTTTGGCGGTCAACTGTCAAGAAAGATTTCACGTCTTTGGCGGTCAACTGTGTTAGGCACCAAGAACAATGGAATGACTCAGAACTTCTTTAGATACACGCCACGAAAGCAGAAAGAAAAAATATCGAATGTACTTACCAAAGTCTCTTTAAGGTAATCTAAATCCTTTTCGCTCTGCAACTCTGGCAGTCCCGTTGAAATCATCATTGCGAAGAGAGAGATGATGAAAGACCCATACTGACGAAGGAGCATGAAAGCCTGAAAAGAATAGTTTAAAAGTGGACTGGACTGAAGACTGTCTTTGGTATGCTATTTCAGAGCAGCTTGGACGATAACGTTTTTATACAGGGTTACTCCGCACGGGGTAAGCGCAGTGATGGTTCGAGCTGTCAGCGGAAATGGAGTGTGGAGAAAGTGTGGGTATGTCCATTATGGTAGTGGTTTTTGTCCGAAGCAAATATATTCCCGTGTGCCGGGTAGCTCAGTAGTTATGATGTCAGGCTATGGGCGGCGAGGCCCCGAGTTCGCTCCCAGCTGCTGGTATTGGGTCGGGTTGAGCCAACCACTCACCGTTTCTGCTCGGGCTCAGGTGACCTTTGGGGGCACACTCAACCCCACGTCGTGGAGAAATAAGCTTCCTGCGTAGTGAGCGAAATCAATTAGCTGGTACCGTTGTTACAAGGGCAGTAAGACTTCTTGTGGACTGGGCTAACATTTCGCCGACAGGACATTTTATCGAAAAGTTTTGGGGAGAGTTAGATTAAGTTAGGTTACGTTATCAGAGTCGATGAACTGTCTACGGATCTACTGTGGATGTTAAATATGAAGCACGAAGCCGATGGGTGTTGCGTTATCTCCGAATTCATCACTCATCTAACCAACCATTCAGTAAGTTACCTGCTTGTGTTCGAGTGTGCTCAGTTGTATGTTCTTGTGGTGCAGTTTGACGATGGGGGTAAAAACTGTGCCTTTCCCGCTAATGCGGAAAGTAGGAAGGTTTACATACAAGCAATGAAAAATTTTAAAATTTAAATTAAGATCTTTTTAAAGAAAAATCTTTAAAACTTTCCAAAACTTTCAGATCTTTGCATATATTTTAAAAGTTTAATGAAAATTTTCCAAATTAAAAATGAGCATTGTAAAATTAGAATTAGGCCTTCCACTATATACTTGTATAAAATAGGAAAATAAAAGACACACTTCCTTGCCAAATGTCCGAACCAATCTGTGAACGAAATCATTTTCGAAAACAAAACTCACTTTTTCGCAACAATTTTTGAATTTTTCAAAACTCTCCGACTTTGAATCTGTCCCCTTTTGAATCACGTGAATGAAATCGTGCGTGAGGACGAAAGGTTGACGCTCTCTCCTGATTCCAAACTTTTCCTGAGAAGAGACGCGGATAAAATCATCTACGAGGTAAGTAATAGCAAGATATAGAAAAGCTCGATGTAATCGGGAACAATCCAAATCAGTGATGAACAGTGTGTACATTACCTTGAAGTGTCCCAAAATATGTCCGAAATCGATATGGAATAACTGTCCATTGGGCATAATCATTATGTTATCGTTGTGTCTGTCCGCTATTCCGAGAACGTAAGTAGCAACTGAATATCCCGCGCAGGAAAGGGTAAACTCGTGCACCGCTTTGTCTAGCGTATTTGCTGTAGTGTTGTGATCTTTCAACCATTCTGAAGAAAATTTGGATACGATATAGTCGCAAACAATTTTACATGGAACAATTTAAATACGGATTAATTACCAAAGTCATTGGAAACATCGAAATATTGAATACTTTTAAATTAACATTCACGACTATTATTGGCTTCTCATTTTGTACGTCGAAAAACACGATAGCAACCACAACTAATCTCATATGAAGGTATTCTTCCGTAAGAAGAAATGTTATATTTTAAGAAGTCACGTCAAATGATTATAAAATACAAAAGAATGGTGAAATTTAAGCTATAGTTATTATAAAACGTTATGAATTAGCTCTGAATCAGTTTCCAAAAACTTAATACTGTACATAACTTCTACCATCGCCGATTGACCTTCACAGCATGAAGCTGGGGGACAACTACAGTATAAAAATGTTTCAACTAGGGATGCACCGGAACCGGAACTTTAAGTGTTGCTTAAACAACGAAAAAAAAAACTGTCATATAGGACACCCAGAAATGCTAGTATGATATTATTGGTCTTTGTCTCGGTTTTTAAACTAATTTCTAAAACTAAAGCTGTGAAATGAAGTTCAAGTAGGCCACTTTGTTTTATATGCTTTACCACTTCTTAATTAGTGTTTTTTATATAGGAATACAACAATGTTTCAAAGTAAGATTCACCTTTTGTAGATTATTTTTCCAAAACTGTATGTCCTATCACCTAAAATATATTAAGTTTAGCATTTAAGTTTTCTATAAGTACATGGAAAAATAATAACTTAAAAAAAAAAAACGATCTATGGGAACATTAATAAGAACATGTTTTAATGCATGAAACGGTAACCAATATCACAATAAGAAGTTCCGGTTACGAGGTTCCGGTGCATCCCTAGTTTCAACCACCTCTTCCTTTCCCGTGACAATTCGAGAGATCGATACAAAAAAGTGATAAACCGCGAGTAATGTAAACTCCCTTCCTTTTTCACCTAAGAGAGATCGTTTCCTGAAGGGGGATGTGGCTATGAAGATTCCCTTCTGACGCTGAATGTTGGCTATCGTCTGCGCGTTGTTTACAACCTCGATCACTCCTTCTCTGTGGTCTGTTGACAAGCAACTGTAAGGGTTCAGTCTGAGGAGGACACGGAGAGTGAAATTCATTAAAGAGAGGGTTTTTTAAAGAAATTTATCATTACAAAATAGAAACCACCCCGTAAAACTATCTATTAAAGTAATCTATGAATTATAATTCGCGCTACATAACGTAATGTTCGAAAGTACTAATACCATGGATGATTCTAATTTTTAACCCGTAAACAGGGCTGTGGAGTCGGAAGACCAAGCCTCCGACTCCGACTCCTAGAATTTTAGAAGGGCCGACTCCGACTCCTGCCTCTAAATAATAATATAAAATATACTTTGATTATATTAACCCAGAATGGCATTTCATCACTACCAAGTGAATCATCAGGCTACTGGTTTTTATTACTATCTTTCTCAATGACAACTTCTAAAATTTTGGGATGGAAATGCTGCAAATGTCTTTTCAAATTTGATGCTCTGGTTGGTGCATTTTTATCAGAGCCAGTAAGACCACTGATTTTTGCTTCACATAATTTTTCATCATCATCATCATCTTCTATCATACACTGACACACGAAATGTTTCCCATCTGTGGTTATTGTAAAATATTCAAAAACTGCAGACTTTGTTGGAAGTGTCTTTGCCATTGTGAAAGGGGTTTTAGACTTGAAAGTTAAAAACTTATGAAATTTAGAAAACTCGAAATTAAATAACATTAAAAATAAAAAATATTATCTGAAAAGAAAAAATGAATTAATGGCATTAGTGTCTGAAATGGAAAACATTGTGTTTATTATTTAAGTGGTTTAACCACCATAGCTGCCAGTGATATCACACACAAAAACATATTTTATTAAAATTTATACTGAGGTCGGAGTCGGTACATTTTTACCGACTCCGACTCCACAGCCCTGCCCGTAAATAACTAAATTTACCTCCAAAATACTAGAATACCAACAACATCAGCTACCCACTAAATACTTACCTCAGATCTAAGCCATGATCTTTCCACAGCTTGTCCATAATACGAATCATCTGAAGCGTAAGCATGTCTTGCCTGATATCGTCTCCTTTCTTGTAGAGAAAGTAAATGTCCCTCCCGTGAGGATCACTGTTCCCAAACACGAGCCATAATGGCTGCATCTTGCTATCCATCGACCTGCATTTCTCAACCCTAAAAAATCATTTTACTTCAATGAGACCATAAAAATAGTTAAGAGTTTAATAGTTTTAAATCTGCGTTGAAATGAAATATTTGAATCAAATTAATTAAAAGGATTAAGGGTAAATTCAAAAAGAAAATTCAGCAATATCTTGGGGAGGTGGTAGAGAAGTGTTAATAAATGATAAATACATAAAATACAGTGGTTAATACATTGCTAAAATATAAACATATTCACGACACTCCCAATTCCAGTAGTTGATTCATTTTGGTATCAATATATTACTGATTCATACTGAATATACTCCGAAGCTGTTAACTACATTCCCTTCTATCCACTATTTTGATTCTCTGTGGTAAAGGTGTTCGGTAAAACCTTTAAAATTGGGCAACCTTTCTGGCCTCTTCATATCTAACAACTGCATACATACGTGACAGAAAGCTCATTCTCCTCCCATCCCAAGGGTGACTGATGTCAATTGCATGATTTTGCTATTTTGCTGGAGTAGTCCTACGACAGAGGGGACCTACAGCTCAACATGGAATTCGAGCCACCGGTCACCACATCATCTGAACGCAGAAAGCTGCCCATCCGATTAATCCTACACCCAATGTCGAGTAACTTCGCTGGTCTTGCGGGAAGCGGTGTAAGAACACTGCCACAAAGCAGACCACCCGGTGGGTGGTATAGGATTTTGTCCTAACGTATAAAGTGACGCACCTATAACCAGAGTTGGGCACGTTACTTTCTATAAGTAATGGTGTTACCGCTACCGTTACATTGATAAAAAAGTAACGTCGTTACCGCTTCAGTTACTTCTATGAAAAAGTAACTCGTTACCGCTACCGTTACTTTTAAGAAAAGAGTAAAAAGGCCTTAATACCAAATTATACTCTATATGACAAAAAATAAACTCGAATAAGAAAAATTAATCTTGAAGATTTTTTAGGAGCGTGTTGTTGGATTTCAGGAACACTAGTTTTTCAAAATTGGCATCTGATAGCCCTCTTCGTTTGGAGGAACTAACAGCTAATAAATGATACTAGTCAAACGATTAGTTTGACAGTAACGAGTAGTGAGTAACGATTGAAATCGCTCTAAAAAGTAGTGCCGTTACCATTTTCGTTACATCTCAAAAGTAACGGCGTTACCGCTACAGCTACTAAAAACGTAACATAGTTACGTAACGGCGTTACTCCCAACAGTGCCTATAATAAACAAAACTGAAAACCAACCTGACGGAGTGAATCCGGAAGGCGGGTTCGATCGGGTTCAGAAAATTGCTAAGCACGTGTTTCAGAGACTCGTCGCGCATCGACTCTTGGAGGGAAGCGATACCCCTCTCACGCACCCCTTTATTCTCTCTCACCACGTCCTGTAACACTGAAGAAAAAACTCAGGTTTATGGGAGTAAAAACTAAAGTCTCATTTCCTTAAATGTTTTGACCCAGTGCCTGGCAAGTTATTGAATAATGGGCTAACATTTGGTAGAATTTCAGCTTTTTCTGCACGAGCTAAATTAACACTTAAGTATATAATTGAGATAGTAACAACGAAGTAAAATATAACACTAATAAATAGGACCTATAAAAACCTATTTATAATGATCCTAAATTAACTGTTGTGTAATATTTATTTATGATAAGATCCAAATATGAAATAAAGATAGTAATAAAGTGATTTTAAAACAGTTTTAATTTCGCGCGAAAATTGTTTCCTTTGAAAAGGAATAATCAAAGGATTAAAATATTCCTGAATTAAGCGATTAAAAAATAAAATCTGTCTTTAGGGTAACACTCTTCCGTTCGTCCCCAGTCCTATTTAAAAAATGGAGAAGTCTTTACCCTTAAATTTGCAGAAGGCGTCTACTTGTCTCTGTAGCAACCTCATATGCTCGATGGCCCCTCTGCAGTATGCTTCTAAGATAAGACCGAAACGAATCGACACTGAAGCCACGTGCATTTCGGACCTACGACAGAAGAGGGGAATTAGATTTAATCACTTCGCTAATACTTCAGGGTGCAAAAAGTTTTTTTCTTCATTAGGCACCCATCGGGGAAGAGAAACGGAAAGTAGAAAGCTATACCATGTTTTCTATCCTTATGATGATAAAGCCTGGTAGTTAGACGTTCTTCACCTAACACCTCGTCAACTGTCAGCAACACACAAACATACACATATACCACATCAAGCAGGATACTCAAACTCCTCCCCAGACATAACATTTTGTTCCCCCTCACTAGCAATACATACACACTGGAAAACGGAAAAACAACTGTCATCAGACCACCTGCCCATCATCATTACAATACGTTCTACACTCTGCCCCAACAGCCTTAGGCACACTTACAAAAATTACAAGAAGCCGATTGGGAACAGTTCAAAATACAGACTGAAGAACAATTCACCACATTAAACAGCACACCCATCATAAACATCAATACAACTCAAAACATTTAATCAGATCATCAATAATGCAAACAAATACCCAAGGGCAACATTAGGAAATACAACCCAAATTACAGTAGAGAAATAGCTCACTGCATAAGGCAATGTAACAAATGCAAAAAACTTCTTTTTTTTCCTACGTGAAGGTCAAAATATGAAAATAAAAACCCACTCTAATAGATAGTTTATTTCCACAGCAGTTTCGATGCCCACTGGCATCCTGCTCGGGTGAATACAGAAAAACGAATGAATCAAAACAAGAGGGAAAACAGTCCAGGGACCGACCATTAAGAAATTCGCACCTAGGTTAGATCCCGTTCTCCCGACACCGGAAAGACATTTTCATTAAAGGGACCCGCTTGTAAGTACATTCGCACAAATTTAAAACTATCTTCCTGTTGTTTATTATACAGAACTTATAAACCGAAAACGAATGAAAAAGGCGAGAAGGAAACAATCTAGAGACCATTGAGAAATTCGCACCTAGGTTAGATACCGCTCTCCCGACACCGGAAGGACATTTTATTACAGGGTCCCGCTTATAAGTACATTCCCACAAATTAAAACTATCTTCTTGTTCTATACATACAGACTCTAATATTTGTGCGATGGTACTTATAAGTTAGACCCTTTAATGAGATTCTTTGTCAAAAAATCGCTTACGGAGTCGGGGGAACGTATTCTAACCTAAGTGTGAATTTCTTAAAGGTCTTTGGATTGTTTCCTTACTCGCTTTTAGTTCATTCGATTTGGGGGGGATGTAAATGGAATAATAAACGTAAATGTAATAATGGAAGTAATAAATGTGGAAATAAATATAAACGCAACAGATGTAATAATAAAGGTAATATTATAAATTTAATAATTAGGGTAAAGGTAATAATAATAAATGTTTATATAAAAAAAAATGCAAATGCAATAATAAATGCAGTAATTATGTCAAAATATTAGAATCTGTATGTATAGAACAAGATAGTTTTAATTTGTGCGAATGTACTTATAAGCGGGGGAGCACCGACAATTCAGCGCAGGACAATTCAGCGCCGACAATTCAGCGGAAGTCAGTACAGTTAAAAGTTTAGTTAAAAATAATAAAAATAAATCGCAATAAATGAGAAAAAATTTTTATATTTATATATATGCTAAATTGGGTCTGTATCGAAGGAGTGACATAAATACCGTAACGAAGGAGTGACATAACGGAGATAAAATTCAAAGGAGTATAATTATTAAAATTTTATTTAAAAAAACAAAATTTGTTAGAATTGTTAAAATTAAGATTTTATTTCAAAAACTAGAAACCTAACCTAACCTAACAGTTGCAAGCCTCTCTTCCCTCTGGATTTGTTCTTTCTTCTTCTTTGTTGGTATTTTCGCGCTGAATCGTCTTTGAGCTGAATTGTCGGGTCACGATAAGCGGGATCCTGTAATAAAATGCCCTTCCGGTGTCGGGAAACGGGATCTAACCTAGGTGCGAATTTCTTAACGGTCGGTCCCTGAACTGTTTTCCCTCTTGTTTTGGTTCATTCGTTTTTCTGTATCCACCCAAGGAGGATGCCAGTGAGCATCGAAACTGTTGTGGAAATAAACTAAACTATCTATTAGAGTGGGTTTTTATTTGCAACGTAACAACCTTAAACAACAAACAAACACCACATACAGACGCCATAAAACAGTAGATACAACAGCTCAACACAAATAAACAACAAACTTAAAGAAAAACAAACAAACATTTAGGGAATTCAGAACATTAAACCACTCCTCAGATACATCCAGGCTATACAAGACTATAAACAGCATTACCCACTCTAACAGCGGCATTCACACCCCACACGCGGCTATCTGTCACAGCCAAAGTAATATCCCAACATATACACAACAAGCTAACATTCTAGTTAATCGCTACGCAAAGATAAGTCACTTAAACAGAGACAACAACCAGAAACACGCAGACAGACAGCCAGCCAGACACAAGAAAACCTACAGACTCGACACGACCATTACACCTTTCAATACAGACCAGACCACCAAGATCATCAAAAACATTAAGAATTCGAAGGCTACTGGACCAAACATATCTAACATACACCTTAAACACTTGGGCCCACAGGGAATACTAGCTCTCGCAAACATCAGCACATATTCATACCAACACTGTATTATTCCTAACATATGGAAACAAAGTAAAATTATTACACTACTCAAACCAAACAAAAATCCAACAGAACCAGCTTCCTATAGACCAATTACTTTACTAACCACACCTTCCAAAGTAAGAGAAAGACTAATCTTACGAATCACCAACCCAACACATACCACTATCGCCTACTCAACATGGATTCAGACCTCACCACTCAACCACGACATTACTCACTAACCTCACGCAGCACATCATGGATGGCATCAACTTTAGATGACCAGCTCAACGTACACTATTAGCAACAATAGACATTAGTAAAGCATTTGATGCTATCCCACGATTCCCTCTCATAAACAAAATACTCAACACAAACATGCACAATAAACCAAAAGGTGGCTGAGCAAATATCTTTCAGGAAGATACACGTCACATTTAATGGCAAGTCATCCAAAAACAAGCTTTTTCCGAACGGAGTCCCTCAAGGCTCTGTTCTCTCACGAACACTGTTCAACTTATACATGCATGACATTCCAACACCCATAGATAACAAGCTTACTTTATCATCATATGCAGATGACATCACAACAACAACAACAACAGTGCTACAAATAGCCTACAAACATACAAACAGTATACAAGACTGGCTCACACACAATGGACTCAAAGTAGTGCCCACAAAATCAACCATCACCTTGCTAACAAGCAACACAAAAGAACACCAGATAACTCCACAGCTTACACTAAACACAAACATTCCACACACTCACAGGACCAAAATACTTGTAGTCACATACAACACCATTATCTTTTGCAAACCACATTCAGGACATTAAAAACAAATGTATGTCAAGACTTAACACGCTTAGGGTACTAACAGGCACAAACTTTGGACACCAGCAAAAAACATCATCACTCATATACAAACAATATATTCGCTCAGTTATGGACTATGCTAGCCCATGCTGGGCACCCATTATCTCAAACACACACAAACACTTTACAGACAATACAAACAACGCACTTCGTATGATTACAGGATGTACTCAAACAACACCAACAGAACACCTGCACACAGAAACAAAAATACTGAAAGTTAGGGAACATATAGACATGAGGGGAACACAATTCACGACAGCAGCGACTAACCCACAACACCCTTACCACTACATGTACAATCATGCACCCAACACCTCGCACCATTAAGGTAATACCAGAGACACATTATAACCAAGTACTCCACTCCATACCATGCCCCACAGACATCACACAGTACAGAAAACACACACACACACACACACACCTAACCCACAAAGCACTGACAACTCGGTCCGAATGCGGTCCTAGGTGCGAAGCAGCTACCCATTGACAGGTCAGAGATCAGCCTGAGCAGATCGGATTGAGTTAGCTTAGCACGATTCAGATTCCCAAACTTGCACACATATAAACACAGACTAGACGACTCCACAGACGACACCTGCACCTGGACACACCACAAACAATTGAACACATTATGACAGACTGTACCACTCTAGCACAACATAGAACACAACACATCATCACTAGTGCGCTGAACCTCTGGTCCATTTCGGAGGGGGCGATCGGTTACCTGCGTGCCGCCGGCTTGCTCGATCAGGGTGGGCTAATCGGCTAACCACCAACTACTTTAGAGGATTGTCAGAAACTGTACAAATGAGCAACAAAAAACACCCAGAAACACGGAATCACACCGGTTTGGGAAGAACGAACCCAACAATTCTTGTACATTTGGGTGAGAATGGAAATCCACTGCCACTACACGACAAGATAGAAGTTAACACAAACTGGTACATATTTCAGCACCCGAGGAACACACAACACTTTCGCGACCAAAGGTATTTTAAGTGCTAGCCCCCTTGCACTCGAGGCAATGGCAACATTTAATTCGAATCTGGTATAACACTAGGGTACTATAGATGGAATTTCATGCATGATCATTAGGGTGACAATAAAAATCGAAAGTTGGAGTTTTTTATTGGCCATTTCTTCAATGCTGCTACTACATGAGAAAACAATGTACTGTAAATATTAGGTCATTCAGATAATATTTAAGGGTGTCTCAAGTGAGGTAAATAATTCTCCTTATAACAAAAATTAATTATTCATTACCTAGTGAAAATAAATTAATATTTTTTTAATTAATGTAAATAAACGTTAGTTTTAGTTCATAAAGTTTAAGTGCAGGCGTACTCCAATCGTAATAAGTAAATAATATATTTACTAAATATATTCCAGGGTGTCTTTCATTCAATTGTAGACCACCCATTAATTCTTGCTTTTCCTCAAGCCATACCCCTTTTTCAATGTACCAGGCTGAGACTTCCTATGATCCTCAACAACCTGCAAGAGATGTTGGCGCTGTTCTTCATTCTTCGTAATCTTTGTATTGAAGGCCTGGATCAAGGCAATTCCCCTCTCTACCATGTCATTGACAACTTTTAGTCCTTCAACTATAGTCAAACCAGTCTTGAAATCTTCGTCGTCCGGCCAGGTCTCTGGTTCCTTGGACAAGAAACCATCATTAATTTTTAGAAGTTCAAAGAGAAGCTTTGATCCTTTCGAGGCAAAGTCCGAGAGCTGCTTTGTTGAAATGGAAGAAACAGCAGGTATTGGGGCTCGCTTTGGAGGATCTTCAGCAGCTTCTTTTTCGAGGATTGATCGAGCGATATTCTTTTTCGTCGTTGCATTGATACCTTTATCAAAGAGTGCGAGACCAATCAAGTACTCGCTGAGGTACCATAAGTGACGACCGACGACACTAAGGCAGGATGCTGAGATCTTTTCATCGTGGTACTTTGCTAGGTCTTGAAGAAGCTTCAAATCGTTCGCGGGAGCAGATGAAGGACTGCTGGCCGTGAACCACGCGCTGACATATAACTCCAGGGCAAAAAATACAAATCGTTTTAAGCCAGACATTTCACGAGTTGTAAGTCTGAACTGATGGGAAAGCAGCAGGATTTTTAATGAATAAATTGCTTTTGCCATCCAACGTGCTCGGTGAAGTGCTCCAGGTCGCCGAAACCTAAAGTTAGGTAAATTACCTCCAAGGATTGTAATCGACAACTCAAAGAATTCACGGTAATCATCCCTCGGCTGATGTTTTGTCAGATATAGATTCCAGCAAGCGATCAGTTCTTCTCGATTCTCATTCAGACTCGATGGAAGGTCTGACAGGGTCTTGTACTTACCTTGGCAAATTGTATTCCACGTCTCTTTGAAGCGGGAGAATAGGAGGATATCTGGACCAGATGATGGTCCCATGCATTCCATGTACGCCTTCTCAACGACAAGTTCTAGGATGTGATGGCGACATGCAAGGTATAAGAGTCGGCGGCCGAGTTTCTGCTCCAAAATTACGCATGCCCCAGACAAGTAACCAGTATTTGAAGCTGTAGTGTCGAAGCTCATAGCTGATACCTTTTCTGACACATTCCATTCTTTGAGCGCAGCATGTACCACCGAGGCGATGACCTCACCCGTTCCTGATGTCAGCTTAGGTACACCCAAGAGCTTCTCGGTATCAACTCCGGTTACGAAAATGGCTAGTCGGTCACACCGACCACCTTCATCGTCTGGTAGAATTTTTCCGTCCCAGTGAACAGTGAGCACTTCGTTGGGTGTGAACCTTTGTTTAATCTTTTCTGCCGTCGCCGAACGGAGCCTTTCTCGTGATTTTCTAATGGTTTCATAGTTGAGCGCGAGTTTTTGTGAGTTATGGCCGAGGCTTCTAGCCGTAGCGTCGATAATCCGGTGTGCTGAACGATGACTGATTCCTGTGCGATCCAATGTACTTGCCAATTCGGGAGTGATGACTTGGATAGTGCCACGAGCATAACACTTGCGTTTTTCAGGAGAGGCGGGCGGTGAGTCTTCAGATGATGGCGCAGAACTTGGTGCTTCAGACGTAGAAGAAGATTCCAGCTCAATATTTTCAAAAGTAATATTGGCTTGAGGTTGGTGCTGAGCTAGGCGTCTTTCAGTTTGTTCCCGACGCATGACAGAATGAGCCATTTTCTTGTCAACTCCTCCCATTACTCCCCTCCTCCCTTTTTCTCGCTGAGCAATAAGAAAGGCTCGATCTTCTTCGATGGTCAAAAGTTCTATCGCTTTAGGGTGGGCGACATCGAAAAGATTTTCCAAATTATCACGGAACTCATCTTCTTTTTTCCGCTGGGTTTCCGTAGCGCGAGCACGATTTTTCTGGAGAAGCTTCCAAGTAAGAAAAAGATCTACCATTTTTTGACCAATGCTCTTCTCTGTGATGGTAGGTATCCGGGATTTCTCCCAGTAACCAATGACTGATGATGCCACCTCCTTCGCTGAGTCGTTCACTGTCTTCTTGTGCTCTATGTGAAAGTGAAAAAACAGGTGTAAAACGTCTCCAATTGAAGGAAGCCGTGCGCCCTTGATCTCGGGTATGGGATGGCCAATGAGCCAAATTTGACTCGCTGTGCGGGTAGTCGCCATTGGGCCTAAGAAAAGAAAAGAAACGTATATTAAATTAAAATAAGAATCAAAGCATTAATTTTTTTCGTATTATGATTCCATTTTTAAAGATCTCATTTATATTGTAATATATATATATATATTATATATATATATATATATATACACAGGGCCGTCGAGAGCCATTAACGGGCCCCAGGGCTAGCAAACATTACGGGCCCCCACACCAAGTGTCAAGGCATTATATATATGCAATAAATCTATTAATATATTATATATATATATATATATATATATATATATATATATATATATATATAACTTTAATAATATAATATTTAACTTTATAAAAATTAAGTAATTCAATAGTTCAAGTGTTTCAAACCTCTTCGTGCAACACCCAAAACACAAGTGAGAGATTTGTTAAATTTTCTCAAGTTTTATTGACCTTGGCTACTTTCGATCATACCACAAAGCGTGAGAACGGAAGCTACATTTGAAAAATGTGTCAGATTGATGAATTTTAGTGTTGACTTTTAGGATACTCAGACATTACATGTAAGTAATTACATGTAAGGAGCTCTGAATGAAAAAAAGTCACAATTTCTTAATGATTATTATGATCCTTATTTATTTTTTTACGATTTTTTTTATTCTCCTGCGGGCCCCGGGTCACTGGCCCCCCCTGACTCCCCCTCTCGACGGCCCTGTATATATATTTATATACTCGTATATATATATTATCATAGGAAATCAAATTCAGTTCCAAATTTATATAATTTAAACCTCAAACTATGCCAACAATTAATGAAACTTTTCTAGAACAATTTCCAATAATAATATAATCAATGTATCAAAATAAAAAATATTACCTTAGATATCTTAAAAGAATCGGGAGAGAACTTCTAAGCGTTGTTTTCAGTCAGGCAGTCGTATGCAAAATGAACTTGAAGCACCAAAAGCTGATCATCCAAAGATTGATACACATCATATTATTTAACGATTTATTTATGAAAATTTTAATTTAATGAAATAAATTAATCGATTTACATAATCTATAGTATGAAATAAAGGAAACAATTCTATTAAATTATATAATACACTTGCATTCTCGAAACATTTTTGTTTTTGAAGCGTTGTCGAAACTCGTTCATTCTTGAAATTTCTTCCGCGCGACAGTTTCATTCATGTGACTCGAGGCACCCCTAAATGCTTTCCGAATTCCATGAGATTTCGTCTACGGTGTTTTCTTATAGGGTGGCAGCATTGGACAAATGGCCGGCAAATTTTTTTGAATTTCAAATTTTATCCCTATAAGAAGTTGTCACCCTAATGATCATGCGCTTTGCCCTGCTACAGGCGCAAGTATGGCAGCAATGCCCGATAGAAACCGATCAAGTTTCTCTCATGTACAAAATATTTATTTTTAATGGACAAAATCATTCACTCCCAGAATGATTCTATTTATGAGAGAGGCAACAGTCACTATTATTACAATTATTATTACCAAGAATAAATCGTCTCAAGATAAGAGAACCTAGACTCTATGGAATTCTCCTTATCCGCAAGTTCGTAATAACGATGTTTGGGGTTGTTCAGCCTTCTTCGTAACATTTAAGGTCATATGACGGAGGGGACCTATAATTTTCTGTGGGCCCTGAACCACTATTACCCCACTGGAAAAGCACATTAATCACCGAAATCTGAAGTCCTAGCGGAGTCTCGAACCCACGGCCATCAGAATAACAGCCCAGCGCTTTATTCCAAAGCTACCCATGGGGGGTACCACAAATTGATAACCGATTTGTGGTGTGTTCCTCATTTGAAGACTCCTCACCTTAGATGCCAGAACAGAAAATGCCCAATTCTCCTATTCTTGAGCGCTCTCTGTAGAAGGAACTGTACGAGGTCGCAGCAGAGATAGCTCTCGTGTTTTAGTGCTTGTACCAGCTGAAGCAGGTAAAGGAGAAGGTCATCGTCACTAAGAGAAGGGTATTAAAAAAAAAACTGGTGATTACAACATCAGAAGCTTTTTTTTTCACAATTCCTGAATTCAACTAACTAATGGGTTTTTCTTTTTATATATTTTCAAAAAAAAAACTATCCATGAAAATCTCACTTATATCAAGAGAGAAAAAGCGCATCTTTTGTATATTATAGTGTTCTTATTGTGAGGCTCAGAATATATCGATGAAAATTAGTATCAGACTAATTAGCCTACTAAAATTCCATAGGCTATACACAATTTACGAAAACAAAATTATTTTTTTGCACGTTTCATCGAACTTAAAACTAAAGTAATCGGGTAAACCGTAATTTAATAAATGGGGAGGTGGGGCGGATTGAAAATTGACGTGTTCAGCGTTATAACTGGCAAAATTTGTTATCAACATAACTACAATAAACTTTATTGGCAGGAGAAAAATTCCATAAAAAAATGAATAATTAAATGTCAAAATATCATGCAGGGCCATCCCGACTCCTCACCTCATATCAGAAAGGCAGTCGATAGCATAGTTCCTGACGGCGGGTTCTGCGTAGGCGTAGTCCAAAAGCTCCAACGCTCTGTCCACGGGCAACTTGGGCCACTCTTCCAGAAGCACGAGCATTTCAGCCACCTAACAACGAAAAAAATATGCAAAAAAGAAAAAAAACAAATGCAATCCAGTATTGACCCCATCCCCCATGAATTTATTTAACAGGGTTATAAGAGTGGGGGTAGTAGTCTATTGCTTCAATATCTTAATTGACCTGTTCACATATCAAATACCGCACCAGGTATATTTATTCAGGAACAATTATAAGCAACTTGGATGAAATGAATTCATACACGGGGTGGTCCAAAAGTCCCTATCCATTTTTCTCAAATAATGATATTTCTATTTTATTTTTTACAAGCCAGAGATGATGGATGTACAAGAACGTGTGATGGTAGTAACACTACGTATACAAGTGACGAAGTGCAAGGAAATTCGAGAAAAATTCGAAAGATTTCACAAACCAGGACCTACAGACAAAGCAATTCGCGAGCTGGTCAATAAATTAAAAAAAACAGGATCTGTTCATGATGAGGCAAGATCTGGACGTCCAAGTACCCCTCAAGAAAATGTCGAATTGGTAAAAGATGCCTTTGAAACAAATCCTAGAATGTCAACTCGCACAGCATCACGTACACCGAGCATACCAGAAAAGACTGTTCAAAGGATTTTAAAATCAACATTAAAAAAGAAAAGTTACCATGTTCGAGTGCTACACGAAGAGTATTATCCAAGATGAGCCGCCATGTGCACAGAATTGAGTGAAAAAATTCATACCGAAAGCTTAAGCTACATTCTCTTCAGCGATGAGACATTTCCACATATGCGGAAAAGTTAATCGACATAATTGCCGTATCTGAGCAAGTGAAAAACCAACCGAGTTCTACGAATGGGGGAGATATTCTCCTAAAGTTAATGTCTGGTTGGGTATGACAAGATCGAAGATTTACGGACCTTTTTTCTTTGCAGAAGCTACGGTAACAGGGCCAATTTATCTTGACATGCTTCAGCAGTTTCTTGAACCGCAGCTTCGTTCAGATTGTATTCACGACACTGTTGCCTTTCAACAAGATGGAGCTCCGTGTCACAACGCAAACATCGTTCGGGCGTATCTTGATGAGCTCTTACCAAATCGCTGGATTGGACGTGGTAGAAACAGGCCCTGGGCAGCACGATCTCCCGACTTAACACCATTAGACTTCTTTGTGTGGGTCTTTATAAAGTTTGAGGTTTACAAAACAAGAGTTACAGACCTGCAGGATCTGCGAACCTGCATTGTCGCGGCAGTCATTAAAATAACCCCAGAGATGCTTGAGAATCTGTTCCGCAATGCAGTGGACAAATTTGAGATTTGCAGACACTGATGGTGCTCAAGTCGAATCTTAGACCTAAGCTTCATAAATAAACATGCATCTAATTATGTTACTACATAGGGATTTTTGGACCACCCTGTATATAGGGTAACCAGAAAGGTTACTCGTGACTATTATTTATTAAAGAAATTTTAATTCTAAAAAAAAAAAAATAACTTTTCAAAGCGATTTAAAGAGAGAGGTTCTCTTATGCCTTTCATTACCTCAACATGAGAGTCCCATTCAACACACTGCAGTAATTTAGACAGAATGTGTGGTATGGTCTTCAGGCAGTATCTTCTGTAGGTCCACAGCTTCTTTCGCTCTTGCTCGTGAAGCTCCGTCAGAGGATCCCTATCGGCGATTTGCTTAAGTTCATCTTGGTCTTGCAGTGAAGGTAATGACTTGGGGAAAAAATAAAAAATAGTCTTTCAGCTAAGTGAAGAGGATGGGCAATGTACAAATAGTAATTCTTATTCATAATCAAGTAGTAGAGAGCATGAGAATATTTCCGAGGATCGTCAAAGATTCTCGCTAATATCAGCGTTATTAAAAAAAATTATTAATTACATCAAGAGATATAGCGAAGATGGGTATATGTGAAGGTATAGTTGTGCCAACAGTATTGTGTGGGTGTGAGGTATGCATGGGTGGCGAATGCGAAGGAAAGGAAAAGGGTGAATGTACTGGAAATGAAATGCTCGAGGACGATCTGTAGGGTGAGGCGGATTGATCATGTAAGTGACACTGATATCCGTGAGAGGTGCGGGAGTCGAAGGAGTTTTGTGGAAAAAGCAAATGAGGACGGGGGGGGCGGGGGGGTATTAAAATGGATTGGGCATATGGAGAGGATAGTAAAGAGGATTTACGTGTTTACGTGTTGGAGGCAGAGGGGGAAAGGGGGGGAGGGAGGGTAGACCGAGGAAGAGATTGAAAGATGGGGTGAGGGAGGCTTTGGGTCAGCGGGGGCTGGACGTCTTGGAGGGTAAAAGATGCGCGCTAGATAGAAAAAAGTGGAACGATGTCGTATATGGGGGGCGACGGGCTGGCAATGTGCCACCTCGGGGTGTATGAAGCGGTCTGGGTAAACCGTGTAGTAGTCTGCGGGGCTGGGCTGTGGATAATGTTGCCCTGAGGCAGGTGCATTATTGACATGTCAACTGATGAAGTGAATGTCAGCGATTGAAGACTGTTCCTGACGTGACCTCACTGCGGTGGGAGAGTGCGTTTGGGTATAAAAAATAAAAAATCCACTTTTGTTAAAAAATGTACACTTATTGTAATAAGTTACATGATGTACATACGAGACTAATGATTATTACAATGCCTAATATACTTGCACCTTTTGTTTAATATGATACAGCCTATACACTGTATGTAAAACAATTAGTCTAAGATCCAAATGAGTGAATCTGTAACGAATTAGGATAACTAACCCCCATGACATAGTCTAAGCAGCTAAGGGATTAAGCTTCAACCTTTAGATATACAAGTGATGATTCTGAACAGTTAATTGTCGAGGTTCCCTCAGACCTTTCATGTAAAGTATTAGCTAATTCATTATTATGAGAGAGAGAAAGCCAACTTTCAGCTGAAAAACAAGCTTTACTTTTAAAACAAACTAAAAAACTGGTTTATGACAATGTTACATTTCACTCTTAGTATTTACATTAGGAAAAATTCAGAAGTCACTAAACTCGAAAGTAGGAGTAGGGTAGGGAAAGGCTTAAAAGATGGGAAGAGAGTGTCATTTCGATTTAAAATATGTATAATCCACAACACAGTGGCAGTACGTAATCCCTCTAATAATGCAAAACTAGAACTCTAACTAAACTCTAACAAAAGTTTATGACAACAACGCTATCAATGTAATGAAGTAATTCGATGGGCTTACAATTAATATTCATTACTAACAATGTTCAGCTCAAATCATCAAAAGACCATGAACACTTGCCCAAGAACGCACCTCCTCTTCCACATTGTTCTTTTGAGCACTAGACAGAATGATTTCTTTGCTGGGGAAAACGACCATAACGCCCAGGTATTTGGTAAAAGTGAGTGTGATGGAGAGCGCTATTTCGCGGTTTGGATTGCTCACGACAGTTCCCAGCGGATAAGGAAGGTCGTTGTTTCCCAACTGTTCCTCGAAGAGACTCCAGCAGTACAGTGTCATCGCTCCACCTTTCAAATGACCTCTGTAATCATACACTGAAGTGTTCACCCACCCGATATACTTCCTTACTAGGTCCTGACAAAGAATAAGACAATGTGAAGGATAAAATTTTCACCTGAACTCTGGTAAACAGAATATTTTTAATTACTTTTAACTTTCAACAGACTATTATTTAGTCCATAATGAACATTTTTTTTGCATGGCTGATTATTCTTCCAAATTCATGGTTAATCATCGGGGAGTAATTACTTATCTTTCAGAAGGATTGAGAAAGAATTTTCAAAATTTGACACATTATTATATATAAGGCTGATAGTGTGTGTCTCAAACGTCCTGCCCCATAATGTACAACATGATATTAGCCTTTGGGGAATGACTTCTGGGACACGCTGTATATTGGGAAAGAATTACCCTGAAATCTGAAAGAACATCTACCCCTGCTTTTCTTCTATAACTATATAGTATATACTGTACAGATATAAAAAAAAGTAATGAACAACTTTTTATACAAGAAAGTACTTGTTTTTAGAACAATAGAATTAAAGTTCTTTTGTGTTAAAAATATTTGTGTACGTGTCTAACAGAGGAAAATTGAAGAGCAACTTCATTATATTTAACCAAACGTTCCAAGATGCGCTAAGAATAATAAAAAACACTGTAAAGAATGTTAACATTTCCTTATTCCCTTTTCAACTGAGAACTTTTTAAAAAGTATTATCATTTACACTAACCTCTCCTGTTGTTCCTGATGGTCTTCCTTTCGTTTTAACATTGGAGGGAGTGAGTTCATAGACAGCTAAACAGAGTCTCGTGTTCCTCGGCAGATTACAGACATTTATGGGAAATTCTAATTCTTTTTGCACCTTTGTAAAGAGATGAGGAGATCATTTAAGTAAAACAGTCAGTCAAAAAGAAACTTAAAAACTTGGGGATAACTGTAATTTTAAATTATGAATAAACAGGAAGGAAATAAGATTTCGTTTTAATTTTTTTTTTACTATTTAGGCATTAATTATTTTCATTGAGTAAAAAAAATAAATTTTATATTATATATATATATACACACACACACACCTTACCTTACAAAGGTTTCACGCGATGATTTCTCATTTCGCGAAGGTCAAGCTTGTTGCCCCTCCTCTTGAGTTGGCCTGGTGAAGTAGTGAGTTGGATTCTTGTGCTCTCCACCTCACATAACCAGGTATGCCCGGCTCATCAGGGATTGCTCTGAGCCAGGCATCTAGTCTTCTTTTGAAGATTTCCGCTGCAACTCCCTTCGTGTTTCTTAGGTCTTTGGGCAACTGATTAAACAGTTTTGGACCTCTCACTACAAAACTATTTTCTTTCAGGGTTAAGGATGTTCCATCTCTCCTTCAATTTGGGAATATGACACAGTCTACCGCTTCTACTTTCCACCATTGTTTGGGGAGTTATGGGATTCAGAGTAAGATTAGGGACTAGTTTCTCCACTATTTTCCAAGTGTAAATAATGGTTTCTCTCTCTTCTCCTTTCCAGTGAATATAGGTCTAGTTCTCGTAACCTTTCCCAGTAATTTAGTTCTTTGCACCCATTGATCTTGGCTGTGAAGCTTCTTTGGATCCCCTCCAGCTGTCTAATGTCTTCTTTTTTATATGGGGATGTTAAGACTGAGCAGTATTCCAATTTGGGTATTATCAGGGTTTTCAGTAGAGGAATCATTACATTCCTATTCCTTTGTTTAAAGGTTCTCAATATCTGACCTGTTATTCTCTTTGCTCTGTTTACTGCTTTCTTATTTTGTGTTTCAAATTTCGCATCATCTGTCATTACAACCCCTAAATCTTTTGCTCTGGAATTTCTCTGAATTTCCTGTCCATTTGGGGTATAATATTCCATACCATAATAGCTGAAATTTCTTGGTGTTAAACTTCATATTGTTGTCTTCCATCCACTTGTAGATTTTGTTTATGTCAGTTTGTAGAGATCCTATGTCTTCTGGGTTTCTTATTTTTCTACTGATCTTTGTGTCATCCACAAAGGATGTTACTGTGCTGTCTCTGGTAAGGTCCTCATCTATGTCAGTTAGCATGATTATGAAGAGTAGCAGAGCTAATACTGTTCCTTGTGGTACTGAGCTGAGGACCTCTGATTCTGATGAAGATACTCCTTGTACTGTAATATCTTGCCTCCGCTCACTAAGGAAATTATATATCCATTTCCCTACTTTTCCTGTTATTCCCATATATTTCAGTTTATGTATTATGATTCCGTGGTCACACTTGTTGAATGCTTTAGCAAAGTCTGTGTATAGTACATCATAGTTTTCATTACTTTCAAGTGAATCAATAATGCTGCTGTTGTGTTCCATTAGTTGTGATAGGCATGATCTGCCTGACCAAAACTATTCTTTCAAATATTTTAGTGAGATGAGATGTAAGCGACACTGGCCTATAGTTTTTGGCCTCAGATCAATCTCCTCCTTTATATATTGGGACTATGTTCGCACTCTTCAGGATGCCCGGTATTTCTCCCGTGTCTAGTGATCATCTCCATATCCAGTATAGGGGCTCAGCGATTGCATTCTTGCAGTTTTTGATCAGTGTGGCATTCTATTTATCCAGTCCTGCCACAGTGTGTGCTTTTAGTTTCCCTATGGCTTGTGTAATATCATTCGTCATAAAGTCGAAATCCGTTATACATTCCCCTTGTGGTTCTTCTTCAAAGAACGCGCTTCTATCGCATATCAATTTGTCAGTTTTTGGAATACTGAAAGATGATTCATACTGAGCTTTTAATATTTCAGATACTTCTGTTGGATCATCAGATAAATCACTGTTCTCATTTTTTAAAGGTCCGATAGTCGCATAGTTTTTCAACTTTCTTTTTGCGAAATTATAGAAGTACTTTGAGTTAGCCTTTATCGCTTCTATAGCGTCATAATCATCTTTTTCTGTATGTTTCTCAATTAATTCCTGTATGACGATATCGATACTTTGTAGCTTATCATTTAATATTTTTCTGTTGTTATCTTTACAATTACTTAATTTTGCAGTCACTGTTTTTCTTTTTCGGAATAATGCCCTCTTTTGTCTTTCAAACCTGCTTCTCTTTCCTCTTTGTTGTATCTTTGGGACATGTTTTTCCACAATTTCTATCATCATCTCTACCATATATGTGATACACAGACCATGCATAAAACAATATATACATATATACACTGTATATGATGCAAACCCACAATGAAAAAAAAAAATGATTCCAAGGCCTTTCGTGTATTCAGAAGTACACCTCGTCATTTCCTAACGAGGTGTACTTCTGAATACACAAAAGGTCTCTGAATCATTTTTATTTTTCCTTGTGGGTTGCATCACATTCATTTCACGTATTTAATTGTGAAATTCATCCCATATATATATATATATATATATATATATATATATATATATATATATATATATATATTCAGTGAAGAATTAAACAAGTTTGCTTTCATACTATATTACAAATAATTATAATGTCTCGCTGTTGGATTATCTTACCTCTGCTTGCCCTCCCTGAACACTCACAGCAGGAGTAAATAATGCTTGGCACAAAGGAGTGCTGGCATGGTAAAGACCCACTTCAATGGACACAGATGCCTAAAAATAGCATGGGTAATAATAATAAATAATAATAATAATAATAATACACTCGGTAGCGTAGTGCTTAGCATTGCTGACTATGAATCCACCAGTGACAGCAGGTGGCATGCAGCAAATCCAGCTGTTCATCTTTCCACACAAAAATTGGTTGGTAGATAAATGGATACCCTGGGTAGCCTAGTGATTAAGACGCTGGGCTGCTGATCAGGAGGTTGTGGGATCGAGTCCGGGCAAGGACTTTGTAATTTCTGACTGCTCGTGGTGGGGCGGGGTTTGGATTCCACATTAAACTCTGGGTCTAAGGTAGAATAACAAGCTTGACCTTCATCAGAATGAACAATTCGGGCTGAAGCAAAACCAAGGTTATTATTATTATAACAACAACAACCTTGATACTTTATTGGTTCACCACGCTCGAATTTGCCATGATGCAGGTTCCTTGTGATACTGAAGGGCAAACAAATTTTACCCCCATTCCTTTGGCAGTGCAGCCTCCATCTCCTTCAGTGTTAATGGTAGTGGGATACATGAATACATTTCCATACAGCATGTTTCAACACATTCAATAAATTCTCAATGGAACTGAGACTGGTGATTGGCCAGGAAAACTGCTGAAAATCTGCTTCATGCCCTTGTCATCATGTTTCAGGCAAAGAAGAGTGGTTTCTAGAGAGGGGTATGACTGCCAAATCCTAGATCTTGGAGCTTCCTGTAATTGGTTCACATGGAAATAGTTTTTTTTCATCCTGGATCTGAAACCCATTGAGAATCTGTAGGATGGGTTGGAATGGGCTGTGTGGATATGTAGCCTACTGCCATCAACAGTGGAGGCTACAATGCCAAAAGAGTTGGGTAACATGGCCTTGTCTTCCTTCCAGTATCATGTGGAACCCATGCCAAAACACATTGAAGCTACTAGCAGAACGCATGGTAGTCTAATACGGTGAAGCTTTTAATTTTCTGGGTAGTAATTTACAGTATATATTCAGATCAGTTACTGCCCACTCATTGTCATTCCCATTCCCATCTATGGTTCACAAATGAAAATGCACAGAGTGAGAAACAATGTCATTCTATTCCCACTCGCGGTAAAGGCATCAAATGGGAATGGCTAATATTTCGTAAATTAACTTAATTTAACTCGGACCAAAGTGGGAAAACCATGGATGACAATGAGAATGGCATGAATTAGGAATAGATCAATTTGAAAATGCCTTTGAAATTCCCACTCTTGGGCACAGAATGAAATGGCACTGAGTGAGATGATGCCTTCAAATCCAGTGATAATTAAAATACAAACCAATTAGACTTAAAATCATAATTACAAGTTGTTACCATTTGGGTAGCTAAATTCTATCATTAATATTCATATTAGTAATTCCTGTTGTAGTGTAGCATTATAGGAGTAACATAATTACAATGTTGTGATTAAGGTTTTAACACAGGGTTATTAGAGAATTAACTAACAAATTATCAAATCCACTAAGTGCCATACAAGACACTTACCTGTGCCAAATGTGTTGAACTCACCTGCGATACTTCCTCTGCTTCCACGTTAATCTTACTCAGAGTGCCAATTTTAATTTTTAAGTTTTCCTCAATATTCCACGATGAGACGAAATTAAT
Organism: Bathynomus jamesi; assembly: GCA_023014485.1. Taxonomy (NCBI): domain Eukaryota; kingdom Metazoa; phylum Arthropoda; class Malacostraca; order Isopoda; family Cirolanidae; genus Bathynomus; species Bathynomus jamesi. The sequence continues at coordinate 852,968 of JAJOZX010000702.1, read as the reverse complement.
GCTTTTCTTCTTATTCAGTGTTGAAGCTGAAATAGAAGTTCTGGTGGGTCTGTTTCCACTCTCCATCAGGGTTCCATAGATGGGGTCAATTTCAACTAATGAAGAACATGGGGATCATGATGCAACTATAGTATATTTAATGCTTTTGTTTATTGAAGTTTCTAATGAACTTTCATTTCTCTACAGACTTAGTTTATCAGAGACAAATTTCAGTAGCACTAGGCTATGTGGAGGCTACTTCAATTATTAAATAAATAAATCTACTCAACAGAATAAAGTGTAACAGTGACGCATTCATTCTTATTCTACTTAAGGTAAAATTTATACACTGACATTTCATTGTTCTAAAAAATTTCACAATGTACATCACCATGGATGTTTTAAAGCTTAGGTAAGAATGAGCAAGCGTTATACAGGCTTTAAATGTACCATTTATATCATCCTTGGGAACAACCACCAACTGGAATGGCTGCATGTGATCCTTACAAATGTGGTTACGTATTGAAATAAATTGCGAAAGTGGAGCTTCAGTGACCAGATATTCTTCGTGGCCCAAAACCTGACAAAATATGAATTTTATATTTTAAAATTAAGAGACATCTTACCCGATGTTTACTAATTTATCTGCAAATATTTCACAAAAATTATTTCACATTTAGTGGCTCCTTTCAGTCAATGCTATTATTATTTTTAAAATTTCCAGACTGGAATATTCAGTAGAGAGAATAATAACCATTCATAAACCCAGTACCACAGTAGATTACTGTATACAGTGTGTCCCAGAATTAACTATCTATTTCAATGAAATCGGACAAATTTTTTAAAAACACTTTTATTTATGTTTATCATGTTCAATATGTGTTAAAAATGTATAAATTTCTAAATTTTTTTCATAATTTTATTTTCATAATTTTTTCATTATCTGGTCCAATGAAAGACCGTCTGAAGTCATAGAATGGCAGAGAGACTCTCCAAAAGTTAACGTGTGGCTTGGAATGACCAAATCCAAAATTTATGGCCCATTCTTCTTTGCGGAAGCAACTGTAACAGGTACCGTCTACCTTGATATGCTTCAGCAGTTTCTTGAACCACAGCTCCTTGATGATGGCATTCTTGATAATGTTGTGTTTCAACAAGAAGCATTGATCTTTTGGCGATAAACCTTTGTTTTTATGAAACCCCATGCAAAGAAATCCAGGGGTGTCAAATCTGGAGAACGCGGAGGCCAAGGTCGAGGTCCTCCACGTCCAATCCACCGATTCGGAAGGCGTCTGTTGAGGTATTCTCGAACAATTAGAGCATAATGACATGGTGCTCCATCTTGTTGAAACACAACATTATCAAGAATGCCATCATCAAGAAGCTGTGGTTCGAGAAACTGCTGAAGCATATCAAGGTAGATGGTACCTGTTACAGTTGCTTCCGCAAAGAAGAATGGGCCATAAATTTTGGATTTGGTCATTCCAAGCCACACGTTAACTTTTGGAGAGTCTCTTTGCCATTCTATGACTTCAAACGGTCTTTCATTGGACCAGATAATGAAAAAATTATGAAAATAAAATTATGAAAAAAATTTAGAAATTTATACATTTTTAACACATATTAAACATGATAAACATAAATAAAAGTGTGTTTTTAATTTTTTTTTCCGATTTCATTGAAATAGATAGTTAATTCTGGGACACCCTGTATTGTACTGGTCATATGTAAAAGTAAATAAAAAGAAATTGAGGATACCTTTAAAATATGTTCCATAGCGAAAGTTTTGCACAATGGATCTGAATCATAGGTATTGAGTCTTTTCCTGAATGCTAACTCTAAGAGAGCATTTGGTAGTGTGTCAGGATCTAAGCGAAACGTGAATATTGACTCCACCTTTTAAAGTAATGGAAATATTACTTATGCTATAACGCTGAAACATGTTACAAATTCCATACTATTCTATGTTATACAGTATCTATTAACATAAAATAACAATAATGTTTGATAATTTCTTATCCTAACACTTAGTTCATTTAAAATAACGCACTGAAGTTTATATTAGCTACAACCTATCAAAATGGCACTTAGATCTAGGTTCATATAATATTACATTACATTTGAACAACATGAAACCACTCAGGCCTATCAAGGTTATCCAAGTCTCATGTTTTAAAAATATCACCAAAATTTTGTTTCAATGATGAATTATATGAAAATACAACCGAGTCAAAGAAACAAATTAAATCTATTCAAAACAGAATGAATCTCACATTTTGAGCCTTAGTAAACCGGACAGAAAAGTAGATTTGTTTGTTGGGCATTTTATCTAAGATATACAGAGGTAGTTCCGGAGATGGGGCAAGATGGCATGGATGCAAATAAAGGACCTGAAATATTTATTAGACAATATTTCAATATGAATACACATGATGTAGTAGTTAAGAGAAAAGGGCTTAAACGACTTTATAAAAATGTGATTTTTTAGTATTATAGAGAATTGAACTTTTATTATTTCAGTGAATAAACTTGCACAATGGCATAAGCACAGTAAATACAGCCTAATAGGGCACCTTAAGACTTATTTTAGCACAAGTGTAATTAGTATATGCTATAAATGCCGTAGGTTATTCCTAAACATCTTTTCAACTGCTTCTAATTAAGTTCCTACAGCTCTGCCATACTGAAACACACGAGTTAAAACTCAAAAGAGCTAAACAGTTTAATTTAATTTTGGAGGTTTTTAAAAAACCAACATAGTAATTTACTAAAACAGCTATACAGTGCAGGTAGTCTAGATATCTTTTATCTATTTTTTCATAGTTTTCTAAAAGTGATGAAATTGGTTTTAATAACCTGGAGTTTAAGTCAGAAAACCTTTTGCATTTTGGCTGTGTACACACCTTCCTGCATAACAATTATGGGTATAGTAAAATAGCCTACAATGATCTTTTAGTTATAAAGTAATAACAATTTTTAGTAAAAAAAAAGTTTTAAAAGTAAAATTGAAGTACTTAAATCTGACATTATATTTTTATAAAATGTAAAGTTATAATGGTTTGCTTTAAAATTTATATACTTTTACACAGTACAAAAAAAATATACAAGTTATCTTCAATTTTTTAATTAATTTGCACAGTTACTATATGCATTGCATTATCTTTCAGAAAATGTAAAACCTAGAAAGGTGTAGGAAATATTTAGCAATTTACTTAGGAAAAATTAAAACAATGATATGAAACCTAATACACAAGTTCACTTCAACCTTGATAGTTCACAAACATCCGCATTAAAAGCTACCATGTACCATACCAGAATGTCAGGGAGAAAAATGTGCTTAGGACTATATCTCCTATATTATGTGTCAATTAATTCTACCTGTGACTCCCAAGGTAGTTTATTCCTGTCTCTGACCACTTCATCACACTCATTGCGCATCTTCCATCGAAAATCATTAACTTCAGGATTCTTGAGAGCATCAAACTCCTTCAAGCCTAATTTCATTCAAAAGAAGATTATAGTGGAAACCCAAGACAATAGAATAATAATAATAATAATAACAGATCTTATAACAGACATTAAGAAGTACAAATACACACAGTCAACCATGAATAATACAGGTGGTTCTCGTTTAACATTGCCTCGATTGAAGTCATTCTGTTTTTATGTATAGACCCCCAAAAAATAAATACAGCATTGATATTTTATGTTAAGATTAAAAGTTTTATGACAATACCTACCTTTCCCTATCAAATGTCCAATCTGTATATTAAGGCGCTTTTCTTCTTCATTGCCAATACGCTCAACAACTTTCAAAATTTTTATAAAAAGATTTATTTCATGAAGGCATTGGGTCTCATCCATCAATTCCTGCGTTTCTGCAGGAACTTGAATGCAAGCAAAATGGTATGCAGTTTGATCATGAAGAAGTCCAAACAATGGATATTCACTTGCTTTCTCCCATACCTCCTATAAAGTATGGTAAATACAGTATATAAGTAGCTAAATTATAAATTATGTTTTAGTACAATCATAGTTTTGTGACATGCAGGCCTACTTTGTATGTGAAAAAACATGGTAGGATATATATAAATATGGCAAAACAGTTATGACTGCAAAAAACTTTTTTTCTACGTGAAGGTCAAAATATGAAAATAAAAACCCACTCTAATAGAGAGTTTATTTCCACAACAGTTTTGACGCCCACTGGCATCCTCCTCGGGTGGATACAGAAAAACAAATGAACCAAAACAAGAGGGAAAAACAGTCCAGGGACCAACTGTTAAGAAATTCGCACCTAGGTTAGATCCCATTCTCCCGACACTGGAAGGGCATTTTCATTAAGTACATTTGCACAAATTTAAAACTATCTTCCTGTTCTAAACATACAGATTCTATTATTTTTTTTTTATTTTTTACATAATTATTACATTTATTATTAAATTATACATTTAATATTGCATAATTATTTATTACAGAAATTATAAATTTATTACATTTAATATTGCATAATTATTTATTACAGAAATTATAAATTTATTATTACATTGGTTATTACATTGTTGTTTATTATACAGAACTTATAAACCGAAAAATGAATGAAAAAGGTGATTAGGAAACAATCCAGAGACCATTGAGAATTCGCACCTACGTTAGATACCGTTCTCCCGACACTGGAAGGGCATTTTATTACAGGATCCGCTTATAAGTACATTCCCACAAATTAAAACTATCTTCTTGTTCTATACATACAGATTCTAATATTTTGACATAATTACTACATTTAAATTTTTTTTTTTTTTTAACATTATTACCTTTACCCTAATTATTAAATTTATAATATTACCTTTATTATTACATCTGTTTCATTTATATTTATTTCCACATTTATTACTTCCATTATTACATTTACTAAAAGTGAGTAAGGAAACAATCCAGAGACCTTTAAGAAATTCACACTTAGGTTCGAACACGTTCCCATGACTCCGTAAGGGATTTTTTGACCAAGAATCTCATTAAAGGGTCTAACTCCGTCATTCCCAACGTGGGGCGCAGGCCCCACCGGTGGGGCATGGTAATATTTTGGTGGGGCATGCGTAGGATGTGCACCCTTCGGCTTACTATACCAAAGACTATGGGCAATCCGAGAATGAATTATTAACAGTGAATTGTTTTATAGTGAGTCTGTGTGAGTGAGTGTGCGTGTTAATGCATACGGTGCATATATAGTATGTATACATAAAAATATTTGTGTGTATGTATGTATATGTGTAATTGGTACACAAGGTATTTCCCGTCTCCCCACACTCGCGTGTCTCGGTCGACCAAGGAGAGGACGGGACGCATGTCGCCGGATGAGCCAATGTTTTCTCGGCCAATCAGCGTGTGTGAGCATTCAGTTTGCTTCTTAGTGTGTTTACGTTTGGCCATGTGTCCACCATAATACCGTGTTGTTCTGAATTTTTTCATAATAATATGTGACGTGTGTGTGAATTAATGTGATATATTACAATTTGGCAAACCAAAGAAAAGGAATATATTTTTATTTTTATTTTTATTTCTTTATATATCAATCGAACTCAGCAATTATGTAAATTAGCAGTATCTTGCATTTATACCAGTACGCCAAAACACTGGACTGTTTATATAATAATTCGTTTTTGTTGACATTTATATTCCTCATTCAGAAATTTTTGTTCTGGATACTTCTTTAATTAATTTATAATTTTATTTATTTCAGTCACAAACCCTATGCATAAAATGAGTAGTGCAAGTAAAAAAAAAGTTCGTCAATATTCAGAGGAATATTTAAAATTTGGATTCATACCCGCTATCCATGATGACCGGTCACCTTTCTGCCTCTTATGCCAACAATGCTTGACCAACGAATCAATGAAACCAGGTCGTCTTGAGTTGCATTTGAAGGCGAAACATAGTGCGTATGTAAATTCAGATTTAAATTACTTTAAGTCTTTAAAGGAGAAGTTTGCAAAAATCAACAATAAAGTCTCTGTTTACTACACAAACTGTTAGCATCAGTCGTACTCTTGAGGCTAGTTATGAATTTTCTTTACTCATTGCTAAATGTGGAAAAAATCATACTATAGGAGAGGATTTAATTAAACCATCAATATCAACATTTCTTAAAACAGTCCTGGAAAAAGATGACAACGCTGTTAAAGCCATGCCACTCAGTAACAATACTGTTAGTAGAAGATAGATGAAATGAGTGAAGATATTGAAACACAACTTGTTGAAAAGCTGAAATCAAGATATTTCTCACTACAAATGGATGAATCAACTCTGAGAGACAGTGAGGTCGTATTGTTAGCATATGCAAGATATATTGATAAAGGTGAATTTGCTGAAGAAATGGTATTCTGTAAATCATTAGAAACCACCACTTCCGCCGCTGATATATATGGTAAGCTAAACAATCACTTACACGTCAATAATATACCAATAGAAAACATAACATCTTGTGCTGCAGATGGTGCTCCTGTTATGATGGGCAAGAAAAAAGGCTGCTTAAAATTGATGAAAGATGAGAATCCAGAAATGCTTCTTGTGCACTGTGTTATTCATAGAGAGAACTTAGTGTCCAAAAATATTACTCCTGTTCTTAATGAGGTACTACGCTCAGTTATAAAATGTATCAATGCTATCAAAGCTAATGCAAAATGTGAGCGTCTCTTCAAGCAATTTGTGAAAATGAAAATGCAGACTATGTGAAACTTTTACTTCACACTGAGGTAAGGTGGCTCTCAAAGGGGAATTGCTTGAAAAGATTCATGGACCTATTTGATGTTCTTAGTGACTTTTTAAGTGACAAGCCTGAAATGAAGCACCTGCTAACCGTTGATGGTAAAGCATTTGTGAGTTATTTAACAGATATTTTTGAAAAACTGAATATGTTGAATAAACAACTTCAAGGATCAAACAAAACTCTTGTAGATGCAAAGACGAAGATATTTGGCTTCGTTACATTTATCGAGGTATGTCAAAAAAACATTTCTCACAAAATTTTTGACCAGTTTCATTGGCTAAAAAATGTAAGGTGACTGATGCTGCTGTACTTGTCATTGTGGATCATCTGAAAATAATGGCCTCTGATTTTAAAGAAAGATTTTCTGATTTAAAACAAATTGATTTTCCAACATGGGTGATGCAGCCAATGCTAGTGGATATATCTGATGTTTCGATGCAGTACCAAGAAGAACTCTCGGAAATGCAAAATGATGAGTCAGTTAAAATTTTATTCAATATAAAAGGGGTGATGGCATGGCTTTGTGATGAGACAGAAACTAAATACCCACATTCAACCAACTTTGCAAGAAAATTGTTGTTACCCTTCCCATCTTCATATTTAGCTGAATGTGGCTTTAGTGCTGTAAATGATTTGTTATTGAAGAAAAGAAATCAACTGGATATCACTAAACGAGGAGACTTGAGACTTAAGCTGACTAAATTGGTGCCTGATATAAAATCTCTCTGTAGCAGACATGACGCACAAGGATCTCACTAACAGACATTTTTAGGTGAGCTCAAATTTTATTTTTCATTATTATTAGTTCAATAATTAAAATGATCAAAGTATTACAGAATAACTTTTTATTTAAATATTTTCTATTTCTGCATTTCAGTTCTCTATTATATGTTTGGAAACTTTATTTATTTAGCTGTCCTTTCGTTTTTTATTTTTCTCTTTCATGGATGCCATGTTCTTTGGAAGCTTGTTTAGAGACCAAGTTAATGGCCTTTTAAGCTTCCTTCACGTGAATAACAGTAAAATTTTGAATAACAAAAATTAAATATCACAGGGGGGGCATCAGGGTTTTAGAAATGCTTAGGTGGGGCATGGCCCAAAATCGGTTGGGAACCACTGGTCTAACTTATAAGTACCTTCGCACAAATTAAAATTATCTACCTTTTCTATACACACAGATTCTATTATTTTTCTTTTGACATAATTATTACATTTCTGAAGTACCTTACTTGATTCCCAATCTATAGCATGATTATTTTGGCTGGCGTGATAAAAAATGACATTATTAGTATTACAACTTCTGAAGGCATATTTGTGTTCTTTAATACGGGTTTCAATATTTCTTCCAGTTTCTCCCACATATACTAAATCACAACTTTTACAGGGAATGCTGTAGACACAGGCTTGTTCCTCTTTTGCAACGTTATTCCTAACCAATTTACTTTTCATGGTAGATGAATATTTGAATGCCAAAGCAAACTTAAAATCTTTCGTCAACGGTTTAACTTTCTAAGCCAGCAATGTAAGGCAAACTCGCATATTGTTTTTGGTTAACTGAAGGTTCCCGAGGGGCATAAAAAGATTTTCTGGCTTTAAAATACGCCTTTCTGATAAACCACTTGGGATATTTTAAATCCTTAAAAATGTTCAAAATCTTTGAATTTTGCGGGTCCAGCAAATGTGGGTTACAAATCCTGAGTGCTCTTAGAAACATGGAAGAAATAATTGAGCTTTTAACCCCTTCATCATATGAAAAATAATGAATGTACGAATTACAATGAGTAGGTTTTCTATAGACTGTGAAATTGGGCTTTCTGCTTTCGTTAATGACCAAAACATCTAGAAAAGGTAATTGTTTGTCATTCTCCCATTCATATTTAAATTTAATAGAGGGAACAAGATTATTTAATGACAAAGAAACTGTCAAAGTTGTTCCAGTGGTCAGGCCAAAATGAGAAAATATCATCTACTTGTGGCGCTGTTTGAAACTGCAGATTATAAATGCGATGTGGAGACTAGACGCACTGAACAATGACTTAACAGAAAGCTATCCTATTTATGTGATGAAAGTGCTTGGTCAAAGTGTGCGGTGGAAGGTTCCATTTTAAATTTATCGACATATGTCTTATCCAAATTCGAAAAGGAAGTTCTTAATTTAGGGCTGTTGTTTGCCCTTAAACCCGATAAAAACTGTTTTAGATTTTGTGTCTTCCGTAGTTAATTCCAGGGTGGATATTCCATGTTTAAATGGTTTGATTCTGAGCAAGTTTCTGGAACATTTCAACTCAATGGACTCTATTCCCAAAATATTCCAGTTAGCTTTAGAGAAGCTCAGGAAGAACAAAGCAATATTTGTCACTAAAGCGGACAAAAGTAACACTGTGGTTATTTTGGACAAGTGTGATTATAAACAAACAATGGAAGCGTTACTTAGTGATGAATTCACCTACACCAAAGTGAGATCATCCCCCCTAAAGCGTCTTTCTGCAGAATTCAACAAAACCATCAGGAACTTATTAAAAGATGTCCCGGCAATTGATCCTAAAAGATTTCTACAGATTAACCCCAAACTCCCCGACATTTACGACCTACCCAAAACACCCATAAGATTAATATACCACTCCATCCCATTATTTCACACAGGGGTTCCTTTAGTTACAGGTTATCTAAATTTCTTGCAGATAAATTATCCCCATTAGTTGGTAAATTTTCAGGTTCGCACATCACTAATTCCTGTGACTTTATTAACAAAGTTATGTCCTTAGATTTAAAATGGGGAAGAATGATCAGTTTTGACGTTGAGTCCTTGTTTACGAAAGTTCCCATTGATGATGTACTTAGTTTTTTAGATAGAACATTGCCAACATGTAACGTAGAACTACTAGGCATGCCCACATCTATATTTTTAGAACTGATAAAACTCTGTCACCAATAATGCCTTCTCCTTCGGTGAAGAATTTTATTTGCAACGTTTTGGTATGGGAATGGGGTCCCCTTTATCCCCAATACTGAGTACATTATACATGGAATATTATGAGTCGGAATTGTCGCAAACAATATGTCCCAGGAATCTAATTTGGTTTTGTTATGTAGATGATATTTTCTCATTTTGGCCTGACCACTGGAACAACTTTGACAGTTTCTTTCAGTCGTTAAATAATCTTGTTCCCTCTATTAAATTTAAATATGAATGGGAGAATGACAAAATTACCTTTTCTAGATGTTTTGGTCATTAACAAAAGCGGAAAGCCCAATTTCACGGTCTATAGAAAACCTACTCATTGTAATTCGTACATTCATTATTTTTCATATCATGATGAAGGGGTTAAAAGCTTAATTACTTCTTCCATGTTTCTAAGAGCACTCAGGATTTGTAGCCCACATTTGCTGGACCCGCAAAATTCAAAGATTTGGAAAAATTTTAAGGATTTAAAATATCCTGAGTGGTTTATCAGAAAGGCGTATTTTAAAGCCAGAAAATCTATGCCCCTCAGGAACCTTCAGTTAACCAAAAACAATATGTGAGTTTGCATTACATTGCCGGCTTAGAAAGAGTAAAACCGTTGATGAAAGATTTTAAGTTTGCTTTGGCGTTCAAATATTCGTCTACCATGAAAAGTAAATTGGTTAGGAATAACGTTGCAAAAGAGGAACAAGCCTGTGTGTACAGCATTCCCTGTAAAAGTTGTGATTTAGTATACGTGGGAGAAACTGGAAGAAATATTGAAACCCGTATTAAAGAACACAAATATGCCTTCAGAAGTTGTAATACTAATAATGCCAGCCAAAATAATCATGCTATAGATTGGGAATCAAGTAAGGTACTTTATAAATGTAATAATTATGTCAAAAGAAAAATAATAGAATCTGTGTGTATAGAAAAAGTAGATAATTTTAATTTGTGCAAAGGTACTTATAAGTTAGACCCTTTAATGAGATTCTTGGTCAAAAAATCCCTTACGGAGTCGTAGGAACGTATTCGAACCTAAGTGTGAATTTCTTAAAGGTCTCTGGATTGTTTCCTTACTCGCTTTTAGTAAATGTAATAATGGAAGTAATAAATGTAGAAATAAATATAAATGCAACAGATGTAATAATAAAAGGTAATATTATAAATTTAATAATTAGGGTAAAGGCAATAATAATAAATGTTAAAAAAAAAAAAAAAAATGTAAATGCAATAATAAATGCAGTAATTATGTCAAAATAATAGAATCTGTATGTATAGAACAAGAAGATAGTTTTAATTTGTGGGAATGTATTTATAAGCGGACCCTGTAATAAAATGCCCTTCTGGTGTCGGGAGAACGGTATCTAACCTAGGTGCAAATTCTCAATGGTCTCTGGATTGTTTCCTAATCACCTTTTTCATTCGTTTTTCAGTTTATAAGTTCTGTATAATAAACAACAATGTAATAATAAATTTATAATTTCTGTAATAAATAATTATACAATATTAAATGTAATAAATTTAATAATAAATGTAATAACTATGTAAAAAAAAAAAAAAATAAGAGAATCTGTATGTTTAGAACAGGAAGATAGTTTTAAATTTGTGCAAATGTACTTAATGAAAATGCCCTTCCAGTGTCGGGAGAATGGGATCTAACCTAGGTGCGAATTTCTTAATGGTCGGTCCCTGGACTGTTTTTCCCTCTTGTTTTGGCTCATTCGTTTTTCTGTATCCACCCGAGGAGGATGCCCGTGGGCGTCGAAACTGTTGTGGAAATAAGCTCTGTCTATTAGAGTGGGTTTTTATTTTCACAGTTATGACTGGTTTAGTAGTTAAGGGTAAAGACCCAGTATGACATCATGCAATGGAATTGCTGAGCATATATTAACCAAAATCATACAGTTTATAGTAATTAGGCCCTATATTTGACGACTTTCCTTGGAGGAAAAAAAAAAAAAAAAATCAATTAAATTTGAAGACTAATTAATTAATAATTTACTAGAAAGCATAGGTGTTATACCGAGTAGATGAAAAAATAATTAAGCTATCTTTCTTTAAACTGCTTGGCACATTCCTACGTCTAAAATTACTTCTAAAGGCTATGGGTTTAAAAAAATGTATATAAACTTACTGCTTTGATTTCAGCCAAGGGGGCAACTGTGCTAACTTCATGTTGAATGAGGATACCATTTGGCATTAGAAAATCAATTGACACTAATGAAGCAGGGAGGCTGAAGAGCAAGTCTTCCATCTCAAATATTTTGGATGAAGTTCGGGGTAAGGGTCTTGGACCCCCCATTGGGTCTGCTAACATTATGATGACTAAATAATGCTCAGAAATATTAAGGTGAATCCTAAAATGTGGGCTGCTGCGAGATATGCATTATGTCAATTAGGGTTTACATATTATAACCTATAACATTATAGATTACAACTTATAACCTCCTGAATACAAAAAATGTACCAATACTGTAGGATTAGACTATGCAACATGATAAAAAGTATTAAAAAAGTACACATTGTATGGCAACAAAACTGAAGCACAAAAAATAATATAGCCATTTTGTTGATAAACAACGAGGCAACAGATGTGGCCACAACATCAATGAGATATGGGTCATTACACGTCAAGTGGACCAATTTTGGAAAAGTGCCCCACCTCACCATGTCAGATTTTGTTCTAACTTTGCTCACAGACTCCTTTAAGCCTTAAAGGAAGTTCTGCAGTGTGTTAGTTCCATATCTCCTGTGGTTCTGTCACTAGGGCTACTAGGGCGGGTCATACTATGCATTTTTTTAAATCAATGGAGAGGGGTATTCAAATGACATATTTTGGTGTATAGAACACAATTCTGAAGAAAATATTTAATTCTGATAACCCTAACCTACATCATTTTGCAGTTGATTATTATTAAATTGTTGATTATTTTACTATTGTTGTTACCCCAGAATATGTCTTCTCACATTTTCTATCATGGCTGCTCACGTTCTCTCTCATAGAGCATTGTTCTAACTAATTCATATAAACACATATAATGTAATTCATATAATAATAATAATATTTAAATACTCAAATAAAAAGGTGTGCCATTCCACTTAATTGTAATTATCATACAGTTTGGTATATGAAATATGTTGACAGTTTTCTGGCACGCATAAGGCCATTTTCTGAGCCACCTTTCTCAGAGGCTAGAATGTAACGTTTCAGAACATTCTAAAATGTTTTGTGAAATATTTGAAGTGACTCATGATTTATGAAGCTATTTTACCACCTCGGCTTGCAGTGAGGGGATAGATTTAGTGATTATCTACTGATATTTTTTTTGTTACTGTTCACATGTGAGTATTATTCTGTTATATTTTAGAAAAAGCTATTTCTACACATATTATAGTGATACATTGAGCAAAATTTAATTAACAACTTTGATTTGAGCTAAAATTAGGTGGTTCATTTTTAGTACAACTGAGCAGTATGAGGCCTATTTCAATGTTCTAAAGAATATTTTTTGGATGTGTTTCTTTAGTTTTTTTAGAGTACATGAACAAATTATTTGCATTACAAACAACAGATAAATTAGCATTTTATAACATTTTGAAACCAAAAAAGCATAATGTGTTTAGCATTTGCAGATAAATTTGTTCTTGCCCATTTCAGCTCTTTTTTTAACCAAGAATTTTGCGCTGAAAAGAGTTAATACCTGTCTGTAGTGGATACTTAACTGTTGTATTATTGTTTTTATTTCAGTGTGAACTCATTAAGAAAATGGCTCAAGTCAGAACAAGGATGAAATCAAGTTCTCATCTGAGTAATCTTGTTGGCACTGGCCGGGAGCTGTTGGTGTCTGAACTGCCAACTGTGAGGGATATCCTGAGGTATGGCATCTACTTGAGGAAGCAAAGTGAAGATGACAGGAGGAACTACCCAGTGGACAAGCTGGTGAGTGACATCTACCCTGGTCTGATTTGTCAGTGGAGCAAAGCTAATGCTCTTTTCAAGCCACCTGTTATCAATGAAAAAGTGACCATCATGTCCAAGCTCAAGGAGGTCTGGAATCAGGCAGTGAAGTTTTCTCTTGGGAAGGGCAAACTTGATGCCAAAGAGAGGTTCATTGTCAAGTTAGACAAGTTCTTTGATATTTTGACTTGCAAGTGTCAGATTACCAGTTGTGAGGGGGTAGGCTGTGAGGGCTGTTATTCAAGCCCACATTAACTGTTCCTGCAGCAGAGAGAAAAAGATTCCTGTGAAAGATCTTGCCTACATCAAGGGACAGAAAGAGAAAGTTGGAAGTAAGGGACCCCACCAAATAGGGGGTCCTGATCTACCAGAGCACAAGAGACAGGCGAGGACATTGAAAAGGCAGTGGATGGAAAGGAAGGCAGAGAAAAGGAGAAGGAGCAAGGAGGAAAGTGCTGCAGTAGCAGAGAAGGCAGCCAGGAAGGATGTTAAGAGATTTTTGGCAGATGGTGATGAGGATCTGGAATTGGAGAGAAGTGGTGATGAAGATGAGTTTGTTCCTGAAGTTAAGCTCTTCCCTCAAACTGACCCTGAGCCAGCAGCTTCGGCAAAGGTACAGAAAAACTATGATGAGATTCAAACATTGCCCTTGCTAGTGTAAGGTATGGCATAGGGCTGAGGCCAACTGCAGCGATAGCAACAGCAGCTCTGATTGATGCAGGAATCATCACAGAAGACAATACAAGTAAAGTGATTGATAAGAGCAAGGTTAAGAGAGCACAGGAGAAGTTGATGAGAGAGCTGGGGGAACAGTTCGAGAAGAAGTGCAGGGAGGAGGGGGGGGATCTCTTGCATCCTCTTTGATGGGCGGATTGACCTGACCAATATGATGATGGAAGCTGAGGGCAGTGACCAATCTTTTCCCGCAAAGATCAAGGAAGAACACTATAGTGTTGTTAGTGAGCCTGGCAGCTACTATCTGTTCCACTTTACCCCAGAGAAAGCAACTAAAGAGGAGTCACATGCGGAGAAGATTGCTAAGGTCCTGTTTGCCTGGCTGAAAGAGAGGGGTTATGATAAGACCTTGTTGGCCATTGGAGGAGACTCAACAAATGTCAACACTGGTGTGAAAGCTGGAGTAATGCGGAAGCTGGAGCTGCACCTGGGGAGAAAGCTGGTCTGGTTGGTGTGCAACTTGCACACTGTTGAACTTCCCCTGCGCCATCTCATTGTTGACCTTGATGGCCCTACTCTGTCAGACAAAAAATTATCGGGCCAATAGGAAAGCTCCTTGATTCTGCTACAGACTTTGATATCAATCCAAACTTCACCCGAATCTCTGTTGGCCCTCCACTGATCAAGCTTCCTGACAAGGTATTTCAAGATCTCTCAACTGATCAATACTATGGCTATAAAATTGTCTGTGCAGTCAGGGATGGAGTACTTCCTGCAGGGCTGGCTCTGTTAGAGATAGGACCAGTAAACCACAGCTGCTGGCTCACCACAGTGAACAGACTTCTCAGGCTCTGGGTGTCAAAGCACGGATTTAAAGGAAAGAACCTGAAGATTCTGCAATTCATTGTGGAATTCATCATTGGAGTGTATTACCCATGTTGGTTCAACGTGAAGGTCAAGCACTCCTGGATCGAAGGGCCTAGGCACATCCTCTTTCAGCTGGACTGCCTCAAGTCCCAGAGAAAGGAGGTGCTGGATATTGTGATGCCAACTGTGAGAAGATCTGCTTGGTATGCCCACAGTGAAGTCATCCTCCAAACACTACTCTGCTCTGAGGATCAGAAGGAGAGGATTGAAGGGGAGGAGAGAATCCTGGCCATCAGGGGAGAGGGGGACCCGGACACTCAGCTGGGGGACTCCTCTGGTAGGAGCAGAAGGACACCTGACATCAATTGTGATGCTTCCAGCATCGGTGACTTGATCAGTTGGTCAGAAGGTGTGTCAGAGCCACCTCTCACCTGCTCTCTAAGCACCTCAGAGGTGAAAAACTTCATCAACACCCCGATGGAGGTGCGCAACTGGCCTTGCCACACACAAAGCATTGAGAGGGTCGTTAAAATGGTGACTGAGGCTTCTGCTAAGTACTTCTCACAGGAAAAGAGAGATGGAGGGATCAGGGCTCAGGAGACCAGCAGGAAGCTGATGTCCAAGTCTGAGTCAAAGCAGGATTTGTGCAACCTGGCAAAGTTCAAGATGTCAGGAGAATGATCTTTGTAATTATATCCAGTGATATACATGCAGTTCACCTATTAATAAATATATGTAAAATTGATTTGGCCTTGTCAATATAAATGATTTACCTTATATCTTTTAATATATTATAAAGGGGTTCAAAAGGGTAAATTGGCAATTTAGAAATACAAAATGATGTAGGTTAGTTATATCCTATCCAAAAAATAAGCTCATATTTGAATTCCCCATGTAAAAACACATAATTTAGACACCACTGATGGTAGGATTTCCTTCATATTCATGTTGTCACCTGAGTACGACCCGCCCTAATTGGGCTACTTTGTCCATTACATTGAGCGCCAAATTATTTGTGCCATTTTTAGCTAGTCAGCATTCCACAGTAACAAATCCTTCTGCTCTGAAAATTTGCTCCTAGGGTCAAAATTTACTGTAGATTTCAAAACTCACACTACTAGAGCTCTAGGAAGTATAGATTTTCCATAAAATATCCCCAAAGTAGGCTTCAAATTACATTTTGATTCCTGGGAAGCCACTTTTAGAAAATTATAGCTCTGGATCTACTTGACTATGAGCTTTTGTTAGAAACCAAGAAAGTACTGCCCATATGCTACAAAATGTTTCAATCTGGATCTTCCTACCTGTTCTAGTTGCTGAATTATAAGGCATCAAAAATGGCCAAAATTAATTTGTGACAAAAATGTCCCATCTTTAAAGCTCAAAATGATCATGTGGGACAGCTTGTACCATACTCTAACAAAAACCAATGAAAAGAGCATGTCCTGAAATACTAGGGCCTAGTTTTTTATTTTGGTGTCTTGCTTTTTTGTAGGTCTAGTAGAGCTTTGAAATTTTGTTTCCATGTGATGTTTCTAGCATTATAATTATTATTTCATTGGCACAATGTTTTATTTTTCTTTTGTTCTTATTACTAATTATATAGTGCAGGACTAGGTGCTATGTGCTAGGCTATACATAATATTTTTATTTATGTTCAACATGTAATACATGACTATCATTATTTTCAGATCAAAACTGAAAATGGCCAAATCATCAGATACTAGTAGTGTTCATGTGGGAGAACCCATGGAAACTGAAAGAAAGCTGGAAGCTTGTACTATTAGAAATAAAGAGGGAACAGAGTGTCACCTGAAAACATATTCCAGAAAATGTGGTTTGAAACTGTTCACAGAGCTGACAGTTCAGGAAAGACAACTACTTTTTCTTTGAACAGGAACAGAAGTAGTCCAATTTAAGGAAGATGCATGCATATGCTTGCACCATAAACAGCTTCTTTTGACCAGATATGAGTCTCCAGAAGCACTGTTGCAACCCATTTGAATATCATAAATCAACATTACCCAAAAAATCACTGGGCAATTGACATTGCAACAGCTCAACTGTTGAAGGAAGAGACTGGCAAAGACATCAAGCCTGGACAGAAACTTTGTCCTGATTGCAGGAAACAGAGGGCTGAAATACAAAGAATCAGTTCAACACCATCAAGTGAATCATTTGATCCACCAGAAGCACAAAAGCAGAAACTAGACACCAGCTGTTCAGCACTTGACATTTCCCCTGTAAAGCCACAAAAAGTGAGCAACAGAGACTTACCAGGATATGTCAAAAGAAAGACAAGACAAGCACAAGAAGCTATTGGTCAGAAAGGGATTGATGTGGGTGAAACAGAAGCTAGCACAAGTCAGCAGAGGTGTAGAAAATGTGAAGATTATGAAATACTGTTGGAAGAATTGAAAAGCCAAATGGAATTATCAGACAAAGAAAGGAAACTGCAGATTCTAACTCTGGAGCCTAACAGCTGGTCTATATAACAAACAGCAGAAGAACTTGAAGTTTCTCTTTGAATGGTTAAAACAGCCAGGAAGTTGAAAGCAGAGTCAGGTATTCTTGCAATACCAGGAAAAAAGAAAGGAAAAACACTGCCTGAGGAAGTAGTAGTAAAAGTTCAAAAGTTTTATGATGATGATGAATTCAGCCGGATGTGCCCAGGGAAGAAAGATTGTGTGTGTCAGGATTGATGGAAAAAAGCTTCAAAAACAAGAGAGAGTGCTGCTCAGCAATTTGAAAGAAATGTACATTGCTTACAAAGATCAAAATGGCCCTGAAATTGGCTTCTCTAAGTTCTGTGAACTTAGACCAAAGTGGTGTGTGACAGTTGGTGTAACAGGGATACACAGTGTTTGTGTATGTACAATTCACCAAAATGTGAAACTGCTGTTGGCTGGAGCTGATATTCATGAGGATTACAAAACACTGATGCAAAAATGTGTTTGCAATTTGGAGTCAAAAGACTGTATGCTACAATGGTGTGAACTGTGCCCTGGAGCACCAGCACTAGAAGATCACCTTTCAGCTAAATATTTTTACAGAACAAGCAGAAATGGATTCACAAGAAATGATTGAATATAAACAATGGGTTCACACTGACAGGGGATACCTTGATTATGAAACAGTTGTCAGTAGAGGATTTTATCACAGAACTGACTTCAAAAATTATCTTCTTTTGTGGTCATCATTACGTTTCAAATCACCAAAGTGCTCACCTAAGTCCCTGAAGGAGGAAATAAAACCTGAAGCAGCAATAATCTTAATGGATTTTGCAGAGAACTATGCTTTTGTGGTACAAGATGCAGCGCAAGGTTTTCACTGGGACAACAGCCAAGCAACACTGCATCCTTTTGTAATGTATCACAAAGTTTCAGATGAAATTAGAAGTGAATGTTTTGTGTCATCAGTGACTGTCTGAAGCATGATACTGTTGCAGTACATGTCTTTCTGAAGAAGTTGATTGGATTTCTGAAAGAAAATTTTGAAGTAATTAAGCACATTCATTACTTCAGTGATGGTGCTGCAGGCCAGTACAAAAACTACAAAAATTTCATGAACCTTTGTTGGCACAGCAAAGATTTTGGTAGGATAACAGCAGATTCAAGTTAGCCGAGTTTCAAGATCTACATGTTATTTTGTGGCCAATGTTGGAATATTGATCAATGACAGTTGAAATTGCAACCAGGCCAATATGTGGCATGCATTTATGATGATTTGTGGTGGCTTGGAAACATTTGTGAAGTCTGTGAGGAAGAAAAAGATGCATTAATTAAATTTATGCACCCTCATGGGCCAGCACGACAGTTTCAGTGGCCATCTAGAAAAGACACTTGTTGGATTCCAAAGCAGCATATCTTGACAACTATTCCTGCTCCTACACCGAGTGCCATGGGAAGAGGGTACATGCTGCCAGGGAATACCTTGTCTACAATAGAGAATTTGTTTGAAAGCTTTGAAAAGGAGTTGCACAGTTCTGGATCCAGTTAGAAAGTCAAGGAAAGATGAGTTGGTGGGTGGGTGGGACCTGTGGCTGGACCTGCACAGCTATCAGGCATGGCCCCTTGGCGATGGGGCTGCCAATTTCTCAAAAAACTGAAACAGACTTGTATTAATAAATTATCTTTATCTTTAATAGTTATCAATTAGAGAAATTGGCAGTGGCTTAGCCACCATGGTAAGGTTTCAAAGTGTATTACACCACCTTTATCCCACCAAACACTAAGCAATACCTTCCGAGGGTAAGATTTGGTTTTGGCTGTGGTGTCACTGGTTCTCCAGCACAAACCCACTGTCGACGGCGCTTAACATTCTGGTACAGTATCCACTTTTCATCACCAGTCACTAAACGGTGCAAAAATGGATTGGTTAGGTTAAATTATGATATTTTCATTAGTTTTAACGAAAATATCACAACTTAACCTAACCAATCATCAAGGGTATACAGTTGACCTAACCAGGTATTCAATTAACCTAACCAGGCACAGGGTTCCCACAGATATTTAAGAAAAAAATTCAGGACTTTTCCAGGACATTTTTTAAATTTTCCAGGACTTTATTACATTTTTTTTAAAATTTTCATAAAGAATTCATGAATTTATAATTTATATAGATGCATAATGCAAGAAAAACCTTTCCTTGAGTGAAAACAGTTGCTGTTACAGAGCTTATCTTCCTCCATACTTCAAATAACTTGCAATTTTGTGGTCTCTCTGGCCACCCCAGTTCTGGTAAAGGAATATAGATTATGTTCGTCGCTGATTGATGAATAAAAATAAATAAAATAGCAATTAAATGAATATGTAATTACAAATTAAAAGTACAGTGAGGCCTTGCATAACGAACGCCTTAAATAGTAGAGGTAGGGGGTAGAAGGGGGTCTGAGGGTCATGTGCTCAGATTTGAGTGATCATAGGCTCAAATGACAGCTTTTCATGCCAATAACATGATTCAAGCAAAAAAAAATAGTTTTGGCTTATATACAAAAATTGCACTCAAATTTACTCGAAAACCACCATTTTTTAGTATGTTTGCAATTTTATAGCTAAACCGCTTCAAAACTAAGTCTTATAACATAAAAACTTATTTAATAACATATTATTGAATGTTCTGCTACTCTTCACATGAGATATTAACCTTTGTACATTTCTATATTTCAGATAATTTACATATTTATTCTATCTTTTTTGTTTAGAATACAGAAATTGGTGATTGTTTTACTTTTAGCACTTTTGTGAAATAATGTGATAAAAGTTTGGAAAAGCAACGCTTTAAAATCAGCCGATCAGTAGCAACCACGCCTAGCAATGGTACAAAAGCTAGTGTTCATTTTTGGTGACAAGCTACCTACTTGGTATGATGCAGCAATCACAATATTTTCAGAGGCGACACAACCAAAAAGCTCAAAAATGTAAGTTTTTGAAGTCTATATGGTCATACAACGTAAGTGCAATATTGATATGTTAATAACTAAAGCTCATGACTGTCTTTTTTATTGTAGGAGTGCAACAATTCATGCATGCAGTGTAGCTTTATGACAAATCTGGATCAAGTCATTTGGTGAAGAACATGTTCTGACTATAAATTCTATTAAAAGAAAACTGACAAAATTGGTTGAGATTTATCACTCACAAGTCTACATCCGAGGTACATTCTATTTTCCTTTCTTATGTTTCGCTGGTAATAAAGTAGGATCACTTCATCACTATTATTATTTGTTTTTATAGCCCATCGCAAAAAAGGGAAGAAGAAAAATCTGGGTCCAAGTGAACCTAAATCCTTGCGACAACTAAATAAAGCGTGGAGAAGTTTCACACCTAAAGCAGGATCTGGTGAGAAATTTAACAATGTGCAGTAAATAAGCCTAGCTTATCTATTTCTATACAAACATACTTACACCATCATTCTATTTCGCAGGGATATGTCCAGATAGCCTTTTGGACATTGGAAAACAAACTGAAGAACTTACTGGCAATAAAAAAGCATTCTATGAAGATCAAAAATCCACTCAAATAGCACGAATCAATGAAGAAATTGACATTGAATACATACAGGAAAAGGCTCAATTACACATGGCACAATTAGAACAAGAACAAAGGGTAGCAGCTGAGATTGATTTTGCAATGGCTGATGTTCATTCGAATGAGGATGACCAAGATGACAATCACTCACCTTCAGCTGGAACTTATCAAAGTTTGAATCGCTCCAGGCTAGTTCGTTCAACCATGACAATGGTTTCAGCCACCACACAAACAGATGACATATTTGTGAATCGACCAAAACTGAGGAAAAATATTAAAGTGTGCACAGATGAAATCAAATCTACGTGTGCTAACCTATCTACAATGTGTGGAATTTCAGTTGAAACTTCTCGACTTGCTGTACAAATTGTTTGCAAGTATTTGTACAATCATGAGCTGTATTTAAGTAATCCAACAGAAGATGTTTCCATGGAAAGTGTAGATACGCTTGAAGATGGTCAAGAACCACCAGAAAAGAAGTCTCGTATACCCTTAACTGTTTCAGAATACAAGAACTATTTGTATGTGATCCCTTCCGCCAGAACAATATCAGATTACAAGCAAATGCAAGCATCGCAAGTTGAAAGAGATGCTTCAATGTATCTACTTAACAAACCTTTGTCTGTTAAGTCAGTACTTCATTATGATACATCCCGAAACAGCATTGATGGTGAATGGCCGGCCATTTTGTTGAACTTCTCTGATGGTACTGAGTTTGTGCTAAGACCAATGTTCTTTGCCTATGAAGATCGTCAGCAAATTTCCGACTTACTAATCGAAAGCCAAACGCTGGAACTTATTTCAGTCTTCATCCACCACCCCTGCCACCAACAAAATCATGTGCTTGGAGGTGAATCAGCTATGTGCTGTCATTTGGCAGGATGAAGAGAAAAATGGAGAGTACAACTGGTTCATTGCCTATAACAAGTTCAGTGCAGACAAGTCAATGACTTTGGACCACTTATGCCATGAGAAGAAGGGCATGAACAAGTGGTGGCGGTACCCAGCACAAGAAGACGTTCAGACATTTCAGCACGAACAAATTCTTGATGTCGTTGTTGAAGGTGAATGGAAGTTTGATTCCCGTATCAACCGATTCGCCTTGACTAACATTAATGATATTGTGACAGCTTTCAAGCATGCAGTGCAAAAAATGAATTAGAAAATCAGTCATAAGAACGGTGTGCTTTTAATTTGCATTTTCTGTCAATAAATGATTGGAAAACCACAAAATGTCTGGATTTTGAGCTCGAACAGGCCAATTTTCCTCCAAAATCACTCAAGCGTGACTAAAATTCTAGCATAAATTTATCAAAAATATAATACAAATGACAATTCTATTTGCTACCAAAGATATATATCAAGAACTCTAATCATTCCCAAGCACACAGTGAGTATTTCCAAAAATCATAATTTTGACCCCCCTAACGCTGTTTTGATGCTAAAAATCAGTAAATTATGGTGCAATTTTTGTATACACAATTTTCAGCAAAAAACCTTTTCAAAACTTCATATTCATGTATTTTCACACAAAATGAGGCTATGATCACTTGTTTTTGACAACATGCCATTTTACCCCCTACCTCTATAAATAGCAAATTTTTGCTTAACGAATTACCTCCATAAGGCTCCATTGATTTAAATAATGATTTTACCTTTTGCAGAATGAATTTGGTAATGAAAAATGTTTTCTGTTCAGTTGGAGGTTGGTAGCTGTCGTGAGCAGTTATGTACAATTGCTATCAATTTTTTTTTAAATTTTGCTTTACAGTGATTTATCATTATATCATCATTAATTAATATAGTGAATAAATAATAATTAATGCTTTTAAGCATTATTAGTGCTAAATAAAGTTAATTACAGTGCGCATAATAAAGATAAAAAGTGAATTACAGTGAACCAAGTGGGCTTACGATAACACGTGTTGTTACAATAATACAACACAATTGCTCACTATTAAATTTTAATTTATTAGCTTTATAAGTGTATAAAACATGTAGTCATGGCCCCTAAAAGACCTTCATCACCTGCTAATGCTCCAAAGAAATCCAGGAAAACTATCAGTCTCCAGATGAAGCAGGACATTATTAAAAAAAGTGAATCTGGAACGAGCACCAAAGATCTTGCTGCTGAATATGGATTGTCTGCCAGTACAGTTTCGATGATTTTTAAGAAGGAAGAAATTATGAAAACTAAAGTGATGCTACAAGTAGACTTATTAAAGGAAGGGAAGCTATTGCTGAAATGGAGAGTTTTACTGATATGGATTAGAGAAAAGGAAATGAAGGGGGAATCCATTACTAAGGCATTCATTAGTGACAAGGCAGTGCAAATATATGAACAAATTAAGGAATCCCTTCCAGCATCAGTTGAAAGATATGAATCATTCAATGCAAGTCATGGGTGGTTTGAAAATTTTAAGAGGTCAGGAATTAAGAACATTATAAGGCATGGTGAGGCTGCAAGTGCTGATACTGAGGGAGCAAAGGAATTTAAAATAGAATTTGCAGAACTTGTTGAGGAAGAGGATTATTTGCTTCAAGTTTTTAACGCCGACGAAACTGGCCTATTTTGGAAAAAGCTACCGAACAGGACCTACATTACTAGAGAAGAGTCCAAACTGCCTGGCCATAAACCAATGAAAGACCAGTTTACTTTACTTATGGCTGGGAATGCATCAGGGGACCTGAAGATTAAGCCTATGCTTGTGTATCATTCCCAAAATCCCAGGATATTCAAGCAGAAGAAGGTGAACCCATCTACTCTTGGGGTGTTTTGGCGACAATAAAAAGGCATGGGTGACAAGAACCCTATTTAATAAGTGGATTGTGGAAGTTTTTGGCCCTACAGTGCAAAAATACCTGGAGACCAATAAACTTCCTTTAAAGGTCTTATTGCTGCTTGACAATGCTAAGGCCCATGACCCAGATCTGGACAAAATTGTCAAGACAAGTTTCAGCTTCATTACTGTGAAATATCTGCCTCCAAACACAACATCACTGCTCCAACGTATGGACCAGGAGGTTATTTCAAACTTCAAGAAGCTATACACGAAGTTCATGTTTGCTCAGTACCATAATGCAACCTCCAGTGAGGATTCTGTAACCTTAACACAGTTCTGGAAGCAGCATTACAACATTTTGGAGGCTGTCAAGAATGTTGTGAGAGCATGGAGAGAAGTCTCAACAATTTGCATGAACTCTGCCTGAAGAAGTTGTGGCCATCTACTGTGCGTGATTCTGAAGGTTTTCAAACAGATGAACCAAATGTAGAGGCTGAAATTGTCCAGTTGGGTCAAGACATGGGCCTTGAAGTCAATCAAGAGGACGTTGAAGAACTTCTTGCAGATCATGGAAAGGAGTTGACTGCACAAGATCTTCTGGAGTTGGCCAAGGAATCAGAGTCAGGGTCAGATGCTGGTGAGGATGATGATGATGATGATGATGATGAAACAGAAGAGAAAATAACTTCTGCTGAAATCAAAGAATTAATGTTACATTGGGGCAAGGTGAAGGCCACTGCAAGCAAGCACCCTAATGTTGAAGTTACTGAGCTTGCTATCTGTCATTTCGAAGACAAAGTCCTGCCATATTTCAGGGAATTTGCAGAAAGCAAAAAGAAACAGAAAAATTGACAGCTACTTCAAGACTACAACAGCCCCCACTGCTTCAACTTCAACATCTTCTGTGGATGTGGTTGATCCTGATGACCCTCAACCAGGTCCAACTGGCAATAGGACACCCAGGAGAGAATCATTTGACCTCCCAGATGTCCTAATGGAAGGAGATTCTCTTTCCAGAAACCATTAATTCCCATCCTCCTCCAAGCCTCATTTCCAGCTCACTCAAGCTCATCACCTCCTATTGTTTAGGATGAATGTGACCATCATCATTACAGTAAATTATTGCTTGAAGTTATTTCCCCCCCACCAACTACTACTACTACAATCTGGGGAGACCACGGTGAGAACTGGGGGTTTTGGGTGGGGGAACACAGCACAAGCAATAATTTACTGTAATAGTGATGGGGTCATTCCATGTCAACTCAGCCACAAAATGGCACTTTTTGCACTCACCACTTTCAATTTTGCTCATACTTGGCACAATAGCAGATATACATGCCAAACTTAAATTCCCAAATTATTAGAGCTGACTGACCTTTGGTTACTGAGATACAAGGTCACAAAGTTGTGACATTTTGACCTTTTTTGCGTTAAATGACTATTTTCAAAATGGTGTAACTAAACAACTATTAAAGCTAGAGCATTGATTTTGGTCTCATTTTAAAGCTCTTTAGTAGCCCCTTGTTTATTGTCTCTTGTTAAATATCTCTACTATGAAAAATAAAAAAATCCCTTCAAAAGTTGACCTTTGACCTTGGATAAAAAAAAAATACCTTCTAAAAAATTCAATTTTTTTACATTAATACCTTGAGTCATGTACAACAAAATCCCAAGAAGCTGTAAGTGGCTGATAACTAGTTCAATGTATAAAAAATAAATGAAGTTGGCATCATTCTTCAATTTTAGATTTTTTTGTCAGTTCATTTATTTAAAAGTTCTGTTCTGATATAGTGTCAGTGAAGACTTAGTTCAAAAACCTTTTTGTGACCTGTGCCAAAAGAAGTCTTTTAAAAGACAACCAGGGTTAAACCCCTCGACAGCCCCAAATCTACTGGAGTAGCGCTGATCCAAAGGCCCAACTAGTATATAAGTACTGTCAACTTTACAGAGTTGACTCCTGACTTCAAGTTAAAGTTAATTTATTTTTACTAAATACATGTATAAAAATTTATTTAATAATTCATTAATTGTTCATTGTTTTCTTTTCAGGATTTTCTTTGTGCTTTTGTGATTTCAGAGTACAAACATGGAACATTTAAAACTGAAACAGAAGTGTGCTGATCCTTTGCTGCGTCACAAAGGTCAGTGTCGAAAGAAGTTTGAGAATTATACCACAGGAACTTGTAAATAAGTTTCCCGATCTGCACTTAACACTACATCACAGACTTTGTAAGCAGTGTAGAGAACATCTTGAGTCCTTGCCTGAGAAAGGAATAGGCACTTTGAATTCAGACATAAATGATGATGATTCTTGTAGTAGTGAACCACCTGAAGATCTTGAGAAAATTGAAAATGTTGACAATAGTGATGCATCAACTTCAGAGCAAAACCATGAGATGTGTACTTTGAATGCTTCTTTTGTTTCAATTGGTGAATCACCCATAAAAAAGAGAAAGCTTGTAGAGCAAAAGTCATATGGAGCTAAAAAACTAAGCAAGGTGACAGAGACAGTTAAGAAGAGAATGGAAACAGTTGCAGGAAGAGAGATTTCTGACTCACAATTTAAGGAGCCATCTGGAGATGTAGACTGTTTAGAAATAATAAATCAACTCAAGGAAAAATTCAAAAATGAAAATACTAAAAGAAGTGATAAAATAAAAATCCTCACTGTATTGCCCAAAAGTTGGAGCATTAGGAAAATTGCTTCAGAATTTAACACAACAAGGCATACAGCATCTATTGCTAAAAAAATAGTTGAAGAAAAAGGTGTCCTTTCAGACCCAAATCCAAAGGGTGGGAAAAGAATTAAACAGGATACTGTTGATGCTATTAAAGCATTTTATCTTTCAGAAGACATCAGTAGAACAATGCCAGGAAAGAAAGACTATTGTAGTATCATTGACAATGAAAGAGGAAGGATACATTTGCAAAAGCATCTTTTACTTTGCAATTTAAAAGAAGCCTATCATATTTTCAAAGAAAGAAATCCTTTGGTTAAGGTGAGATTCAGTAAATTTGCAGAATTGCGTCCAAAGCAGTGTGTTATTGCTGGAGCAACAGGAACTCTCAGTATGTGTCTGTACAATTCATCAGAATGCCAAACTTATGTTTGTAGGAGCTGAATTAGAAAAACTAACTGCAAATGATGACACACCTATTAAGAATGTACGTCATTGTGTTGCCTTTATGGAATGCAATCCTGCCTCACAGAAATGCTGCCTCAGACAATGTGAACAATGTGGAGATCCATCAGATTTAAAAAACAGACTACTGGACATATTTACAAACAACTTCAATGATATCATAAATTTTAAAAAGTGGACCAATACAGATCGGTCAAATCTTGAATCAGTAGAACTGAATACAGATGAATATATTGACCAATTCTGTAACCAACTGAAAGAATACCAGATACATGACCAAGACAAAGATGCAAGCAACTTATTACCGTGAAACAAAAATGTCTTTGAAAGATGGTGAGGTCCTTGCTGTGTGTGATTTTGCTGAAAATTATTCCTTTATTCTTCAAGATGAGGTTCAGAGCTTTCACTGGAACAATGAGATGGCTACTCTACATCCATTTGTTATTTACTATAAAAAGGAAGATGAGATTGCTCACCTTAGCTTTGTTATTATTTCAGAGTGTAACATCCATAACACAGTTGCTGTACATTTGTTTCAAAAGCATCTGATAAACTTCCTAAAAGATAATATCTCATCCATCGGTTCCATCCACAAAATAATTTACTTTTCAGATGGGTGTGCAGTAGGGTGGTCCAAAAAGTTAAAGCATCGACTAAGTTCTCTCCACAAGGTTGGTTTTATGCCTCTTGGTGTGGACAGTATTTGTGCAAAGTTTCACGTTATTCGGTTAATATTTAGGGGTCGCCCCACTTGCCCCCTTTTCGAAAATTTGGGAAAATATATAGACAACTGAATAACTAAATTTTTTTTGGTTCTCAAAGAATATGAAAGAAAACAGTAAGACAATAGGACATGATAATGGGTGTATCTTCATTATTTCTTCTGCATCAGAGTCGCCTTGGATGGTATTGGTATCTGTTTTCGGTGGGCAGCTACGAGTTGTAGGAGGTACTGCTTCTGGTCCTCGTTTCGTGTCAAAGTGTCATTGTAGCGTTGTGCGAGAGCAATACCTCGCTCGGCAGCATCATTGACGACTTTCATCTTTAAGGCGCGATCTCTAAGTTCCCTGTAGTTCTTGTCATTTGTGGAGACTATCTAAGACAATTTTGAAATTTCCCCCTATGGATTTGGACCACCCTAGTGTGCAGGACAGTATAAGAACTGCAAAAACTTTTTGAATCTTTGCCATCACAGAGATGATTTTGGAATTGAGGCAGAATGGAATTTTTTTGCAACAAGTCATGGAAAGGGACCCCGTGATGGTGTTGGAGGCACAGTTAAGAGATTAGCTGCAAAAGCTAGTCTACAATGACCTTATGATGAACAGATCCTTACTGCAGAACAGTTATATACATTTGCAAGTGAAAATATTGTAAATATAAAATGTCATTTTTCAACCAATAAAGAGCATGAAGAGGAAAGCCAACTTCTCCAAGAAAGACACTCAACTGCAAGGACTATTATTGCTGGTACACAGAAATTACACCATTTACAGCCAGTTTCATTGACTTCTCTTAAGGTTAAACATTATTCATTATCAGATTATTCAAATATTGAGAAAGTTACTGAAAAGGAAGAAGTTGTGACTGAGGAGAAAATACATGGTTTTGTTACTGCTGCATATGATGGCCATTGGTGGGTGGCATATGTGCTGGAAAAGATACCAGAGAATAGAGAAGTAAAAGTCACATTCCTTCATCCTCATGGCCCAAACCCATCATTTGTGTATCCTGGTCGACCAGATGAATTAATCTTACCATATTCAGATATTCTAACACAAGTTGAGGCATCTACTACTAATGGACGAACATACAGGATTTGCAAAGAAGTTACTTTGAAGGCATCCAAAGCTTTGGCAGATCTACAGCACAGAAAGGTAAGAATTCAAAATTAAAATGGTCATGTAACTATATATACACTGCATACATTTTAAGTTGTGATAAATGGAAATCAATGAGCACTATACCTATACATATTGTATGTACTATGTACATTTTAATATGTTACTTGTATTTGTTAATTAGGTAGCTATCTAGGTATACATTAAAAATTGTTTTCTCTTCTAGAAATCACAATAAATTGGGTGGCCCACAAGAATCTTGTCAACTACTGAAAACTATCACATACATGCACAACATACAGGTGAGGTGGGTAAAGAACAAATATTTAAAAATAAGCATTTGCTTGTTTGTAGAAGGCTGCAGATAGTATGTAGATATGGGTTGTATTTGTAAGAGATTGAGCTGACCTTAGACAAAAATGGTTACTGACATATAAGGTCACAAAGTCATGACTTTTTGACAATTTTTGTATAAAATGACTTTTTTCAAAATGTTGCTTGAATTCATTATTTTTTATACATTGAACTAGTTATCAGCCACTTACAGCTTCTTGGGATTTTGTTGTACATGACTCAAGGTATTAATGTAAAAAAATTGAATTTTTTAGAAGGTATTTTTTTTTTATTCAAGGTCAAAGGTCAACTTTTGAAGGGATTTTTTTTATTTTTCACAGTAGAGATATTTAACAAGAGACAATAAACAAGGGGCTACTAAAAAGCTTTAAAATGAGACCAAAATCAATGCTCTAGCTTTAATAGTTTTTTAGTTACACCGTTTTGAAAATAGTCATTTAACGCAAAAAAGGTCAAAATGTCACAACTTTGTGACCTTGTATCTCAGTAACCAAAGGTCAGTCAGCTCTAATAATTTGGGAATTTAAGTTTGGCATGTATATCTGCTATTGTGCCAAGTATGAGCAAAATTGAAAGGGGTGTGTGTTTTAGGTGGCTGACTTGACATGGAATGACCCAACAATAAGAACACATTACACTAAAAAACCTTTAAAAAATGGGTAAACAAGCGCAAAAAGGGTCAAAATTTGGGCTCTGGAACGAATTACTGAAAATCCCATTGAACTAATGCATTGCATAACGAACTTTTCAGTTAACGAATGACCTTCTGGAACGAATTAAATTTGTTATGCAAGGCCTCACTATATATAGCAAAATGGTTATATACCATACCTTATTAACATTAATAATTGTACATACATAGGCGAGCACACAAAATCCCTTATTTTTACCAAATCATAAATGGTGAGCATACCAAAATCCCTTATTTTTACCAAATACCTATGTTAAAATAAAATTGCATATATTGTAATAAAAATAAAATTACACATACTGTACACAAGGTACCTACCTATGTAAAGTCGTCATTATTAACCAGATTTCTTATTTCAGCAATTTGTTTTGACTTTTTTCTAAAAAAAAATTGATAAGTGCGATTACTTTTATTTTGTGACACATTATTGTGAATTATTCTTCATATTTTAAAAATTTTTATTTTCTTTTTGGCATACTGTAGGTTCAACACGAATCACTGATTATTCTGTTTTTCTTTTAGGGATTAGATTTTTTCTCCAATTTCTTGTTTCTTTTTTCTTGTCTGATGCTTTCATTCTTAAAGCATTTGATGATGAAAGCAAATGTGAAATCGTGTTTTATTTCCTCCACCTTTCTCTGAGTCATGTGCAGTTTGTTTGATCTTCTTTTCTTTACTGCACAGTTCATTAATTTATCTACTCTATTGCTCATATAGGCAGCTGATTCAGGCCTGTAACCAGAAATCACTCAAGGTGGTGGCAAAATACGAGCTTGACCAACTCAAAGCCCAAGGGGGTAGCATTTGATTATGTTAGAAAATGACAATTCCTCACCTTTAAAGATTATTATAATTTCTTGTTTTAATTTCAGTAATATGATCCAATTTCTTATTCTTGTTTAAAGTACATTAATAATATGAAAAATTTAAATATTTTTTGCTTCAATTTTAGTACTTGAATCTTATTAGCTATACAGGTATTCAAGATTAGGTACCTACGGGGCTCCAATAAACCTTAGCCCCCTGCCCATGGCCTAAACCATTAGAAGTACAGTAAAACTAAACGTACCTTACAAGAGAGAATTTAATCCTGCATTTAATGAGAAACAACTAAAACTTGGTGTTCCCACCATTGACTTCCAAGACAGCCTGAATTCGCTTTGGGTAGCTTGCCAAAAGTGACATGAATAGATCTTGATCATTACGCAAATTTGCTAAAACAGTTTTAATGTGTTGCGTCATTATATCCTTCGAAAATCGATTTGCTGCAGGTTCTTGAAACAAGAGACATTCAACCTTGTCCTTTATAACTGATCCAATGTGTTCACAGACGTTCAGGTCAGGAGAATTTCCTGGCCATTCTTCATTTCCAAAGAAATCGATCTCATGGTTCCGCAACAACTGTTGAGTGGCTAATGCCTTAAAGCAGGGGGCCTTATCGTGCAGAAGTGAGACCTAATCGATATTCATAACATTGTTTGGGTTTTTTAGAAAAGGAATGACATGCTGGGATAGAATAATATCACGAAAATACTGTCCATCCCAACTCTGACCATTTGGCTTCAGCACCCACATGAGCTTCTTTGCAGTGAACAAAACAAACACACCAACACAGTCTGGACTTTTTAATAATTCACAATAATGTTCATTGTCATCAATTTCATCTGGTGTTGTGGTCCACACTCGATCATTTTGGTAGTTAGGCCGACGTGTTACATAAACAAAAAATTCATCGGAGACAGCTAAATGCATGAAATCATCCACATCCCAATCTTCAAGATAATGGGCAAACCATATTCTGTCATCAATGTTAAGTTGAGTTGAGTTGAGTTTTTCTTGGCTTTGGAAGTTCATGCCAAGGCTTTAAACCTTGCCTATGATGGTACAGTCGAATGATCTCACCACTAACAATCTCTCTAGAAAGTTTAGCACAGCTGTTTTTCCGCTTACGCGTACCGCTTTCAATGATGTCCTTTGTTTCCTGAGTGTGTGGCAAATTTGGGCACCCAGATTTGGTTGTATCCATTTCACATTCATCCAAAGTTTTATTCCAATTTCTTTTGACAAAGTCCTCACTTCTTCGCAACTTTTTGGCAACCTATGAATGTGTTATAAAGGTGGCTCCAGCATCACGAGCTTCCCAAAATGTTATTGCTCATATGCGATCTATCACACGTTGCCTCTCTGAATCACCAATTAATTGAGAAGCCATTATATTATCACTTTACAGCTAGAGTAATTTTAATACCTGCAATAAATAAAGAATTTTATATATTTTTATAATCAATAAAAACTATTTTGATATAAGTAAACATGTAAGCTGCAAATGGGGGGGGCTAAGGTTTTTTGGAACCCCTTACTTATCCATGTAGACAAAATAAAAGCTTATTTAGGCACATAGCAAATACCTGTAAAAAAATAACAATAACATACATATATTAAAAGGAAGAAACCACAGTTACTAAAGCTTACATTTTTTTTAACAATACTTTCTTTGGCTAATTGGCCAATTCATCAGTTGATTATAAAACTGAGTTGGTCAATTAAAACAAGAAACTAGTCTTGTTAAAAAGTACAAGCTTCAGTAACTGTGGTTTCTTCCTTATACTACCCATGAATTTCTTAGAAAACACATACATATATATATACACATATATATATATACATATACATATAATAATAGAGTACACAGGTGTACCTAAATATGCTGAAAAAAATTTTTGACACGTATCAAACTGTGTTTGGTTTTAATTTTGAGCTATGTTAACTTTAAGCACCAAGTTTGTAATTTCTAAAAAAAAAAATTTAGGACTACTTAATTTATAACAATTTTTAAGGACTTTTCCAAGGCTGTGGGAACCCTGAGGCATTATATCCCATACAAAATTACAATAACAAACATAACTTTTGAATCACTCATTTCTCCGAAAAGAGACTAACATCTTTTAAATCAGTGTAAAAATCTACATTAAATATCATATTTTCAACAAAATCAGAAATAGTACATGAAACAGAAAAGATCCCACCATTCTTTATATATCATATATTAAATATTTATATTATATATATATTATATTATATATATATTATATTTTATATATATTATATATTCTATATAGCTTACACCATTTCTTACATCATTTACATCTGTTCTGAGACATATTGTCCCCACCCCCTTCCAAACCTGGCTCGTTAATATATGAAACTCGCACTAACTTGGGCATTTCAAGAACTTAATGTATTAACCATACCTCTAATATCCAGGATTGTACAATTTGGCAGCTGCAACAAGGAAATTGTGGAACTATTCATTTGGATTGTTTGATGTTTTCAGGAAAAGTGATCTTGCTTCATCAATTTCAATGATACAACGGTGTCCTCCAATTTTTTCAGTTTTATCTAAAATATAAGCTATACAAACTTTGTGGCAAAATGAAGCAAAATCTATTGTGGTTTCGTCAGAAATATTCAAAGAAGATTTAACTAATTCATAGGTAAATGATCATACACAAAATAGTTTAACAAAATGTAGTACATCAAAAAAATGTAGGTGAATTTTATCAAAAAATATATTTTTCAAGTATGACTTGAAAATTATGCCTTATAATTTTATTACACAAAGTTTTGCCTAAGGTCTTATCACAATGGAAACTATGTTTTTTGTAATCAATTCTACATTTGTTCTGGCAAAAATGACACTTTAAATCACTCAATAGTAACTTATGTTCAACACAAAATTTAAATATCTCCTTATCCTTAGAGCAAAACTTGTCAAAAAACACAGTAACTAACATGTCACAATAATCCATCTTTATGCCTCAACAACAAAACACAAACTGACCAGATCTGACCTAATGGAGTAATTGAATGGTGTGGCAACTAAGGGATTGCCAAATGTCGCTAGATATACCAATAATTGCTAAAAATATTGGCAGATATCACTAGATATATCTCAAATCTAGGTTTCAAAAAATGTCTGGATGTATGATAGGTACACCTAATGTTTCAAATTTTAGGTATATTTTCAAAATCATAGATGTATCATTATTTATATATATATAAAAAACATCACTATCAACTAATATCAACCATCTTATTTTCTTTTAGCTATTGAATAGGTATTGACTATACAACTTTAATTATTTACATAAGTAAGTTTGCCATAAAATAGTTTTCTTTAATACAAACTTATTTAAGTTTGCCATAAAGTGTTCATTTTCTTAGTTATTTTCTCCATTATTGGACAAATTTACCTGGAGGCTGAATTTGTTTTGTGATGATTCTTTAATCTTATCAATTATTATTTAGGTGTAATAGTACATGTTGATTCAAATTTCAAGGTGTATTTTTGAAATTTTATATGTATAATACACCTAAAATACACACAAAAAAAAAAACCAATCTCAAACTGTCGCTAAATGTCACTAAAAATGACATTGCTTTAAAGTATTATAACTTTGTTATTTTCTAATATTTTCAAAATGATACATAGCTGCTTGCACCATTTTTTCTGCTCTATCGATTGATATATGTTTCATTACTGTAACATGTTTCATGGCAATGCAGGTGTCTTGTAAAGTTTTACCAAATGGTGCATACAACTTTTCTAAGCTTATAATAAGAGCAACATTTTTTATATTTACAACTTTTTCTGAAATTCAGTATCCAAGAGGTCAAAATATCACCTTTATGGATCATTTCAATGTAATTTTTTGTTTTTTCAATTGACATCAAAATAGATGGTATTTTTGGAATCTACAGATCACGTGGATTCCAAATATATATATACATATATAGGTCCAGGACCAATAGGAGGCCAGCTATGGCAATTTGAATATAGTAGTCAACCGATGACCTCAAAATGACCTTGGCCATAATACATGATTGAGCTAATATTTGAAAATTCTTCTTTACCCAAAGCCAACCCCTGGACCAAATTTCAGCAAAATTGAAGAGGTGATGGTGTTCATCACTGTGTAGTGAATACTCTTATTTTAGTTTCAAGATAAATGTTAATTTTACCGTCTTGAATTTCGGAATAGCTATAAATTCATTTTAAATTAGTTACCCATCATAATTCAATTGTAAACCACATTAATACTAATTTTATGTATACTGTATTATTTTATTGTATGTAAACATAATTAATTTTATATCACAATTGTCAGTTAATTATTTATATTCAAGTAATTATTTTAATCTAATACCATGTCCATTTTGCAAATAAATAATAGAAATCCAAGGGTTATATTTTCCATCCTTGGTACTGTCGCAGTTTCGCCTAACGGACTCAATACGGCTAGTGAGATAATCACTGGTTGGCACTTAACCAGCGGCAGTGCTTATGGCTACATCATCCAGGTTAACCTATACCGGATAGATGCGCTACGGTCCCAAGCCGTAGCTTGCCTAGGCCCGACGACGACGAAAACCAACAATTGGTGACCCCGGAGTTGGATTCCCCCCTTTTACCCGAACGACTAGGACTAGACTGTAACGTCGTTCGTGCCCATCACCCCCTTCACCCGAGCGACTAGGACCAGACTGTAATGTCGCTCGTGCCCTCTGCCCCTCACCCCTGCCCGTGCGCTCTGTGCCTGCGCTCGTCTCAACCTCCACTCCTTCGTTGGTAACTTGTCGTCTTGCTTGTACGTCAGCAAGCATAGGAGAAGATGCCTGACGACGCTGGTGCCATCTCCCACTTGAGCGTAAAGCTCCCCGTCTTCTGGCCGGGTGATCCATTTATTTGGTTCCACCAAGTGGAATCACAATTCAACTTGGGAAGGATCACCGCTAGCAGGACAAATACGATCATGTTTTGTCCTCTCTACCAGCGAGCATCATCTCTGAAGTCCGTGACGTCATCGTGTCTACTTCCACGAGTGAGGACCCATACAACGATCTGAAGTCTGCCATCCTGTGCCGCACCACTGTCTCCGAGCGTGAGAAACTACATCAGTTAATCTCAAAAGAAGAACTTGGAGACCGTAAGCCCACTCAAATGCTGAGGGCTATGCAGTGCGCTCTAGGCGAACGCGCACAAACCTTCGATAAGGACATCTTTAGACAGTTGTTCTTGCAGAAACTTCCTCCATCAGCTCAGCGTGTCTTGGCCACTATGGATCCTGCTACTCCAGTTGATAAACTAGCAGAAACTGCCGACAAAGTAGTGGAGATTGACACAGCTCCGGTCAACAACGTGAACACACAATCGGAACTGGAGTTGAAAGTGGAAGAGTTAAGTCAACAACTCAACCACGTTTGTTCTCTGCTACAAAATCAACGGCAAAGAAGCCATTCTCGGTCAAGATTTACGAAGAGGCATCGTTCGAGTTCCGGGAAGATCTGCTTCTACCACTCTAAATTTGGAAAGAAGGCTAGGAAGTGCATCTCCCCTTGCAATTTTTCGTCGGAAAACCCCAGCAGCGAGTCCTAATGGCGTCTAGTACTCGCACTGCCAACCTGTTATTCATAAAGGACAGGAACTCTGGTGTCAATTTCTTGGTCGATACCGGAGCGTCAGTCAGTGTATTCCCTCAAAAATCTGGTCATACGCACTCGGAATCTCCGCCTCTATACGCTGCTAACGGTTCACGCATACCCACGTACGGTACTCAGTCGCGTGAACTAAACTTGGGCCTTCACCGATCCTTCAAGTGGATTTTCATCTGTGCTCAAGTGCAGCATCCCATAATCGGCGCTGACTTCCTCCAGCATTTCAAACTCCTGGTGGATCTTGACAAGCGACGCTTATGCGACCAGGCCACACTGCTTTCTGTTCTTGCCAAACAGGTTGCCCTTCCGGACGCCTCGAACTCTGCACTTTCCCTCGTTCCCCCTAATTCCATGTACCAGTGCCTTTTCCAGCGATATCCAGGAATTCTTCAACCGATGCAGATGGGTGATACCATTAAGCACACCATTACCCATCACATTACAACAAAAGGTCCCCCTGTGTTTGCAAAACCCAGACGTCTTGCCCCGGACAAACTGAAAGCTGCCAAATCGGAATTCCAGCTTATGATAGATCTTGGGATAATAAGACCTTCCAAAAGCAGTTGGTCCTCTCCCCTACACCTGGTCCAGAAGAAGTCAGGAGACTGGAGACCATGTGGGGATTCCAGAAAAGTCAGGAGACTGAGACCATGTGGGGATTACCGGTTTTTGAATTCGACAACCATCCCGGACCGATATCCGGTACCAAATGTCCAAGACTTTACTTCTCTTCTCCACGGCAAATCTATCTTCAGTAAAATAGACTCGTTAAGGCTTTCCACCACATTCCCGTAGAGCCTTCGGATATTCCCAAGACTGCAGTTTGTACACCATTTGGGTTATTCGAATTTGTGAAGATGCCGTTCGGGCTACGGAATGCTGCGCAAACCTTTCAGAGGTTTATAGATGAGGTCACCAGAGGCTTAGACTTTGTTTATGCCTACATCGATGATTTGCTTGTGGCCAGCTCAACGGAAGAGGAACATAAGGAACATCTTTCACTCCTCTTTCAACGCTTAGAACAATACGGTGTTACTATTAATGCATCTAAGTGTGTGTTTGCACAGCCAACCTTGGAATTTCTTGGTCACACGATTTCGCAGCACGGAATTACCCCCCTTCAGGACAAGTGTGAAGTGATAAAAAATTACCCTATGCCAAATAATCAGCGTGAGTTACGTCGGTTTCTAGGTTTGGTAAATTATTACCACAAGTTCATTAAAAACTGTGCCAGTGTTCTTGCTCCTCTACACGCTATGATCACACACAAACGCAAGGTAACGAAATTGGTATGGTGTAGCGATAGTTTACAGGCGTTCGACAATGCCAAAAATGCTATCAATAGTGCATTGTCTCTGTCATTTCCTATCAGTGATGCCCCCCTAACTCTGACGGTCGATGCATCAGATGTTGCGATCGGTGGGTGTTGGAACAAACCATTAACGGTCAACAAGCACCCATCGCGTTTTACTCGAAAAAGCTGCAGCCAGCCCAAACGCGTTATAGTGCTTTCGGACGTGAACTTCTTGCTATTTACTTAAACGTGAAGCATTTTCAACATTTCCTTGAAGGCCGAGAGTTTTGTGTTTTTACCGACCACAAACCTTTGGTCACTGTCTTCAATAAAAACAGCTGTAACCACTCTCCCAGAGTCATCAGGCAACTCGATTATATCTCGCAATTTACCACAGATATCCGCCACATCAAAGGTGTCTTGAACACTCCAGCGGATGCACTTTCAAGAATAGAGATTACTTCTGTTACCCTCAGCTCTACACTGTGGAATGCTATTGCACAGGATCAAGATAAGGATACGGAACTACAAGACCTGCTCAGAGAAGACTCCACTCACTCACTTTCCCTCAAGAAAATGAGTATGCCAGGATTGTCTGTGCCCCTCTATTGCGACGTATCAACAGCTGCTATTCGCCCTTATGTCCCTCCATGTCACAGACAAGCAGTCTTCACGGATCTTCATAAGCCCTCCCATCCTGGTATCC
The DNA here is from genome assembly GCA_023014485.1 of Bathynomus jamesi. NCBI lineage: Eukaryota > Metazoa > Arthropoda > Malacostraca > Isopoda > Cirolanidae > Bathynomus > Bathynomus jamesi. The sequence continues at coordinate 814,437 of JAJOZX010000702.1, read as the reverse complement.
GTGCTTCGCAACACCTGGTTACCTCTCGCTTTGTTTGGCCCTCGATGCGGAAGGATGTCAAACATTGGACCAAAACGTGCCTTGCCTGCCAGCGTGCCAAAGTCCAAAGGCACACCAGGTCCCCCTTTGACGCATTTCCGCCCCCATCCCAGCGATTTGAGGTAATTCATGTAGACATTGTTGGCCCTCTTCCAGTGATTCAAGGCCAACGTTATCTGCTCACCTGTCTCGACCGCTTTTCCAGATGGCCTGAAGCCATCCCACTTCCTGATATCCAAGCGGACACTGTTGCAAGAGCCTTTCTTCATGGATGGGTATCAAGATTTGGATTGCCGACAAAAGTCATCACTGACCAAGGTCGCCAATTTGAGTCTTCGCTTTGGAAGAAGTTTACCAGCTTGTTGGGTACAGTACATGCGCATACCTGTGCGTATCATCCGCAAGCTAACGGCCTCGTCGAACGCTTCCATCGCCAGCTGAAGTCATCCCTTATGTGTCACGAAGACTCCCATTGGATGGATAAGCTTCCACTCGTGTTGCTTGGTATTCGCTCTGCATTTAAGAGTGATCTGAAGACTACAGCGGCTGAACTAGTCTATGGAACAACACTGCGGCTACCAGGTGGCTACTTCACTGCAGGGGATAAGTCATGTGATCCTACGGAATTCGCTCAAACACTTTCCTCTCACATGCAGTCCCTTCAGCCTGTTCCCCCTCGATTGACTAGCCAACAGAACATCTTTGTTTCCCCAGCCCTCCAGTCTTGCACCCACGTTTTCGTTCGTGTACCTGTCCCAAAACGGCCTCTCCAATGTCCATATGACGGGCCCTATGAAGTTCTCCGACGTACGCGCAAATCATTTCTCATCCAGCGCGGTTCCAAGGTCGACAAGGTTTCTATCGATCGTCTTAAGCCTGCGTTTTTGGAATCAACCTTAAGCGAGGTACATGTAGCTACCAAAAAGGTCCAGGGAAATCTGTGTCGTTCGGAACTCTTTGAACTTCCTCTCTGGTGGGGGAGTGTGTAGTGAATACTCTTATTTTAGTTTCAAGATAAATGTTAATTTTACCGTCTTGAATTTCGGAATAGTATAAATTCATTTTAAATTAGTTACCCATCATAATTCAATTGTGAACCACATTAATACTAATTTTATGTATACTGTATTATTTTATTGTATGTAAACATAATTAATTTTATATCACAATTGTCAGTTAATTATTTATATTCAAATAATTATTTTAATCTAATACCATGTCCATTTTGCAAATAAATAATAGAAATCCAAGGGTTATATTTTCCATCCTTGGTACTGTCGCAGTTTCGCCTAACGGACTCAATACGGCTAGTGAGATAATCACTGGTTGGCACTTAACCAGCGGCAGTGCTTATGGCTACATCATCCAGGTTAACCTATACCAGATAGATGCGCTACGGTCCCAAGCCGTAGCTTGCCTAGGCCCGACGACGACGAAAACCAACAACTGGTTGATCTGTCATGGAATCCCTGCTTAATATTCTGCTATCATCTGCAAATGACAGGAGAGAGCTTCCTAGATTACAGTTTATATTGTTTAGCATTATAATGAATAGAATTGGTCCCAGTACTGTACCTTGTGGCACTCCACCAATCACTTCTTTTTCTGTAGATCTTACTCCATTTACAAGTGTTATTTGTTTTCTGTCAGAGAGAAAAGCATAGATCCATTTTCTTATTTTTCCACAAATTCCGAGTTCTTTTAGTTTGTGGAATAATATTCCATGGTCAACCTTGTCAAAAGCTTTTGCAAAGTCTAGATAGATGACATCAACATTGTGATTTTCTCCCAAATATTGTAGGACTGTGTTGCAATGGTCTATAAGTCAGTAAGGCAGGATCTCTCTTGTCTGAAGCCATATTGAAAGTCTTCTAAGAGACATTCATTTTCTATAAAATTGACAATGTGGCTTTTCAGGACTTTCTCAAATATTTTGATAATATGGGAAGTCAAGGATATGGGTCTATAGTTCTTTGCTTCCTTTCTTTTGCCTCCTTTGTAGATTGGGGTAATATTTGCTTGTTTCATGATTGGTGGTGGTCTACTGGTGTCTAGTGAGGATCTCCATAAGATTTTTAAATGCAGAGATAAAGTATGTTTGCATTCCTTAAGAATCTTGGCTCCAATTCCATCTGGACCAGGGGCTGAACTCCCTGGTAGGGCTGTTATTGCCTGTTGTAGGGTATATCTCTAGTGGTTATTTGTATATTTTCCAATAATGGTCTGTCTTGGTCATTTTCTTCTCTATTAGAAAATGCTGTAGTTTTTATTTTCTTAGCTACTACAGGGGTACTCCAGCTTAAAGCATATTGAGATTGTAGAATGTTTGCAATTTCATGTGGATTAGGTGTAAGAGTTAGTCCATCTTTAGCAAGCAATGGGCCAATGCTCATTTTGATAACTGCTTTGTGTTTAGCATAGCTACCTAAAGAATAATTTGCTATTTTCTTTTATAGTGCCAATAGCTTTGTGTTCATTATCAATATTCTCTCTTATGGTTGATTTCTTTTTTTAAGTTCTGACATCAGTATCTGTTTCCAGATGTTACTAGGTCTTGTATCACTTAATTGCTTTGTCAGTTGTTTAGATAGCTTTGTTCTCTTTCTCACAAGTGTCCTTCTGTATTTGTGTTCTTTTGTCAGGTGTTTCTTTGCAATATCATTTTTCTTTGGTGTGTGCTTATATAATGCTAATGATATCAGGTATTGTATTCTACTCCAGCATTCTTCTGGTTCTAGGTTTTCTAATTCATTTTCCCAGACAGTTATTTATTGATGTCCAGTCTGACTTGTGCAGGTTTAGGTCAGAGTATGGCAAGTCCATTTGGCATGGATCTTGCTTACATTTGTGGAGAGAAGTTTGTGAATATGTGCAAGACATTGTGGTTAGAGTGTATAGTTGGTGTTATAACAATGTGGTCAATTGTAGTTGCATTATTTGTCAGCACTAAATCTAGGATATTTTTTTTTCTAGTTGGGCAGTGAACATGCTGTACTAGGAGGAGTTCTTCCATAAACTCATCCAGGTGTTTTGATTTGGACCTTTTTATCCCTGATTTCATACCACCATATTGGTTCCAGGCGCAATTTGAGAGATTAAAGTCTCCTGTAATGATTAAATCTCTTGCGAGTCTACAATAGCTGGGCATTGCCTGATTTTTTCCAGAACTTCAGTGAGCTCTAGATGGGAGCTATCTGCGGGGCTATAGATATTTACTAGTATTATGTTTTTTTATTTATACTGAGCATGATGATTAGGAGTTCACACAGGCTCCATTTGAGTATGCTGTGAGCAGTTCACTTTGAATGTTTTCAGGGATGTACATCAGGACACCACCATTTAGATGGCCTTTTCTGTCACATCTATGGGTGGTATACCCTTTGATTACAATTTCACTACTCATGATCATGGAGTTCAGTGTTTAGTTTGATTATTATTATTGTAGTGTGAGCATGTGATAATGCAGTGCTGTGATCTACCGTATCTACTTGTGAGTTGCCCCCAGTCAACTGAATGCCCAGTTAGGTCAACTATACACCCTTGACAACTGGTTGTCATGATATTTTTGTTAGTTTTAACGAAAATATTGGGTAAACTTTAATAGCTGTAACTTTTTTAATATTCATTTGCAAATTTTGATTGCACATTTGGAGAGAGAAGCTAAAACTACACAAGAAATAAAAAACAGAAGTGGGGGTCACCAGTTGGGTGCTAAATGACAATTTTACCAAATTTAGATACTTTCATGAGTGAAAGAGATAGTTTGTAGCTTGTATATAGTGGATATTCTTTGCTTCAGTTATATAGGCTACTATGGTAATAGTAAATAGTTGTATACAGGAATACCTCAAAATTTGTCATTTCGCAGATTCATCATCAATCTTTTACTACCTAGTTTCGCAATCCATCGTCCATATTCGCAATTTTTTTTTAAAATGTGAAAAAAATGATTGAAATTGACGAAATTCAATTGTTTACTAACACAATATATTACATATTTTGGTAATTGGTAAATTATTCATTTTAGTGCTCCCTCTCCTTTCTGAACCAAAACACATTTTTCTGGTATTTTTTGGCATGATTTGTTCAAATATGAACTTTGTTTCTTTGGGAAATAAGCCATTTTTAAGAAATTTTCAATTTTAAAATTTCTAAAAAATGGCTCATTTCCAAAAGAAACAGTTTGGATTTGAACAGAAAACACCAGAAAAATATGTTTTACCTAACCTAACTCTTTTGCAATAATATTGGTCAGCAACTCGTCTATAATTACACTCATGACCACACTGTGGACAAATAACACAGGTAGGTAAAACACAGTGACTGGTAAAGAAAACTTCAGCACCATCTTTTTTATAAATATCTTATATTAATTGATAGTAATCCAAATCATAACCTCCACAAACCATAGCAAAAAGTGAACTGAAAAAGCATTTTGGAATGAGTATGCATTATGGGAGATTCAAAATACACATCTCTGATTGGTCAGATAAGGTCACATGAAACAAAAACCAGATTTAATTGGCTGATTTGACCTATATTTCCTAATTTTACCATGAGATGTCTCCCTATAAAACTGGAGAAGACAGAGTGTGGCAAAATTTTAACCAAGGAAAGAGCTAAACACTGGGTCAATGGATGCTTATTGACATTTAAATTATTTTTTGGGTAAATGTACAGTATTACACCCGTCTCCCTTTCGAGGTGAAATTTATGTTTTTCCTATGTTTTTGATGTGTTTTGAACGATTCTGACCTTCAAAACCGTCGGAAATGACTCGTTTTGGTAATTATATAGAAAACGGCGCAACCCGAAGTATGATATAAAAAACATTTTATTAGGTCAATTTCGATGTGCTGAAGCCAAATCTATTAACCATTTGGTGTGCAAATGCTTCAAATTAGAGTAAATGTTATTTATATTTTACTCTTATTTTGAAGCATTTGCCTAAAAAATGGCTAACAAATTAGGCTTAAGCACATGAAAACTAACCTAACCTAAGAGTAAAATAATCAAATCAACTTACCTTTAACTTAAACATTGGGAGGATACAACTTTGCCGCAGCTTTGAGGAAAAAATGAAGTCTCTGATCACTAGGGACTTGGTTATCATGCCAAAATTCACATACCTCCGTGCACATCGACTTCCAATCAACCACTGAATTTGGGCTAAGCTTGAGTTGAGACTCGCAGTATTGTTGTGAAAAATATTTCATTAGAAAAATATTTATAAATAATAAATTTTTCCAAGGAGGAATATGTACGCATTCTAACCACGTGTTTTTAAAAATACTTTGATAGAAAGAACATTTGCGTTTTCTTTTATTTTTAGGATTAGTTTTTTGCTTGCGGCATTCAAATTGATGTTTATCACAACGTATGTTGCAATTATAACCACATGTTGGGCACGATAACTCAGAGAGTAAAACACCATGTTTTTGGAAAAATAGAATTGCTTCTTCATCATTTTCGTAAAACTTTACAATAGCTTCAATGTATCTAACAGAACACCCTTCACACTCCATTGCTATACCAACATTAAAAAGGCGCATTTTGAAAGGGTTATAAAATTGCTTCTGTTAAGAACTACTTTGACTCGCGGAGCAAAATTATTAGAACCAAAACATAAATGATGGGCAAATGAATGAACTTCAAAAATTTGTAATTTTATTTATAATCTGTAAAAATATAATTTGCACACCAAATGGTTAACAGATTTGGCTTCAGCACATCGAAATTGACCTAATAAAATGTTTTTTATATCATACTTCGGGTTGCGCCATTTTCTATATAATAACCTTCATTTTTGAGATAACCCCCCTCCCCCCAGCCAGCAATCGAAAACGAGTCATTTCCGACAGTTTTGAAGGTTAGATTCGTTTAAAACATCAAAAACCATAGGAAAAACAAATTTCACCTTCAAAATTGACCTAACCTATCCTAACCTAACCTAAATCACTTATAGTCTTGTAGGCAGCCCAGGAATTACTATAAATCACAAAGCCAGGCCTAATGTACTTCTGAATGAGTAGAATGAGTATTCCATTCCGGTACGAAAGTAATTCAAATTTGAAATGGATGGAGCGCAGTGATTGGACTGACATGTAACGAACACACAAATGAACGTACGAACACACAAATGAACACACACTAGATACACACCAAAAAAATATTTATATCTCGAAAACGAAGCATTTGCGACGGAAATGCTATAGAAGGAAAGTGTCTTAGAATTAAAAAATCTACTTAATGAACATATAATAATTGCTGGACATTAGACAGGTATAATAGTAGAATAATACCATTTTTTGCCCCATAAAAAATAATAATTATATTCCCTTGATTTTTATCAGTTTCCCCGAGGCTTCAAGGTATCCTGAATACGAATTTATATGTTAAATTGTCATAGAATGTCTCCTTCTATTGAAAATGAAGGGAGCATTAAAATGAATATTAACCTAAAAATTTCTTATGTTCTTATGTTCTAATGGTTATTGCTCTTAATGCACTAAATTAGTTATTTTTTTGAATAATTGTAAATTAAACATGGCTGGCAGACCTATAATTGAATGCCTGGTTAGGTCAACTGAATGCCAAGTTAGGTCAACTGTACACCTTGACAATTGGTTGTCATATTTTGGTAATTATTCGTTTTAGTGCTTTTCCTCCTTTCTGAACCAAAACACATTTTCCTGATATTTTGTGGTATGATTTGTTCAAATCTGAACTGCGTTTCTTTGGGAAATGAGCCATTTTTGAGAAATTTGAAAATTGAAAATTTCTCAAAAACGGCTCATTTCCCAAAGAAACGAAGTTCAGATTTGAGCAAATCACACCAGAAAACACCAGAAAAATGTGTTTTGGTTCAGACCTAACCTAAACAGACCTAACCTAACCTGATTGGGTTTTGTTGCCAGACCGTAATATCCAGCTCTTCACGTCTTTCCAACAACGCTCAATATTTTGAATGTGAACGGTGTCTTCCACGAACCACTGAATGGTTGACTGTCCGGTGAATGTAGCCTAGATTTCCAAGTTGAGAATACGCACGCCACTCGTCGGAATAGATTGTAGTCCCAGGCCTAATATGTTGCTGGATCAGGCGAACAAGAGTTGTTGCGTCTCTCTGAGGAACCGCAAACAACAGTAGTTTCTTATAAATATCTTGTATTAATTGATAGTAATCCAAGTCACAACCTTCGCAAATCATAATGAAAATGAGACTGAAAAAATGAGTATGCATTATCAGAGATTCAAAATGTACGTCTCTGATTGGTTGGATAAGGTCACGTGAAACAAAAACCAGTTTTAATTGGTTGTTTTGACCTATGTTTCCTAATTTTGCCACGAGATGTCTCCCCATAAAACTGGAGAGGACGACGATCAGTTACATTTTTACAGCGTTAAGAGCTAAACACTCGGTCAATGGCCTATAATGGCTGCTTTTTACGTCTAAATTTTTTCTTTTTCCATAAAAAATAATTATTATATTTCCTTGATTTTTATCAGTTTCCCTGAGGTTTCAAGGTGTCCTGAATACAAATTTATATGTTAAATTGTCATAGAATGTCTCCTCCTATCGAAAACGAACAAAGCATTAAAACGAATATTAACCCATATTTTTGTTAAACTAATGAAAATATGACAACCTAACCAATCATCAAGGGCATACAGTTAACTTAATTGAGCATTCAGTTGACCTAACCAGACATCCAATTATAATTTAAACGAAAATATCATGACAACCTAACCAATCATCAAAGGTGTATAGTTGACCTAACCGGGCATTCAATTATAAGCATTAAAAGCAATAACCATTCGTCAAATAAAGATTTATTTTTTAAACTAATTTCGGCCAGATTCTGAAGGATTGCCAATTATTCATAAGCTCGACTAGGCTAGGCCTACTAGACCCTTTTCGGGGTAGATCTACGCCCCACTCCGTTTCAATCTAACCCAATCAACTTAATTAGCCTTAGGCCCTAATCCCCATCTTAATACAGTTTGTTAAATGACAACTAGACCAAGAATAAAAACTACATAAACCTTGGTCTTCGCTTGAATCAGTTTGGCTAGTCCTACTCCTATGCCACAGAGCCTAGCGTAGACTAAGTACGGTATGTTTTCATTTGATAAAAATAAAATAAAAACGTTGTTATTGTTGTTGTTTTGGATAAGGGGAGGATAAAGGGGGAGGGTTGGTGTCAGGAAGGGCATCCGGCCGTAAAAACCCACGCCACAACCAAATGAGATGAGTCAAGAACCAAGATGGAGGCGACTCACCTTAAACAGCGACCCCATATAAAAATGGGATTAATTATGCTGAGGAAGAAGAAGAAGACTGGTTCATATTCAGTATAAGACATCAATCATTTTATTGTACCAGGATTTCAAGTGCAAAGTTATTTATAAAATATTTTCCTTCCTCTGATTGGTCACCCTTTGAAAGAAGTGAAACATGATCCCTGATTGGACAATTCATAATTTGTAATTCGTTTCTGACTTCATAATTGTGTAATTGACTGGACAATTCATAATCTATGACCGACTTTTTCTGTAAGTCGTAAATCTTTTCGAAGATAATTCTTCTACTCTTCCATGAGAATATAGGGCGTATGTACAGGCTAATGTATAAAACGATAATGCCACAGTGTAACACGCGTAGATAGAGCTAGTGTTGTAAATAATTGGAAATTTAACTTAACAAGTTATTTTAGAATTAAAGTCAAAGACAAGTATCGTAGTTTTTGAAATGCCTTACCATTTCATGTAAATAGTAGCTCCTCTGTTAAGGGTGGTTTCTAAAACGTTGGGCGGGTACCGGTAATAAGAACATAAGAAATTTTTATAGTGAGCACACTAGGGGCCACTTCGGCCCATCGAGGTGGCTCCACTATGTGAAAACTGCATGTACATTGGCAATAACCAATTTTTACAAAACTAATTAAGTATCAATTTAAAACTAATTAATTATCAATTTAAAACTAAAGATAGAATCTCTGGATCCAGAGGATCAAAGTCATAATAGGCTACTATCCACAAATATGTTACACACTATACCTCTCTATTTATAACTGACATGCAAATATATCAGATCCAAAGAATCCAGTCAATTTCATTGTGGTACCCATCAATACCAGTACCATGCCAACCAAAAATAAGTCACGGTCAGTTACTCCATCTGGCTGTTACTGTTGACTTAGTACTTGGTTCCATTTTTATCAGTTCATGTTTAGTAGTACTAACAGGCCTCATATTCATCCCTTTCTGAGTGTTCTGGAATTGGCCCCAGAACTGAAGAAGGTAATGGTGTGCTTTCTCTATTGCTGTCTCATCCCAATAATAATAGACCCAGCACTTGATGTAGGAACAGTGGAAGTTCTCCTGGAACAAGGTGTTTTGGTCTTGGAGGATGTAAATAGCTTTATTGGCTGAGCTCCTCCATATAAAACTTCAAACAATCAATCAATCAATAAGTCACGGTCCATATCAATTGCGGACCAAGTCACAATTTACATCCATATACATTACAATATATATACTTAAGAGGAAAAGTGTAGGTGTGGCTGTAAAGACTGTACAGTAGGGTGGATCGATTTTACATTTTTTTCGATTTCCATATTCTAATAGAGACAAAAACTTGCGCATGCATGAGAAAATAGCCTCTGCAAAATCTTAGCTTAATAGGTAATCATCTTCTGCCCCCGGCAGAGCGATGAAAATCATATTTTTGTAGTCAAAAACGTATTTTTAAACCCTAGCCTAGAGTCATAAAATTTTGCGTGTGTGTTATTTCATGCCTAAGCAACTATATAAATGCTATGGGAAATATATAAATGCATTATTTAAGACAAAGCTGATCTGAAAATATGTATATTATACATATTTTCAGATCGGCTCTTTGTCTTAAATAATGCATTTATATATGGTTATTATGTATTTTATCACACTCAGTCATTTTACACACCAAAATACATTTTTCTAGTAGTATTTGATGTGATTTGTTCAAATATGACCTCCATTTCCGTCGGAAATGAGATCCAACAAAGTTATAGTACTTTGAAGTTTGGCTCATTTTCAAGGGAAATGGAAGTCAAAATCTAAGCAAAACACATCAAATATTACTAGAAAAATGTATTTTGGTATTAATTAACCTAACCTAACCTAACCTTACCTTACCTAACCTAACTGTGGCTAAACGAGCCTAACCCTGGCTAAACGAGCCTAGAGTATTACCTTATTATGGATTAGGTGGTGGATACAGACGAGAGCTCGTTTAGCCAGGGTTAGGCTCGTTTAGCCACGGTTAGGTTAGGTTAGGTTAGGTTAGGTTAATTAATACCAAAATACATTTTCCTAGTAATATTTGATGTGTTTTGCTTAGATTTTGACTTCCATTTCCCTTGAAAATGAGCCAAACTTCAAAGTACTATAACTTTGTTGGATCTTATTTCCGACGGAAATGGAGGTCATATTTGAACAAATCACATCAAATACTACTAGAAAAATATATTTTGGTATGTAAAATGACTGAGTGGGATAAAATACATAATTACCTTATATATTTCCCATAGCATTTATATAGTTGCTTAGGCATGAAATAACACACATGCAAAATTTTATGACTCTAGGCTAGGGTTTAAAAATACGTTTTTGACTACTAAAATATGATTTTCATCGCTCTGCCGGGGGCAGAAGATGATTACCTATTAAGCTAAGATTTTGCAGAGGCTATTTTCTCATGCATGCGCAAGTTTTTGTCTCTATTAGAATATGGAAATCGAAAAAAATGTAAAATCGATCTACCCTACTGTACAGTAATGTAGAAATGTGTGTGCACCCATTTTGGGTCTCCCATTTAAAGGTGTTTGTGGGGCAAGTGAAGATCATGAGTTTTTCAATACCTCACAGTACTATGGGGGGGCACCGCTCGGCAGAGGAATCTCTTTAAATAGGGTGTGTAAGGACAGAGAGTATCCCCTAACCCAAGATGCTGCCTCCCTATATCCCACAACACCTGTGTTGAGCTGTGGGATCTATCACCCAAATGCACATAATATATATGAAATGAACTAGTACCATTCATGCAATAAAAATGGGCTTAAACACCATCACCAGATGTCCCTTGCAGACATCAAACTATCCAACCTTCTTTTGAAAGAATCAAGTATATCTGAAGTCACTACTTCTTCTGTCAGACTGTTCCAAAACTTAATTACTCTGTTTGTAAAACTATGTTTTCTTAAATTTGTTCTACATCTTGGCTTAAATAATTTCATACTATGACCTCTAGTCTGATTATTGTGATCTTTAATGAAAAGAGACTCAAAATCTATCTTATCCAACCCTTTTATCATTTTATACACCTCTATCATATCACCCCTTAACCTCCTCCTTTTTAATGAGAACATGCTTAGATACGCCAGTCTTTCCTTATACAGTATGTCAATTGTCTTAGAGATGGGATCATTCTTGTTGCTCGTTTCTGTACTTTTTCCAGTTTTTCAATATCTTGTATCAAATAGGGACTATTAAATTGAATGTAGTATTCGAGGAGGAGTCTCACATATGAAATGTATAGTTGCTTTATAATATTGGGTGATTTGTATTCAATGTGTGTGTGCGTGAGATTGAGTCTAGCATTTGCTTTATTTCTGATTACCATACAGTGATTTGAGGGTTTAAGTTCATTTGTAATGGTGACACCCAAGTCTTTCTCTTTATCATCATTTTTAATCCAAATTCCATTCATATTGTATTCAAATTCTAGATTTTTTGGCCCAATATGCATAACCTTGCACTTAACATTAAATTTCATCTCCCACTTATCTGCCCAGGCTGTTACTCTAAGTCTTTTTGTATTGTCATTGCTCCTGCTACTGACTTAACATTATGGCCTAATTTTGTATCATCAGCAAATTTTGAGGTTTTACATAATAGGACCTTCTCTAGATCATTTATATAGACAACAAAAAGCAGAGGTCCCAGAACAGACCCCTGTGGGACTCCGCTCAATACGGGTCTCCAAGTAGACTTATTTCCATTTTAGATGAACTCTTTGTTTTCTATTTCTCAGCCATTCTTCTATCCAATCAGCTATATGACCTGTTATACCATGGGCTGTAACTTTTACCAACAATCTTGCATGAGGAACAGTATCAAATGCCTTTGCAAAATCTAAGTATACTATATCTACTGGCTCTTTATTGTCCAAATGCAATAGAACTCCATCATAAAATTCAATCAAGTTGGTTAGACAGGACCTTCCATTTCGAAAGCCATGCTGGCTATCATTTATAAGGTTGCACTCTTCAAGGAACTCAGTAACTTTACCTCTAATGATACTTTCAAGTAATTTGCAAATAATGGAGGTGAGGCTGATGGGTCTGTAGTTTTTTGCCAAGTTTCTATTTCCTTTTTTAAAGATTGGAGCCACATTTGCTTTCTTCCAATCCTCTGGAATTTCAGTACATATCAATGATTTATTAAAAATAATTTCTAGTGCCTGTGCTATATTCTTTTTGGCAGCTTTTATGACTATTGGATGCATTTCATCTGGCCCTGGAGATTTTTCCATTTTTAATTTATCTATTGCTTTTAAGATATCTAGTTTTGTTACCCTTAATTCATTTATTTCTCATCTTGTCCTGGTAGTATAAGATCAGGAATATTATTTAAATTTTCATTTGTGAATACTGATGAGAAGTATTTGTTTAGTTCTTCAGTTATTTCAAGATCATCATCTATAGTTTTATCTATATGGAGGGGGCCAATTTTCTTTTTCACTCTACTTTTCAAATTGAAGTGACTGAAAAACTTCTTAGGATTGTTTTTTGAATTCTTGGCTAGGCTTTTTTCTAGGTCACGTTTGCTATCTCTGATTACTTTCTTGCAAATGCTTCTTTTACTTTTATATATTTCGGAGTCTGTGCCATTTTTAGTTCTTTTGAATTTATGAAATGCTTGGTGCTCTTCCAATATGTGATCTACCATATTCCAAGCTAACTAACGAAAATATCACGACAACCTAACCAATTGTCAAGGGCGTATAGTTGACCTAACGATTGGTTAGGTTAAGTCATGATATTTTCGTTAGTTAGCCTTATAAGGCTAGTTTCACGGTAGAGCACGTATTGGAATATGGTAGATCAGTTTCGCGGTAGAGCACATATTGGAAGAGCACCAAATGCTTTTGTTTTTTCTCTGATTGCTCTTTTTACATTGCAGTTTATCCAAGGTTGTTTTTTATTTTTTCCAGTTCTGATTTTACACTGTGGGATATGCTTCCTTTGTATGTTCATTATTATACTTTTAAATTTTTCCCACATACTAGTTACTGTCTGTTCAGGCTGTAGAATATCTGTCCAATTTATTAGACACAGATCATTTACTAGTCCATTTATATTTCCTCTTTTAAAATCTGGAACTTCTACTTTATTTTCACTAGGTCTTGAATTACAAACAATATTAAACCGAAGGATGCAATGATCACCTGAACCTAGTGTTTCTGAAACCAAGATATCCAAGTACATTCTCTATAATTTAAAAGCTCATGAGATATTGGGGTCAGTTATAAATTGGATAGGAAAATGGTTAGAAGACAGAAAACAAAGAGTAATTTTAAATGGTCATGAATCTAAAGGAATTAAAGGCTCCTGGGATATTAGGGTCAGTTATAAGTTGGATAGAAAAATGTTTGGAAGACAGAATAGAGAGTAATTCTAAATGGTCATGAATCAGGGTGACAAAGTGAAAAGTGGGGTACCACAGGGATAAGTTTTAGGTCCATTACTCTTTATTTTATATTTAAATGATTTACAGAAAGGAGTAGGTTGTAAAATTTCTAAATTTGCAGATGATACAAAAGTAGTTGCCCCAGTTACAAATATAAAAGGTAATTATTCATTTTTACACCCAGTCTGTTTTTATGATGAGAATAAACTTTTCTGGTCAATTTTGAGGTGCTTTGTACGAATCTGCCATCCATCCATCCGTTTCCTGTGCAAATGCGTAGTTTTCGAGATATCATCATCTTGAAAACTACACATTTGCACAGGAAATAGATGGCTGTTTCATACAAAACACCTCAAAATTAACCAGAAAAGTTTGCTCTCATCATTTTCATTTAAACTAACAAAAATATCATGACTTAACCTAACCAATCATCAAGGGTGTGTAGTTGACCTAACTGGGCATTCAATTGACCTAACTGGGCATTCAATTGACCTAACTGGGCATTCAATTGACCTAACTGGTTAATATTGGTTATTTCACCTAAATATATTCTGATCTTTTCGTATTAGGCACTCACTGTCACATTTTGGGCAAGTTAAGGATGAGAGAATAATGCCGTAATTAATAAAAATATCCAGTCCTTTGTCTTCATCTAGGGCACATGATAAATCAAGTTCTCAAAGTCAAAATCACATGAATGGCATGTCATAATTCTATCACAAACACCACTAAACTGAATCCAATTTAAAAAAAAAAAATAGCCAGAACAAAACAGGGCTGTGGAGTTGGCACATAAAAAACTGACCCCGACTCCTCAATTTTTTGTCTCTCTGACTCCGAAGGTATATTAATTCTAAATCTGCTATGATGATAATTACACAAGAGGCATTTCATCACCACCACGTGAAGCATCATCATCTGTGGTCATTGTTACGGTAACTTTGTCTGTAGTAAAGAATCTTGTAAGTGGTGCTTGTTGTTCAGTAGATTTCTGATCTTTTGTTAACTTTGAAGTAGTTGGAAGGTTTTTATTACTATCTTTCTCAATGACAACTTCTAAAATTTTGGGATGGAAACACTGCAAATGTCTTTTCAAATTTGATGCTCTGGTTGGTGCATTTTTATCAGAGCCAGTAAAACCACTGATTTTTGCTTCACAGAATTTTTCATCATCATCATCTTCTATCATACACTGACACACGAAATGTTTCCCATCTGTGGTTATTGTAAAATATTAAAAAACTGCAGACTTTGTTGGAAGTGTCTTTGCCATCGTGAAAAGGGTTTTAGACCTGAAAGTTAAAAACTTATGAAATTTAGAAAGAACTCAAATTAAATAAGCATTAAAAATAAAAAATATAAAGAAAAAATGAATTAATGGCATTAGTGTCTGAAATGGAAAACATTGTGTTTATTATTTAAGTGGTTTAACCACCATAGCTGCCAGTGATATCACACACAAAAACATATTTTATTAAAATTTATCTTGAGGTCGGAGTCAGAGTCGGTACATTTTTACCGACTCCGACTCCAGCACCACCAAAATTGCTTCCGACTCCAACTCCGACTCCACAGCCCTGGAACAAAACCTAACCAACTAATTAAGTCGCAGAGTAGCAAAAAAATAGCCTAATCAGGAAAAATATTTTGACAAGTACATTATAGCCAAAATAGGAAATATATTTTATTAAAAAAAGTATATTTCAACAAATTTGCACAACATAAGATGTATATTTTCTTAGTCAGTTTTGAATGGCAATTCAATATATTGTACTGTTTTAACCGCACGTGAGTGGGTTAAAAGATGAATATTAACCATATAAAATGTTGGGTATTATTAAGAGAAATGTTAGTTATAAGAGTAAGGAGGTCATCTGTAAATTATATAATTTTTAATATTAGGCCTCACTTAGAATACTGCATTCAAGCTTGGTCCCCTCACCTTAAACATGATATTGATATGCTTGAAGGTGTGCAACATAGGGTACTGTAACCAAGCTTACGGTATCTCTAGCCTAAGAAGATTGGAATACAGGGATAGATTAAAGGAACTAGGTATGGGGTCATTCCACATCAAGTGGACCTGTGGTCCGTACCTCACCATGTCAGATTTTGTTCTAACTTTGCTCACAGATTCCTTTAAGCCTTAAAGGAAGTTCTGCAATGTTTTAGTTACATATCTCTTGTGGTTCTGTCACTAGGGCTCCAAGAGCATGGGCTACTTTGTCCATTACATTGAGTGCCGAATTATTTGTGCCATTTTTAGCTAGTCAGCATTCCACAGTAGGGTAATTCCAGGACAAATAGACAAATGAAAGTGCCAAATGTACACTTCACCATCTCCAAAATTCATGAAACTTGGTGTGAGGGTTGGTTTTGGTCCAAATTACAAAAATCTGAATTTTTTTGAAAATTGGTCAAGTTTGTCAAATTTTATGGCTTGACCAAATTTTGGCCAAATGAAAAACCAACAATTTTCAAACATAAATATCTCAGCTGCTAATTGTGGTAGCGTAATAAGTCTTAAATGATAAAATATGTAAAATTAACTATAGTTTCTAAATATGTATCATTTTTTAGGGTAACAAAAATAAAAATATGATTTTTTGGAAAAAATGTCAATTTTTTTTTTTTTGCGATTTGGCAGCGAAGATATCATTTTTCGAAAAAAAGACCAAGAATAAAAATGTTTATTTGATGTATGTACACCATAATAAGTAATAAAAAGTCGGCTTATAGTTTATTATAAGGCTCAAAACTGAGTTTGAAATTAAGTAATAAAATTTTTTTTCAGACGACAAAGATTTATTACAGACTTGTTGGTCCAAAAAAAGACAATTTTCAATTCATATAAAAAATACATGTAGATAAACCAAAGGAGAAAAAATCTTTTAAAATATATGTACAATGTACATACATAACATCTCTTATATTTAGGGACAGAATTTATTGACAATAATAATGTTTAATTTATAAAGCGCTTATCAGAGTATAAAATACTCTTCCTAATACTACACGTACACAAGTCTTTGAGAATGAATTAAGAGACAGTATTCTCATCCAGTGAATCCAAATTTTAGACACTAATAATATAATAATAAGAAAAAAGAATTTGAAAAGATTTTTATAACTGGGTAATTCTACGAGAAATAGACAAATGAAGTACATGGTAACCTCTTCAAAATTCATGAAACTTGGTGTGAGGGTTGGTTTAGGTCCAAATTACAAATTTCTGAATTTTTTTGAAAATTGGTCAAGTTGGTCAAATTTGTCAAATTTTATGGCTTGACCAAATTTTGGTCAAATGAAAAAACCAATAATTTTCAAACGTAAATATCTCAGCTCCTAATTGTGGTAGTGTAGTAAGTTTTAAATGATAAAATATGTAAAATTAACTGTAGTTTCTAAATATGTATCATTTTTTTAGGGTAACAAGAACAAAATTATGATTTTTTTGGAAAAAATGTCTTTTTTTTTTTTTTTTTTTTTTTTTTTTTGCAGCAAAGATCATTTTTTGAAAAAAAGACCAGGAATAAAAAATGTTTATTTGATGTATGTACACCATAAGTAATAAAAAGTCAGCTTATTGACGATTATTATAAAAAAAAAATTACTAAAAAAAATATCTTCCAAATTTAAATTTTTTGCTTTCTTTCTAGATTTTCAGTATATACCTAATTTTCTAGTATATGTAAATTTACCTAACCCTTAAAATGCCTCAAAACACAAAATTTTGTTGCAATCCTATGAAAAAACACTCAAGACAAATTTTCTATAACATCAAAAAAGTAAACTCTGCCATGGCAGTTGCAAGCTATGGAATTTTGGAAGAAAATCAATTACTATGCAGCAATTTCTATGTCACAATTAAAAAGAGGCCAATTGTATTAGAACATGTTCAACATTCATCCAGAGAGCCGGAACCTGCGCCAATACCTGAGACAGACATACTTAATGAATCTATGGAGCGAAGCAGTAGCAATTCCCCGAATCCACCACCATTGGAAGAATTTGTCATTCAAGATAGGCAATTCAATAAAGATTTGCTCAACGACAATATTTTACCTTTATTTGATGAAAGCCCTATTAAAACAAGTAATAAAACAATAGAGACTCCATTCAGGACATTTGTTTCTTAATGCCAAATTCGTAGGCTAGTTTTCTGTTTTTAAATATTAGCATCAGCACTTGAATACATATACACAAAATATTTGATATTTGATTATTTCACGCAACCTAAATTTATGAATTTGTTTTACAGCTGGATTGAAGCCGGACAAAAACAGATAAAGGCTTCTATGAAATTCAGATCAACAATGGAAAAGGTTAAACGAAGTTTTGAAGCTGCTTATGGGGCTCCTATTGACTATTCTGAAGCTGGTCCATCCAAAAAAAGTTGTTTGGAAGATGATTTAGAGAGGCAAGACTACTTTTTGGACATAGTTATTGAAATTTGACATTTTAAATTAAATTTAATAGTCATCGAAGTATATACTAAATTAAGTTTTATCTGTTTACATTTTTATAATCGGACAATATAATACTATACATATATTTTATGAAAAGTTTAATTAAAAATATACTAATTAAACTTAATGTCAAATACACTTTATTTCAGGTATCAAAAGGTTATGGAAGAATTAAAGGAGAAATTTCAAGCAAGTAACAATCGCAATCTTAGGTTACAAATACTATCATTGTATCCCTATCCCATTGAAAAAATTGCTGACTACTTTGGAGCAACAAAGTATATGGTGCGTAAGAGCCGCAATCTTCAAAAACAGTTTGGGATTCTTCCTAACATTCCAAACATGACGAAAGGGAAGGTCGTCACAGCTGAAATTAAAAAAATCATTTGGGAGTTTTATGAAAATGACGAATATAGTAGGATGTGCCCGGGAATCAAAGATTATAAGTGCAATAAATGAAGAGGGTGAAAAAACAAAAAAGACTGGTATTGTGTAACTTGAAAGAGTTATATGCTGAATATGCAAAAAATGATGAAAATCCGAAAATAGGCTTTAGAACCTTTGCTCATCTTTGACCGTCGTGGTGCATGCTTGCGGGACAAAGCGGAACTCACAGTGTCTGCGTATGTACGCATCACCAAAATCCGAAACCACAAATATCAGCATTATGCATTAAAGATTTAGACTGCAAAAAATTAATGTCTTTATCCGTCTGCGGCATGGACAATGAAGATTGTATGATGCACCGATGCAAAAGATGCCCGTGAGAGGTTGGAATAAAAAATTATTTGGAAAGTTTGGACTTCATGGCAATGGAAGAGATAAAATATAAACAATGGGTGTCCGTCGATCACTGTATGTTAAAAGATATCACCGAATCTCCAGAGAAATACGTGGAATTGCTCACCAAAAAAATTGCACGACTGACAAGAGACCACTTCACGAATAAATGTCAGTCGAGTTACTTCAAAAATCTAAAAGAAACTCTGCCCAAAAATGAAGGTGTTTTGGTGGGTGATTTTGCGGAAAACTTCTCGTTCATCGTACAAGATTGTGCTCCCCCCCCCCAAATTTGGGGTCAGCAGCGTAACCTCATGATTTTGAAAGGTCATAACTCAGGATCTAATGGGATTTTAATGATTTTGGTGTCAAAATACTCAGAAAAGACAGCAGAATAACTTTAATTTTATGCATAGTGTGTGTACATTCCATTAAAAAAGTTGGATTTATATTTCACCTTTGACCTTGACCTCAGGTCAGAGTTCAAAATTCAAGGTCATGAAAATTGGCATAAGTAAAGACCTTTAGATGAAGCATATTCAAGCAAGAAATTGGAGTGGGATCTCCATGGGTTTGCTTTCCACAAGCATTTGAAATTGTGCATGTTGAAAATTTTGAGCATTTTATTTAAGATAACTTCACAAATAGTTCATATAGTTTGATAAATAAACTATGTATTAAGATTTTTGCAAATAATAAGGTATTTGCTGCTCTAAAAGAACAATAATTTTCATTACAGTACCTATATAATTTGTATATTTAATCATGTTAAATTTGTGTATGTTCAGGTTTTGACTATATACTGATAAAATGTCATCAAAATATTGTTGTGATCCATTCAATTCCCACAATAAATTAAAATCTTCTGATCTTCAGCCTGCTTCACAATCACTGAGAGAGAAATTTCCAAATCATTTGGAGCCAGGCCAAAAGTTATGTTCATCATGCAGAAAAAAATTTTTCCTTACCTATTTTACAAGTTCAAAATATAGCAGAACCAGAAATATTATCATCAAGCTCATCTGATACTACTATGGAACCCGTGTCATCAGATGATGTTTTTGTTGACAAGGAGGCTGAATTGTCGGCAATGAATGAGACAGTTGCCATGATTGGGGAAAGTCTGATTGTCAAGTGCAAGATTCAAAGAAATGAAGCATACCTCCCAACAAAAATGGCCAAAATACAAAGTTCAGTAAGAAGACACTTAGATATGGTAGGTGAAATTCCTCAAGAGCCAGGTCTATCAGATGTAGACAAACTGTCCGAGCCAGTAGTAGTTGTCCAAACATTGAAAGATAAATATCAAAACTCAGATAAATATGACCAAATTATGATTCTAACTGTTTTTGCACCATCAATGAGTATAAGAAAACTAATTCAAGAATTTAACTGTTCACAAAGAATGGCTGTTCAGGCTCAGCAGCTTGCAAAAGAAAAGGGAGTATTGTCATCACCGAATCCAAAGATGGGGAAGGAATTGCCACTGGAAGTAACTAACACTGTTAAAGAGTTTTTTAGAAATGATGAAATAAGTAGACAAATGGCAGGCAAGAAAGATTGTGTAACAATAAAAGAAAATGGTGAATGAAAAAAATATCAAAAGAGGTTAGTTTTATGTAATCTAAAAGAAGCGTATCAGCAATTTAAGTTTGTTTCCAGCTCTCTCTATATAGGATTTTCGAAATTTGCGATGCTATGCCCCAAAGAATGTGTTTTGGCGGGAGCAAATGGGACGCATAGTGTGTGCATCTGCACAATTCATCATAATGCTAAAGTTAATGATGATAGGTTCTAGAATGGCAGAAGTTACCAGTGAGGAAGAAACTCTGTTGAGTAGTTACCACTGCGCTTTAGCCAAAATTATTTGTGACAAAAGTCAACCTTCTTGCTATTTAGGAGAGTGTGATCAATGCCATTGACCTGATTCGCTAAAGGAAACTACTCTTACATGTTACGAAGAAAAAGGTATTGATGAAATCCAGTGCAAACAGTGGACAACAACAGATTGATCTCAGCTGGACTGTGTTATGGGTCATTCCATGCCAGTTCAACGGAATTTTGGGTTGAAAAAATGTGACCATCACCAATTTTTTTGAAAATTGGCACATTTATAGATCTCGGTGAGAAAAATGGAATAGCACTTGTTTCAACATTGTAGGTCATATGATTCCGGAAATATGGCCATTCAAATTTTGTAAAAAAAAGGTCAATTTCAAGGTCATACCATATTTCAACATGAAATATCTCAGCTCCTATTGCACTTACAGAGACCATTTAAACACTATTTTAAAGCTTTTAAGCAGATCTACAACTTTATTTCTATTCATATTTTACCTCAGTGGTAAAAAAAAAAAAGTTGATCTTATTTTTTACCTTTGACCTTGTGTAGGTCATTTGATGTCACAACCAATTTTTTTCTCCTTTCACCCAATTTTGGGTACACATATTTACCTTAACCTAGACCAAGATTTTTAGTGTTGATTAAGTTAATATAGATGCTACAGCCATTTCAGTTGACCATACCTAGTTATTTACCTACCTCCATTTTGACCAAGTACCTTTTTCCACCAAACTTTGGAGCACCATTTCTTTGGAACTGTTTGAGCTAGAGTGTTGAGAAAAGTACCATTAGATTTGTCTCACTGAGATCTATAATGTCTGCTATTTTTAAGACAATTTGCCTTTTAATATATATATTAAAGTAACCTATTCCTTTATTTTTACCAATTGAGTTATAAGAACCGATTCTTGTCTAGCTGGGTGAAACCATAAAAAAAGAGGCATCAACATAACTTTAGATTTAAAAAAGGCAGTTATTAGGTATTTACAATATATTTTATGGAAGCCATTATTGTTACATTTATAATAATAATAAAGTATTTGTTTTTGCCTTTCAAGGTAATTATTTATCCTACCTAAGATTTGACCTTAGACAAAAACTGAGATCATTATTCAACAGCAAACAGTAAGAAAGAAAAACCTATAATAAGAGACTTTAGTCCTGCCTAATAAGACTCAAATTTAAATAGGAATGCTAAGATACTAACCTAAATACAAAAAATAATTAATAGATAATAAATGGTACAATAAACATAATGGTTTTAATAAACAATGATGATAATAAATTTAAGTACCACTGAACTAACTTAGACATTTCATATGAAATATGTGTACC
The DNA here is from genome assembly GCA_023014485.1 of Bathynomus jamesi. NCBI lineage: Eukaryota > Metazoa > Arthropoda > Malacostraca > Isopoda > Cirolanidae > Bathynomus > Bathynomus jamesi. The sequence continues at coordinate 792,237 of JAJOZX010000702.1, read as the reverse complement.
TAATATTATCAATGAAAAAAAAACAGGCTGGTAAAAAAAATCATATCGATGAGGCAAAAAAGATTACCTGTTGGCTGTTACACTACTAAATGCTCCAGCATAGATGTGGCCTTCTTCATTTCTGACCAGGTCAAAGTGTATGCCCTGCTATTTGTGGTAACTGGACTCGCAATCATCAGCACATCACTGGCATCAACTAGAAGTTCGTCAGGTAGGGAAGGATATACAAATGAGCATGCAGGTCCATGGGGGTGAAGGAAGGTCAAGTTGACCTCATTGTTCTTTGGCTTGACCTCTAAGATGCAGGCGAGATACCAGTGGGAATCATAGACTGCTAAGCAATAGCCTTTCATAGATGCCAATGGGATGTTGCTTCTCTGAAGAATGGTGACTCTTTCCGATCTGGATATAGTCAAGGAAGAATACGAGCGGACTTCTACCAGTCCATCGCTGATTGGCTTGATGCAATGGATCTTCTGGGTTCCTGAAAATAACATAGGATTTAGCAATGGGATATAATTTCAGAATATTTTGACATTCGATCATTATTCACAGTTCCCACTGAATTATACCCTTGAAATTCCTAGTATAAGTATAAGCCTAGTATAAGGCAGTGGCGGCTCTAGACTCGATAAAGTGGGAAGGCTGTAGCTTTCGAAAATACTAATAAGGTACAAAAATTAAGAAAACTAGCTTTGTTTTTAATTTCAACCTTTTCGAGGTAGGTTAGGCTTGAAAATTTAATTGATTTCAAAAACGTCACTGTATTTTCCATGGCTTGTATGTAAGGGAGAAATAAAAGTTTTAGATAAGCTAATTGAATCAAAATAACCAAGTAGAAATCTGGTTCACAATAATAAATTTAATTGAAAAAGAAGCACGATCAGCCTAGCACAGGAAACAATGACTGACCACAATTGATAACCAGCGTCCGAACACTGCCGTCACGTGCCGTCTGCAACTGTACGCTAGCAGGCTGCATCTGCTGCAGACTTAAAAGATCCAAATTTTGCTGCATATCATATCATTATCTTCTACTTTACCAATAATGTATTTGAAAATTCAGTTTTTAATAGTTTGATATTAACACACGGTGACGGAAGTATAATTTAAATAGATCAACTTTCAGCAAATATAGCGAATTAAACGTGAAATTAATCATTAGGGACATCGTGCACCTGGCAGCACCTCAGTCCTCACTAAATCTCATACCCTGTATACTGTGTATAGACTGCACGATTGCAGCCTTAAAATTTACATCTTAGCGCGGTAGGCCCTATATTTATATTACATTTTAAATAACCTTTTATTCATCATTGTTTGCTGGAAGTTATCTTTATTTCGTCACATTAAAATTATTAATATATAAAAATCAGTTTAGTTTAGAATCTCATTTTTTGTTTAATACAACACTTTAAATAAAATAAAGAGACCGTAGAGACGCATTATTCATCATTTTAGTTGGGGGGGTCTGCAGCCTTACAGCCTCTAGGCCAGAGCCGCCCCTGGTATAAGGTACTTATATACGTACATAGCTTTACCTTTAAACAGGATAGCAGGTTTGAAGTTCTTCACACTTTTGATTGTCCATATAAATTAATTAATGATGTAATTTAAATTACCTATATTATATAATTCTCTGAAATATACAAAAAAAAAAATAATAATTTATAATAGGGCTGGATACTTATTCAACCAAATAACTGGGTTAGGTTAGATTAGATAATTACCGATTTTTTTTTAAATTAGCAGACATTATATATCTCATTAAGAAAAATCTAATGGTATTTTTCTCAACACTAGCTCAAACAGTTCCAAAGATACGGTGCTCCAAAGTTTGGTAGAAAAAGGTACTTGGTCAAAATGGAGTGGGGATGGTCCACTGAAATGGCTGTAGCGTCTATACTAACTTAATCAACACTAAAAATCTTGTTTTAGGTTAAGGTAGACATGTGTACCCAAAATTGGGTGAAAGGAGAAAAAAAAATTGGTTGCGACATCAAATGACCTACACAAGGTCAAAAATAAGATCAACTTTTTTTTTTTTACCACTGAGGTAAAATATGAATAGAAACAAAGTTGTAGATCTGCTTAAAAGCTTTAAAATAATGTTTAAATGGTCTCTGTAAGTGCAATAGGAGCCGAGATATTTCGTGTTGAAATATGGTATGACCTTGGAAATTGACCTTTTTTTTACAAAATTCAAAGGGCCATATCTCCGGAACCATATGACCTAGAGTGTTGAAACAAGCATCATTCTGTTTTTCTCACAGAGATCTATAAATGTGCCAATTTTAAAAAAAAATTGGTGATGGTCACATTTTTTTTGCCATTGAACTGACATGGAATGACCCTTATTCAAAACTTAGAAGATTTCTTAGATACCTTTATTTCTCGACTAAGGCATCATGATTTCATTGCCAAACAAGCCAAGTATTTAGAAAAAAGAAAAAATGAACTGGATGAAGGTGATTTTTTGGTGATTGGGGACTTCTCCGAAAACTATTCCTTTGTAGTCCAAGATTGTGCTCAAGGATTTCACTGGAATAATTGCCAAGTGATTCTTCATCCATGGGTTTATTATTACAAAGAGCAAGAAAAAGTAAATCACAGCTCTCTAACTATTATCTCAGAGTGTAATACACATGATACTGTTGCAGTGCATCTATTCATAAAAGTTTTAATAAATCATCTTAAGTCAAATTTTCAGCTACTAAACAGAATTATCTATTTTACCAATGGATGCGCAGGTCAATACAAAAACTGCAAAAACTTTTTAAATTTATGCCGCCACCATGAAGAATTTGGAGTTAAGGCTGAGTGGCATTTTTTTGCTACCAGCCATGGCAAGGGACCATCAGATGGTGTTGGAGGAAGCATCAAAAGGGAAGCATCAAAAGAAATTCTTCATAGGTCATATGAAAATCAAATTCTGTTCCCAAAAGATCTTTTTGATTTCTGTTCCTTAAAATTGACTCAAATGTCTTTTAGCTTTGCAATACAAGAACAATACTCAAATGAGAAAAAATATTTAGATCCAATTTTATCAAAAGTGAGAACCATACCAGGAACTCAAAAATTACATTCATTCATACCATTGACAAAAAATTATTTAAAAGTACAAATATACAGCGCCTCAGTTGAAAGGAATTTGCTTCCCCCTAACAAGCCACTCAATTAATTGAAAATGTCACAGGATATGTAACAGTGGAGTATGATAACCACTGGTGGATTGGGTGTGTGATGGAAACATATCCTGGTGAGGGTGAAGTGAAAGTAAACTTTCTTCACCCTTGTGGCCCAAACAAGTCATTTACTCATCCTGAAAATCCTGATATACTTACAGTAGATTTGTTCGACATCCTCACAATCATAAACCCAATGACAGCTACTGGAAGAACATATACAATCACAAAAAAAGAAACCAATGAAGCCAATATGATCCTGAAAAAGCGTCATCTTAAAAAGTAATCAAGAAACTGGATACAAACTTGTCAAAAACATATAATCAAAAACTTACAACTGCATGGAAAATGTGAGTATTGTTATTTAAAACTTATTGACATGTATGCCTATATACTGTACAGGAATACCCCGCTTTACGATGCTTCATTTTACGAAACCCCGGGTTTACGAAATTGTATTTGCGCTAAATAAAAAATTAAATGAAGAAATATAAAAGACAAAAATAAAATGTGTACGTCGCGCATACCACAATCTAATATGCTGCATTACAGCAGTGCTTAGTTAGCTCGATTTTAAGACAAAAATAATATGCTTACGTCGCGCATACCATACTGTACTGTACTCTATTACGTATTCTGCATTACAGCAGTGCCAAGTTAGCTCGCTTTTAGCTCACTTTGCACTGTGGCAACGCAGCTGTTGTCAGTTTATATGTGCACTTTGACAAGAGAGTTTGTGCTTTATTCACTCTCGCGCACGCTAAGTGTTTCACTGATATTCTTTTCGTACATTGCAATTACAGTACCCATCATCAATTATGCCAAAACGAAAGAGTGATAGTAAAGACTGTGACGTTAATCAGAAGAAACGAATCCAAAAGCATGTCTACTGACGCATCTATTAATGAAAACTAAATTTGCATATGTAATGTTTTGTACTATTTATTTGTTCATTGCTTACATTTTTATTGTATTTCTTTGTTCATTACTTTCGTTTGTATTATTTCTTTGTTCATTGCTTTCATTTCTATGTTAATAAACATTTTTTTCTGCAAAATTTGCTGTTTTATAACCTTTTTTTTTTGATTTTTTAAGAAAAAAACGTAACCCAAAATATAACATTATATGTATGGAAAATAATGCTCTGCTTTACGAACACCTGCTTTACGAACGGGCGCTAGGAACGGAATAATTCGTAAAGTGGGGTATTCCTGTAACTATATTTTAATAATTACACTTATGAATACAGTTCTAAGTATTAATCTATCTTAAATTGTACAGCTTCCTAATATTAAATTATTATTAAATAGCGGAAATCCCTCTAACCCTCTAGTCATTAGAGCCTGTGACTGTGAATAAATGGTCCTGGGTTAGAATCCTAGTAGCTTAGAGGTTAGAAAATTTATTTTCTCCACAAGTGCATGCCCAATGCCTATGCTTGTTTCTGCCATACAGTAGAATATATAAGATCTCTAAACTAATACGGAATGAAAAAAACCTGTTTTGGCATCCTGCATAGTATCTAGGCCTAGGTCCTTCAGAAGTTGGAACGAGGTACACACCTAGGCCTTGGGAGGTAACTAAGGGGTTTAACTATCTACCTTGCTAATTAATTTTTTAAACAACGCCTTATCATGATAATTTTACTTAAATTTTTAATAGGTATAAAATTTATATTTTTTAGGTTCAGCACGGTAATATGAAGTGTTAATTCATCAGAAATACCTGTACAAGTTAGTCATTGTTCACTGTTCAAACTTCAAACACTTAAATTTCAAGTTATTTTTAACAGCAAAAATTATATAGGATTTGTGATAAAAATTATTGATCCTTTTAGAGAACCAAATAATTTGTTTGTAAAGATCTTGATACTTACCAATAGGTATATATCAAATCATGTATGTAGCTATATTATAATATGTATATATATGAACTATTTGTGAAGTTATCTTAAATAAAATGCTCAAAATTTTCAACATGCACAATTTCAAATGCTTGTGGAAAGCAAACCCATGGAGATCCCACACCAATTTTTTGCTTGAATATGCTTCATCTAAAGGTCTTTACTTATGCCAATTTTCATGACCTTAAATTTTGAACTCTGACCTGAGGTCAAGGTCAAATATAAATGCAACTTTTTTTTAATGGAATGTATGTACTCTGTGCATAAAATTAGTTATTCTGCTGTTTTTTCTGAGCATTTTGACACCAAAATCATTAAAATCGATCCATTAGATCCTGAGTTATGACCTTTCCACGAGGTTATGCTGCTGACCCCAAATTTGGGGGGTCATTATTCCCAAACTATTTGACCCAAGTGGCTAAAATTTGGTCACACTTCATTACTCATCATACTCAACTACCTGAAAATAAGAAAAAATAGCTATAGGTATTTCATGATGGCAAATGATGTTTATTAATAGTAGCTATGGCTTAAACACAAGCAAACTAAACATACTAGGCCTATAGTACCTTAAGGATCATTCAATTCAATAAAATAAAGGTATATGTGAAAAAAATAATTTAAGGCAATTTATCCCAAAAATTGTCATTTTTGTAAAGGTTTAGGAGCTAGGTGGACCCAGTAGATATTAATCAATTGACCTGAAATTTTGCATGTGAATTTTTTTTAGGGAATGTAACCATAATAACGTAGGGCCAAATCAATTTTTGAAAGTTACCATTTTTTATGCACCCTAGTGTACATACTTTTTGGCGATTTCTGCCACTCATCTCACCAAAAATCATTAAAATTGGTGAGATGAGTGGCAGAAATCGCCAAAAAGTATGTACACTAGGGTGCATAAAAAATGGCAACTTTCAAAAATTGATTTGGCCCTACATTATTATGGTTACATTCCCTAAAAAAAATTCACATGCAAAGTTTCAGGTCAATTGATTAATATCTACTGGGTCCACCTAGCTCCTAAACTTTTACAAAAATGAAAATTTTTGGGATAAATTGCCTTAAATTATTTTTTTCACATATACCTTTATTTTATTGAATTGAATGATCCTTAAGGTACTATAGGCCTAGTATGTTTAGTTTGCTTGTGTTTAAGCCATAGCTACTATTAATAAACATCATTTGCCATCATGAAATACCTATAGCTATTTTTTCTTATTTTCAGGCATGTAGACTACTTTAATATTAATCTATGTTTCTATTACAGGTCAATTTTTTATATATGTTGGTGATAATAGTTGATATATGATATAATGGATAATAGTGGTAAAGCCAGTGAAGCCATTTCTAGTGGTAAAACTTGTTCAAGTGGTGCAGATAAAGTTGATGTAAAAACACGAAAAAAACCCTGTATATTTGGATTAGGTCCTGGCATCACAAATAATGATGCAAAGATTGTAGGATGTCGCTTGCCAACAAGTGAACAAGTTCTTAGATGTTTCCTATTTCACCAGCAACAGGGTCTAAAAGAGAGAAGAACTAAGCTAGATATAGCTAAAATTGTTTTAACAGAAATTCAACCATTCTACAATGAGGCCCAACATACCAATGATTACTGAGAAAAAAGCATGTGAGAAAATAATTTCATTGTCAGAAAAGAATGCGAAACTGAGAGAAATTCCATTGAAAAGAAGAGAGCTACAAAGACAAGACTAGAAGATATGGAAATGCAACTTAAAATGACTTTTCTACTGTGGATTAAAAATGCCGAAAAAATTATGAGTAATCCAGAAGATATACAATTTCTTCAATCTATGCAAGGGGATAGAATTGCTTCTTTTGGAGCTCATGATCAAACTTTAGCATCCAAAATGAAGCGCATTAATTTTCAAAAATGTGAAGAAAATGCGAGAAAAGAAAAGGAATTGAGAGACACTGAAGCTTCTTGCAGTTATGTTGAATTAGAAAGCAGTAGCACAAGCGATACAACTACCATTGAGAGTGAGTCAGAAGCTAATGATGGAGCTGAAAAAGATGGAAAATCCACACAGTCAACAGTCTGTTTAGGTACTCAAGCTATCATTCCTCATGACATTCTGAAAAGACTGAAACTTGTTTCTTTGGCATCAAGAATGAAAATTACTCCGGCACAACAGGCTGCATTCACAAAAGCTTTTGTTGAAGAATGTGGTGGTAACACTAAGGCAGTGGCAACTTCATATGCTACAGCTGATAGAGCAAGACGCGAAGTAGCCCAAAAAATTTCAAGTTCCATTAAAAAATCCTGGAATCCTCCTAAATTGGCCTCTCTTCATTGGGATTAAAAAATAACTTCTACTCTGCAGGATAAATATGTTACAGAAGAACGATTAGCCGTATCAGTTGGAAATTCAATGGATCTCAAACTACTTGGTATTCCATCATATCATCTTAGTGCTGGTGGCAGTGGCCAATCTGGGAAAAACTTGACTGAAGAAGTTATGAAGCTACTGAAATTGTGGAACTGCTCCAATTCAATAGTGAACTTGGTTTTCGACACTATAGCAACCAACACGGGACATGTGAGCGCTACATGCATAACTATCCAACAAGAGATTGGATGGCCTTTATTATGGTCTGCATGCAGGCATCATGTTGGTGAAGTTATTATGAGTCATGTGTTTCAGGACATGAAAGTAGAAACTTCGAGTGGACCAGAAATTAATGTCTTTAACAGATTTTGAGAAAAGTTTCAGTGGATTTCCAAGGATGAAAAATTGAAAAAAATTGACTTCAATCAGTACTCCAAAGCTGTCTAGGAGATTCTTCAGGAATGGACTGATTATGCAATTCAAATAAGTAATATAGAAAAGCAACATACACAATATGACTACAAACAATTTTCTGACTTAGTTGTGTTATACTTAAATGCAGGACCTAGTGATAAGGATATAACCCTTCAGCGACCTGGTGCTATACATAGAGCCAGATGGATGAGTAAAGCAATATATGCTCTAAAAATTGCATTACTAGAAGATAATATCTCGAAACTACCTTCAGTAACAATCACAAACAAGCAATAAATTCTGAAACTAAGAGACTTTGCAACCTTCATTTCACTGATTTACTACCCATGGTAGGGTGTGACAGTTGCCCCAACTTTGTCCTACAATGCTGTTCAAAATTTTGGTGTTGCATATTGATATAAAAAATACCCACGTGCAATTTTTTGAAGATTCATGCATATTCGAGTGAGCACCAGCAATTTGAAAAATAGCAATTTTGCTTATATGGCATACGCGCCTATATATGAGATTACACAACCATCATCAGGGATATTAACACAAATCATTTGCCTGTCTTAATTAAAAGCTGTTATCACTAACACAAAAAAGTTAATCATTCTTATTCTCTCATGGTACATTAAAGGGTTTTATCATATATTCACAAGGTATTATTTCTCTGGAGCAAGAAACCATGATTTCTGTTCGGAAACAGATGATCGTTTGCGCTGATTAGGAACGCGGAGTCTGTCATTTTCAACTACTTGAAGGACTTCTTGAATGCGCTCCTCATCCCTGGCAACATTAAGAAAGTCATGGCAAAGTTTTACACCACGCTCTGCAGCCTCATTGACGACCTGAAGCTTGTCCACAACCCGTTTCATGTTCAGGTAGTCGTCATGATCCGCCCATTCACTGGCTGGACTGTGGAGAAACTGATAGGGCATGCCTAAAATGGTGAAGAACCGGCTTGAGTCAGGCCCAATTAGGTCCACCAGGGCAGTGCCACTTTCTAGGACAGGGGGAAGATATGGCTTTCCATAGCCCCCATGATTGAGCCCCACTCTCTTAGTAACTTCAGTGCCTTCATGGCAAAGAAGGGCCTTCCTCATCTCCTCTTTTGTCCTTTCTTGTACTTGGGACAAGAACAAAGCCAGTGGGGCCAACTCCTCAGTTAGGTACCAAGTGTGTCTACCGAGTGCAACACGTGCTTTGTCAACTATTGTGGCGTCATATGGGGCAAATTCAGCCAAGGTTTCGACCAAATTCAAGTCATTCAGTGGCGCACTTCCTGGAACGGGGCAAACAATCCACCATGGGACATAAACAGTGACTGTGAACACAGCAAACCGTTCTAACTTGCTCACTTGACTTTTAGTCACAACCTCGGCTTTGGGAAACTGCTCTTTGATCTGGCCTGACAAAAGAACAATCTTGAGGGTATAGAGCAATTTAGCCATCCACCTTGCTTTGTGAAGTGCGCCGGGGTAGACCATTGTGAAGTTCACTGGCTCGGATCCTTTAGTTACAAGCAGCAGACAAAGCTCTACCAGCTCCTTGTAGTCGCCACGTGTAAATGGTTAGGCTAGAGATTCATGGAAGAAGTCAGCCATCTCCTGCTGGCGCTCCTCAAACACCAGGCATTGCGGGGTAGTAGTATTTCTTTTTTTCATTGTACGCCAGTTGAGAGAAATGGTTCTTGAACCTAGAAATGCAATTATTGGAATTATTGTATTTCGTACTAATCTATAATATTGTTTTAGGGGTATTAAGATTGATATGATCGATCATTTGCTTGGTGTTAGTATATCTTATAAGTCTAATAAAAGAAATTCCACTAAATTTGTTCATTAGATAATAATATTCCTTGTTATTTTGTAAAGCTTATGACTCACCTCTGGAAAACCATTATGTTTGGACTTGAAGAGCCCTCCACTTTCAAGCAATCCCAGCAAACACCTAGGATGACTTCGCCCACATGCCTGCGACAGGCGCACCAGAATACGGCACGCTCTAATTCCTTTTGGAGGGAGATGCAAGCAGCTGTTTTTTGTCCTGAAAAAAAATGTAATTGTAGTTTAAGGCCACCATTTCAGGCACGTGCTTTTTGCAGATTTCTGTTAAATCATTCACTGTATTTTGGTATTAATGTCGTGATAAATTCACGCTGATGTTTGAAACAGGTTTACCTGTATTGGATGAAGTTGTGTCGAAAACCATACCAACGACATTCTGTTCACACTCCCAATCGACCAGAAGTTGTTTGGTTGCTGTTGATATCAAGTCTCCTTGAACCAGGCCAGCTTTTTGAGTCAAATGCGGAAGAGGTGGGACTCCAAGAAGCTTTGTGCCATTGACACCAGACACAAGAATGGGCAGGCGGTCATCAGTGCCTTTGGAATCCAGCGTGTCCATAAGTTTACCATCCCAGTGCACCAGTACTTTGTCTGATGGTTGCCATTCATCCATGATTTTTAAACTTATTTCTGACACGATGGAAGCTCGGTATCGGTGGGCCATCCTTGCATTTAGACTCAGCTTTGATGTATCTCCACCACATGCAGATACAAGGGAGTACACAATTGCACTCAGCTGGGTCGGTGAGATGTTGTTTCGAACACTGCATGAAATAAGTTCTGCCGACTTCAGAATATCATGGGGCACAAAAATTGAAACTCCCTCTTTCACTGTTCTCCGATGTTTTCTCTTTGGTTCAGGAGTGCTGGCCTCATTAATGTCATCATCCTCATCAGAGCTAATAGGTGAATCAATATCAGCCTGTACATTCTCAGCATGATCACATTGCTCTCTCTCTTGTCGCTTCTCTTCTCGCATCTGCCTTTTCTGTCGCTTCTGAACCTTTTCTGTGAGTACTTTGTTTACCCCAGAGTAGGTAGCTACTCTGTCACTTAGCATGCTTTTCATAAAGAGTATGTCAGTATCGATGGCATCTTGTTCGGCCTGAGTTTTCCCCTTTTTCGCAGCTGCCATGTCTTTCAACACTGTGTTCTTATAAAATTTCATCATCAGACTCAATTCTGATTTAAACTTCATAATTCCAGGATCATCAGCCCGTCTTCTATCCTCATTCTTTTTCATAAGCATCATGTAGTCTTTGTCATAGTAAGTTTTAATCACTCGGCCAATATTGTTCCTGCCTGTAATGGTCGGGACATTCGCCTTCTGGTAATGCAAAAGCACATTGTCAATGGTGGCAGATAAAGCCTGGTCCCAATGCATATCCCGAAGGTTTGCTAATAGACATAGTAAGACCTGCCTATTAGTTGGCAGTTTGCAGCCCTTTATTTCCTTTTCTTCTTCTCGGGGTACGGTGCCCAATAACATTCTGACATACTCATCTTGCCGTGTATCCATGATTAAATTCTCTATTCACAACATCAAATCACTGTCAAGGGAAAAGAAAAGAGTATCATTAAAATTAAATGCAATAAAATAATACGTGGAAAATTTGTGGGTCAGCGTTCCAGACCCGGAAATGAAAATCTGATAAAATGTGCTATTTTCACACTTATTTATGAAGTTCATAAGCTGAAATAGCAATACTTGCTGGTACGATGGTGCTAGCTCAAACATGCACTGATCTCCAAGAAAATTTACAGGGGTGTTTCCTAGATAAATACACAACACTAAAACTTTGAACAGCATTGTAGGACCATATTTTGATTTTTGGAGGGCAATGGTCACACCCTAACCCATGGTGGATGACCTGCTCTTCAGTTTTTGATGCACCATGGCACGATTTGCAGCTTTACAAAAAGCTTCTTAGATACAAGGAAGTAAACAAGCAAATAGCAAAAAGTGCTCTAACATCTTTGAAATGTCATCTCTGGTACCTTTCATCAGAGATGATTCCTCTTGTATTATTCAGCGATTTGGTTCCAAAAAATGAACTTCATGCTATAACAAACCATCTACTTTCGTGTAAACCACACAAGATTGAGACAGTGGTTCCAGAAGGTAGACATGGATCTAGTTTTGGAAAGCCTAATTTCCCTATCAATCTACGATCGGAAACCACACTAGCTGACTTGGTTGACAAAAACTCATGGTTCATATTCTCTTCACTACAGTTAGACTATGATTTTTTAATGGTTGAGATTGTTGAATGGAAAACAACAGCATCATTTATATCTTCCAAAGAAAAACTTTTGGCTATAAATGTCATAAATGATGGCTCTGAGAGGGCAGTAAAACTATGCAGTGACTTTTATGAGGCTGCAAGGACTGAAGAACATCTTCAAAATGTTCTCCAAGTTGTAGAAGCTGACAGAAAAGCCACTCCTAATCTGAGAAAGAGACAAGCTTCTTTATCATCTGTTTTAGAAGAAAAAAGGACAAAGAAGAAGAATTAAGATATCAATAAGCAATAAATCAATTTTTACAAGTATTTTATCATGAAATACCATTTTTAATAGGTGGAGGTGGAGGTGGTCGGTGGGATGCTTGGCAAGTTGGGTCCTCATCCCACATCCTGGTAACTCACTTCATGATTCTCAGAATAATACAAAAAAAAGTCTAAAAAGACATAATTTCATGAATTGAGGCTAAAACTTGCCTAAAACTAACTATATTTACAATTTTTTTTTCAAACAAAATCTACAACGCTTACACATAAGATTTTCTAGTCAAACCATAAAATTCCACAATTGTCAAATTTTTATCTTCGAGGTGGACCCACTAAATATTGTCAGAACAGCTTGAAACGTGGACACTGAAGGTTTGTTGGGGATTGTAACCATAATATCATAGGGCCGAATCAATATCCGAAGTTTGAAATTTCACCCCTTATAGGCTGATGCACCCTAGTGTACACTTGACATGGAATGCCTCATAAGCATAAAGTTCTTTCACAATTAATCATTCTAAGACTTTGCAACAGACAAAAGTCAGACTTATGGCATGATAATTGAGTGGGTCGTGTGTAAGCCCTTCTTAAATACTGGGACCACTAAGGCCTGTTTCCACAAGAGGGGAAGGGTGCCATCCTGAAGGGATTTAACAAATAGTTTGTGTGAGAGGGGAGCTAGTGCCTCTTTAAAATTAGATAGAAATGATGGATGGATATTAATTAAGTTTGCTCAATAAGACAAGGATATCATTAGCTGTGAACTGCAGAGTAGTTAAGTGCTCCTGACTTTGCTGATGGGGGAATAGGTTGGGTGGAGCCCCAGAAGAATGGACTCTGATAAAGGATTGAGAAAATAAGTTAGCCATTTCCAAATTTGTGGATACGAGCTCATTGGAGGGAGAGATCAGTGGTCCTATAGCAGGCCTTCCAACCTTTTTATGCCTAATATATGAGTGAAAAAGCTTAGGGTTGGTGGTATAGCTCTTCAGAATATGTTTTTCATAATTAATTTGGGAAGAAAGAGCAAAATTACAGTATCTGTGATTGATGTCCAAAAAGTGGGCCAAAGCAGTAGTTGCCTCAGTGGAATGTCTCCCATTGGACTGTCTTACTCTTTTGTAGTTGATCCATGCATGATATTTAGTTTGAAGGAGTATTTTAGGGGTTTTAACTTCCAAGTTGTAAAAGAAGATAATTTTGCATTAGGAGTCGAGGCAGGCACATAGTGATTGATCAAGCTATTTATGGTAATACAAAAATAAGAATAACAAATCTCGATACTTCTCTTTGCGAATTCAAAGTCCCAATCAATATCATGCAGTGGTAGTTTAATGGCTCTGTAATTGCCTCTGTGCCAATCATACCTTTTGTTAATTATCACATCTTGATTAGGCTGAGAATACAGAAATATATACGAGCAAAGTATGACAGAATGGTGGCAACTAGGGAGTGGAGCAACCACCTTCACTTCAGCAACTCTATCAACCTCTGTGGTCAGCAAGAGATCCAGAGTATTACCTGACCCTAAGTAGGTGGGCTCCTTGATCCACTGGGTTACACCCAGAGAATTGAAACAGTCATAAAAAAAACTGTCTTGAGGGGATGAAAAATGCTGAACATCACACAGGGACCAATTCGATGATGGAAGATTAAAGTCACTAAGCAAGATTACTTCTTTACCTGGTACAAAGTTATTCAAGTAGAAAAGTAAGTCATCATTATGAACTGATGAAGAAGGTGGATGATATACCACAATCAGATATAGATCAAATTCAATTAGAAAACATACTATTAGATTGGGTATGGGAGTGTCAATAAGCTTACACTTGTACCTATCTGAGATATATATATACCGACACCATGCTTAGCTACAATACCCTCAACATCTTTATGAAAGAACTAGAATTTGGATATATTAACAAATGAGCTAGGAATTTTTTTTTAGAAGCCAAGTTTCATTTATACATAAAATACTGGTGTTATTAAAATTTATTAAATCAATGAGGAGTGGAAGCTTATTACTAAGATTATTTATATTTGTTTGGCAGATATTTAGGCTAAAAATCAGTTTTTTGAATTGCTGAGTACACTATCAGCACCATGAGCACAAGAGGGTAGAACAGGAACTGATATATGCTTATTAGTTAATAATTAAGCATTAGTTGACATACTTTTCTCACCTCTCCTTGCAAATAGTTCCTGACGTTGTCTATAAGTTAGATCTCTACTAATAAATATGTTCTGGTTAGGTCAACTGTATGCTCTTGACAAATTGGTTAGGTTAAGTTGTGATATTTTTGTTAAAACTAACAAGAATATCACAACTTAACCTCACCAATCATCAAGAGTGTACAGTTGACCTAACCAGGCATTCAATTAACTGTAAATTAATTTAACATGGGAAAGTGGAAGAACACCATTTTCAGGTTTGGACAATTTAGATATATGTAACTTTTTCTCACTAGAGACAGATGAGATAACTCGTGGACATAATAAGAAAATTAGAAAATAGCCTTGTAGACTTCATCCAAGAAAATATGTTTTCAGTCATAGGGTAGTAGATTTTTGGAATGACTTGCCATATGATGTGGTAAACAATAGCTCATTAGTTAATTTTAAGAAAAACTTACTCTTTCATAAATGAGAGAGAAAGTTTGTAGAGTGTAAATACTGTATATATTTAGGTTAAGTTTGTAGGCTACTTTGATAGTAGTAAATAGTTGCATTTAGTTAGCTGACTTAAGATTGATGTTTTGCAGGATTCTATTATTATTAGCTCATGACTTGGATAACCTTGATATGCTCCAGTGGCTTCATATTTTCCAAATGAAATGTAATGTAATTAAAGTATCAGGTCATCCCATAAGTGATGTCGTTTTTTAGATTGGAATTTGAAGGACAAAAAAAACTCAACTGAAACTTTTTAACCTAGTATATATTTTCCATCAGAATCAATGACACTCTGCCAATGTCCTACAAGCTTTTCAATGCCATGTTTATGAAATTTGGGCAGTTTTGAGGCAAAAACATACAAAGACTGGTGTGCAGGTCATCTAAAGAAGAATCTACTGTTTCTCGTCAAGATAGTTTTGCAGACTCCTGAAGAGATGATAATCTGAAGGCGCAAGGTCTGGAGAATATGGAGGATGTAGAAGTTTTTCCCACCCAAGCTCCTCAATTTTTGCAGAAGTGATCCGAGTGGTATGAGGATGTGCATTGTCATGGTGGAACACTATTCCTTTCCGATTAACCAAAGAAGGTTTCTTTTCTTTTAGTGCAGTGTTCAATCGATCCAGTTGTTGACAGTAGACTTGAGCGGTGATTGTTTGGTTGTGTGGTAAGGTTTCAAAGTGTATTACACCACCTTTATCCCACCAAACACTAAGCAACACCTTCCGAGGGTGAAGATTTGGCTATGGTGTCGCTGGTTCTCTGGCACAAACCCACTGTCGATGGTGCTTAACATTCTGGTACAGTATCCACTTTTCATCACCAGTCACTAAATGGTGCAAAAACGGATCTTGGAGTTCACAGGAATGAAGAGCTGTGCTAATGTTTACCCGCACCCTCAGATTGTCGACTGACAATTCATGTGGCACCCATTTTCCTAACTTAGGCACTTTCCCGAGTTGTTGCAAATGTTGATGGATGGTGGATGGGGATGAATTGAGTTTCTGGGCCAATTCTTCGACAGTTGTTGAAGTCGTCTTCAAGTGTGGCTAACAGTAGGTTATCATCAAACTCAGCAGGGTGTCCAGAGCGTGCTGCATCTGTCAAACAGCAGTCACCATTCCTAAACTTTTGAAACCATCTTTGACATTTCCTCACATGTAGAATATCATTGCCATAAACGTCCTGAATGTTTTGCATTGCTTCAGTAGCACTATTCCCTTTTTTGAACTCGTAAAGCATTATATGCCTGATATGCTCTTCTGATACCACCATGTTTGAGGGTTTCACATAAAGCAAGACCCACATCTTCACTGGTCAAGGTCTGTAAAGTATGTAGCAAAACATGATAGATCTCCTCTTAGATATAACCTTCAGAAAATTTATGCTTAAACTGAGTAGAACTAGTTTAAACTTAATTTATCATAAAAAACGATATTACTTATGGGATGACCCGATATAAATAGCTCTATTCCTAAGCTTTAAGCTTGATTTGACTGGATATTTGGAGGGCTCTGGCAGTTCATTGATGTTTTGCAGGATTCTATTATTATTACCTCATGACTTGGATAACCTTGATAGGCCCCAGTGGCTTCATGTTTTCCAAATGAAATGTAATGTAGAAAATTCTTATAAACTGCAAAAGGATCTTGATAGATTAGTTGCTTGAGCTAGTAAATGGCAGATGGAATTCAATGTTCAAAAATGCAAAGCCATCCATTTTGGTAGAAATAATGAAAACTTTAGTTATGAGATGTAAGGGAACTGGTTAGAGCAGTGGTTCTCAACGGGGGCAGTACTGCCCCCCAGGGGGCGTTCACTGGGTGTCGGGGGGCGTTAGAAGCTGGTTAGTTGAAAAGGGGGCGTTAGTCAGCTAATGGGGGGCATTCATGTGTTTCAATGAATTTCCTCTGCACAGTTCTGGAATCTACATTAAATTTGAATGTTTGAATGAAATTAAGTGGCTGAAACAAGGTTACTAGAACCTTTTAATTTAGCAAAATTGCAAAAGCACTTACCGAAAAATATGGAATCCACTCAGCTGATGTAATTTCTCAAGCGCCATCTACTGGGAGAATTGTCACTATGTCAAGTTCAACATTCTCTCAATAGATGGCTCTTGAGTAATTATGTCATTTATTGTGAATTATTGGAAGTGAGTAGACGCCATTTTTTCGGTAAGTGTTTTTGTAATTTTACTAAAGCCGTCTTCTATTAGTCAACTGACATTTAAATAGTTGTCTAGTATATAGTCTAGTATAGTTGTTAGTAACATCCTTGCTAGGAAAAACATTTAAATACATTAATACAGCAAACATAATTCCATTTTGTTAAAGATATAGCAAAATATTCAGCTCGCAGAAGTAT
This sequence comes from Bathynomus jamesi, assembly GCA_023014485.1. Taxonomy (NCBI): domain Eukaryota; kingdom Metazoa; phylum Arthropoda; class Malacostraca; order Isopoda; family Cirolanidae; genus Bathynomus; species Bathynomus jamesi. The sequence continues at coordinate 774,978 of JAJOZX010000702.1, read as the reverse complement.
AATTTAGGCTAGTTTACCATAAAACTTATTTTATGCATACAAATAAAAACATTTCTTACGCTAACGCTAACAACTAAAAAATAAAATTTCTGAATGTTTTTACAGTTTTCGCGATGTCACAAGGCAAGAAAAAGTGTCGTCAGTATAATGTTGAATATCTCAGCTATGGCTTCGTACCTTCTCCTACGAATCAACGGCTTCCTATGTGTTTACTGTGTGAGCAAGTATTCTCTAACGAGGCCATGAAACCCTCACGCCTGAAGGAGCACATAATTAAAATCCATCCTGATAAAACTGACAAAGACCTTGCATTCTTTAAAGACCTCAAAGAAAGACATGCCAGAAGCACAATCAGTAGCATATTCAAAAAGAACGTAAACCAAACTGAGAAGGGCTTAGTTGCCTCATATAATATCTCTCTCCTTATTGCCAAATGTGGAATGCCATTCACAGTTGGAGAAAAGCTGATTCTTCCTGCTATTAAAGAAGCTATTTGCACTGTTATCAGGGTTGGCACTAGTGGGCCCAGCCCAAAAAAACCACCCGGGCTTTTTCAAAAAACCCCACTTGAAAAAACCCACTAATTTACCCACTTGTGGGTTTTTTCATGAAACTTAAGAAGTGCATATGCAATTATTTTTAAAAATTGTCATATAGGTGCCTATAATGATTTTACATGCAAAGCAAGCAAACATGAGTCAACAAATAGACCTACAGGTATAACTCTTTGGGTGAGGTAGCAGGTTATAGTGTGTAGACATCAGCCAATCAGGGTGGTATGGTACTCCAGGATTGTGGTGGGTGGAAGTCAGTCAGCAACCCATGGTTCAGAACCCATGTTAAGCTGTAGGTCCCCTCCTCTGTCATGTAACTCTATATATAGCATGTTGCGAAGGAGGTTAAACAATCCTAATAAGTTTTAAGTGTCCAAGCATCTCAGCATCCCCAACTTTTGCTTTTCATAGGGAGGGGAGTTTCATGGGCATCAGACTTTTCTTCTCCCTCCCATGTAATGTAAAGGTCAAAGTTCAAAAGTTTACTAGATAAATCCATACAAAAATAAATAAATGTTTTCCAAAATTTCCAGCATGAAATACATACTGGTATATACATAGAAAAATATTGACTTTTCCAATCAGATGGGTCAGTCATCCTCAATTGCCTGTTAATTTTTACAAGGTTTACAGTTTTTTCAAGGCCTAATCTATTGCGTAATTTGGTCCAGACAAGGCCAAATGTGGAGAACACTCTTTCAATCGAGGCTGAACTTGGTGGGCAGCTTAGTAATTTGTGGATAAATTTACAAAATCCTGGTGGCAAATTTCCGGCTTTTGATGTTCTGCACTCCATAATGGACCACCACTTGGCTGGTTTTCCTTTATATAAGGCCAAGAGCTGATCTGAAAACATGATCTTTGGAAAAAGATCAGTGTCTTTTATTCTAAATGCAGTTAATGCTGCCAAATAATCAGGATGAAACAGAAATCCAGTTTTCTCCTGACTCCTCTTGAAATGGTGTTAGCCTTCTTCCTGTAAATTAAATATAAGTATAGATTAGCTTATATTGTTTTATACTGGCTAGTCTAAAATTTGTATCTGCTACTGGTAACTGGTACCTATGTAACCAGCATTTTATTTAAAATTATTATTATAAAAATTCTGCTGTCCTGCTGTCTGCCATTCAGGGCTCAAAGAAAAACTCCAAAATTGAACACTTCAAGACTTCAAGTATATATACATTATCATATGTTATAATACATTCTTATTATTAGGTAGGTAGAGTGAAACCAAAGTAAACATATACATTATACAGTAGGCCTACTGAAATAACTACCAACCAAGATATTGAGGATCCATCATGTTTGCAACATAGAAGAAAGGTTTTATTGCTTCTTCCATCCTTTTCTTGATAACATCCTTGTATGGCTGCAGTACTTGACTTTCTAGAAGTGTCACCCACACTTCTACTGCTGTAGAAAGACTGGATGAATCACTCTGTACCTAATGATAAGTAAATTTATTGTAATAATAACAGTCATGACAATGATAATTAACAATAACAGTTATAGTATACAATAATGTGGCAATGATAATGTGGTTCCTGTTACCTTGTCAAGTGCCGTAGACACTTCAGTCAGTTGTTTTTTCAAATATTGTGTTTCACGATAAAGTGACTGATTGTTCAAAAGTGTAGTTATGTTGGTATCAAGCTTATCCTCATTAGCAAGCTCTACATATTTGTAATAGTTGGTAAGAAATGTCTCGACACACGCTTGTTGTGAATTCCATCTTGTGTCATTAGGAATTTGTGGAATCATTCCTCCTTTCTCTTTAAGCCACCCCTGAAACAGATCACAGAATCACATATCTACATCATATAACTTATTTAACTACTGTACAATGTTTCATATCTATTTTTTTAGATGTGATGGCTAACTAGATATATAGTAATTATTAATTATTACATTCTGCAAGCATTCAATTTATTAATTGAAAAATAACTATTTGATTCTTGTACATTTCGAAGTTTTTAAGATTATATTACTAATTTTATATATAATACAGTACAGTATTGTTAAAAATTCAAGAACTGATAATTACTAACATGAGGTTGATGGTGGTTTCTGAAATATTTTTGAATAATGATGATATGTTTTAGGACTGTTTTAGGACTGATTTCCTGTTCAAGTAGATTGATATAATGTGCTGAACAACCATATGAAAGAATTCCACTAAGCTCTTCATTTTCATTCATTTTTTCCCTCAACATTTTCATCTTTGCTTCATTATCAGTGCATAAAGCAAAAACCTGTAAAGAAAAAATCAAAAATATAGTTTCCAATCAATTTCATTTTAGTAAAATTAATGAAAATCACATTACCCATTTTGTTTATCAGTTCTAATACCTTGAAATATTATTCAGACCCCATTTTTTAGAAATAGACAATATAAATAATGTAAATATAAAAACACACATTCATGTTATACTTTTTCTTGACTTCATCAACAGCTTCCACAACACATCTTAAGCAATATTCCCCTGTCTTCTTCTCTGAACCTGAATCTGTTGCTGTAAGCAAGAAGGATTGTTGGCCTGTGTGTATGGAAGTTGCCATAATAGGATCATTTTTGACTGAAGACCATCCATCCATACACAATGTTATACCTCCTGATTCTTCAGTCAACTGCATCTTCAAGGAATTTTCTACTTCTTCATGGATTGTATTTAAAAGTGGACCAGACAAATTTCGACGGGAAGGTGGAGTGTAGCCTGGTCTTAGAGTCTCTATCATTTCAATAAAATACTTAGACTCTGCACATAGAAATGGAATATTATTTGCATAAAAGAATTTGGCTATTTTGTTATCAATGACATTTTTCTGCAAAGTTGTTGTTGTCATGCCAAAATCGCTTATTTTCTTTTGAATTTTTCTTTTTTTCATCTGTAATTGTGTCAGTGGTGGTGAGGATGAGTCTGGATCATCTGAGAGGTCTATGTCATGGCAGTATGAAGATGATGTACTGGCAGTATTGTCAATCTTGTTTCTTGATTTCATTTCCATGTGTTTCAAACATTTCATTAAATGCATTTTTATTCGCTCTATTTTATTACTTATTTCATTATTGCAATGTTTGCATCTAGCTTTACTAGTCCCATCAATAATATTGACTTCACTCCATTCATGCCCTGATTTTCTTCCTGATCCAAAGGTCTTTGGCATTATTTAATGCAGTTATAACTTCAAACAGACTAATTCTGTTTGCTAGCAGTAAAGATAAATATGCTGTTGCCAGTTTGTTTTATTTAACTGTGAAATAAAAGAAAAAATATTCAGGAATATGAATTAAATAGATATAACTAGCTGAATTAAGTTCCCTTTGGGAGCTGTAATTCATCTACTTCCAGCAGAAGACAGGGGCCTGTCTTCCATAGGAAGTATAGCCTAACAAATAGGATAATTTACCACACCAAATTTAGTTCAAATTGGTCCATGTTTTCCAAATTTTGTTGTGAAGCTCAATCTGAGAAAATAATAACTTTTTATGCTTAATTGCCTGGAAGGCAACCTTTTTGCTAAAAACAAGACAAATGTTATATTAATAGTGTATGGTACAGTACAGTATTATTATAAAAATAAGAATAGGTAGGTCTAATATGAACTACCATATATGATATTAAAGCCAGCAGATGACCAAAAAATGGACATATGAAAAAAACCAATTTTACCCGGGTTTTTTCGGGTTTTAGGTGAAAAAACCCGAAAAAACCCACCTGGGTTGGGCTTTTTCAAAAAAAGTGGGTTTCTTGCCAACCCTGACTGTTATGGAATGTGACCCTTCGCAGGTTCTAAAATCCATCCCCCTCAGCAATGACACTGTGTCAAGGAGAATCAATGAAATGGCATTGGATAGTGAGGAGCAGTTGTGTGCCATTCTGCGAGAAAATCCGTTCACTCTTCAGGCTGACTAGACAACTGTCTCAGATAATAACGTTTTGCTGATGACCTATGTTCGTTATCTGCCATCTGGTGAAATTTCCGAAGAGTTTTTGTTCTCCGAGTATTTGGAAACCGACACTAAAGGGCAGACCATATTTAATGCAGTTGAAGAATACTTGAGTTGCAATTCTATTCCAGCTGCCAACATCATTGCATGTGCCACCGATGGGGCTCCATCCATGGTTGGATGGTACCATGGTTTCACTACTCTATTGAAAAAGTGGGCTCCACACATTTTGACAGTCCATTGCGTGCTGCACCATCATAATCTAGTGGCGAAAAAAATCAGCCCTCCTCTCCACGAGTCACTGAGTGTGGCAGTTAAGGCCATCAACAAGATAAAGGCCAATGCACTGAATGACCGAGTATTCAGACAACTGTGTGGGGACAATGATGAAATTTTTTAGCGTCTGCTACTTCACACCGAGGTGCACTGGCTCTCGAAAGGCAATTGTCTTTCCCGTTTGTGAGAGTTGTTC